>CM077909.1:99584163-100066663 GCA_039720435.1 Amazona ochrocephala
GAGGGCTGCTGTCCTTTAACATCCCAAATAATATCTTGGTTTTATTTTTATGAGAAATAAAACCCAATCTGCTTTCGGAAGTATCAGGCAGAAGCTTGCAAATGCTATAATACCTTTTTTATTTACAGATGCTGTAGGTAGTAGGTACTTCAGGTTTACTAAAGTGCATCATTGCTTTTTAAACTGAGCATTACTTCATAATAATGCATTGTAAATAAATTGTTGTACTGTAAAACATCATCACTCTCTCACAAGCCTCTAAAGTCCTTAAAAGCACTCACTCTTATTTGGCTTTTAAAAACTAGCTATTAATATTTACATTTGTGACTGTGCACAAATGCATAAAATCATCATAAAAGCCAGAGGTTTAAGTGCCTGGCCTCCCATTCACAAGGTCACAAAGAACTTTTAGATCTGTCTCAGAGGATTTCTTGCTATTACTAATATAAAACTAGGATGTTAAAATGAAAAAGAAGCAAATTTAATAATAATAACAATAAAAAATACTTGCAAGGGACAGAGCTCAGCTTGATGGCTCCAGAGAGTGGAAGGAGATTATGTTAAAGCATAAATGGAGTTTTAACATTTTTAAATCCAGAAGGTCTAATCTAATCCTTTTCAATCCAATTTTTTAATGCAGCCTAGACATCAGATTAAAGCTTGCACTTTTTTAGGCCATTGCAAACAGAATCAGCATCTGTGCTTCCTTTCTAATATTCAACATTTCAAAAGGGATTTTAAATGAATCAGAAGTATAATTATGAAAAATAAACAGAGGAAAAGCTATAAATTAGATGCCACGTATCTTTTTACTTTAATTTCAAACAAATTACAATTCCAAATGTACATTTTCTGGTAAATGAACAACTAAAAACAAAGAAAAAGAAGTAGGAAAATGCAATATTCCTGAGCTCACATAACACTATCTATGCAATAGTTATACAATTACATACAAAGAGGTTTTTGGTTCAATAATTCCTTTTTTTAATTTTTTTGTATGTGATTTGATGCTATAGCCCTATAAAATCAATAATCTGAATTTCATCTGCTCAGTTTTTTAAGACCAAGGCTAACGCAATATGTTTATCAGATAGAAAACCTTGCTTTCTTTCCACTGTTTTTCTGTTTAGAGATGCTGCTGCATTATTGCACATTTTGAATTACAAGGGAATCTTATGTCCTGGGAAAGTGCAAAATAATATGCTCTAGGCTACTATGTCCTATAGTAAATGTGGCGTCTATTCTGCCAGTACAAAAATTTTCAAGCTCTCGCTTGTCTGTGGTGCTGGTCACATGGTGAACTACTCATTGCTGATGTAATATATCTCTGTCTTGTTGAGTCATCCTTCTTTTAGCATATTTGTTTCTGCAGAGCAAATCTGTAATATCTTATGAGAACCTTTCTGTTAGATTAGCGAATTATTAGGTGTTGAGGTAAAAATGTTAAAACACTGATAGAAAGCTGACCACAATGTATTTTTTAGAATATAATTCTCAAAACATTCTGCTGCTAACAAAGTCAATGACAAAAGTCACAGTGATTGTCTGTAACAGGAATTAAATTAAGTTAGCAGTGAATATTTCAAAAATCCTGCCTGTAAATGCTGGAGTTTTCCTACTGTTTTGAAATCTGTGGGTTACCTCAAAAATCTGTAGTGTAAGGTAGAATTCTTCAGAAATTTTGTACGTGTAAATGTGAATTTGTTTTTCTTGTACTTCTTTGGTAGATCTTCTAGGCATAAACTTGGGGATTCTACAGTTCAGTGAATTGGAGTCCACTGGAAACAAGGAGAAAACCTCTAGAGTTCTTGTTGTCTTTATGATAACGTTTTGATTTTATTGACAGTATCTCGGTCTAGATTTATTTAAAACAGCTTCAATGAGGTTTTGTGGATAGAATTGGAGTGTTTTGTCAGAATTAGTAGTTATTGAAAAAAGAATGGGCACTGATGTAGGCTCCAAGTGTAGATAAAGAGGTATGAATAGCACATTGAGAAGGGACTGATTTGTCTAAACGTACGCATAAGTAGCTTTAAATCTGAATGTTGTTGACTAAAAACAGTAATAAGCACAGTTTGGCACACTGTAAAGCATTTTCTTTTATAAAGAGAGCAAATCTGGATTGCTTAGAATAGCATGTTGGACTCAAGAATCCTTTTTATGTCAAAATTTGAATGATGAATTATTAAAACACACTATGAGTCACTACAAAATCTTGCCTCTAAAGACAGCATGAAATTAACCTTCAGTGTCTAATTCTGAAGCTAGTAAGAATGTCTCATGGCTACCCAAAGGACTGTCTAATTCAGGATCCATTTATCTTTTCTGCCTTTTGTATAACACCCTGTAATTAATCAGGTTCAGGACCAAATACACAGTATACAAGACAAAAGAAGTGCTGAGCAGTGTTTAGAAGTGCATATGCAGCAATTGATCAGGATTGGAACTAAATGATCTTAAGGTCCTTTCCAACCCTAACTATTCTATGATTCTATGATTCTATGTACCATGTACTTTTGGAGGTATTGTTTTCATGGATACTACCACGTGAGAGAAAAGAAAGGTTGGGGGAGAAAATAATAGAGGCACTGAAATATGCGGTACCTAAACCTGAAGAGAAGCCAAATTCTTGCAAGGATTTTGACAAAAGTCCTTTTACAGTCTCGTCTGTCTCTCTTTTTTCTTGCACATGAAAACCAACAAGGTGCTTGGTGACAGCCAGCATGGCTTCACTAAGGGGAAATCCTGCCTGACCAATCTGGTGGCCTTCTACAAAGGGGCTACAGAGCTGATGGACAGGGGTAGAGCAGTTGATGTCATCTACCTAAAGCATTTGACACTGTTTCACATGACATCCTTATTTCTAAGTTGGAGAGACATCAATTTGATGGGTGGACCACTTGGCAGATAAAGAACTGGCTGGATGGACGCACGCAAAGAGTAGTGCTCAATGGCTCAATGTCCAGCTGGAGCCCAGTAACGAGTGGTGTCCCCCAGGGATGGGTGTTGGGACTGCTCTTGTTCAGCATCTTCGTGGGTGACATGGACAGTGGGATTGAGTGTGCCCTCAGCAAGTTTGCCGATGACACCAAGCTGTGTGGTTCAGTTGATAAGCTGGAGGGAAGGAATGCCATCCAGAGGGATCTTGACACGCTTGTGAGGTGGGCTGATGCCAACCTTATGAAGTTTAACCATGCTAAGTGCAAAGTCCTCCACCTGGGTCGGAGCAATGCCAGGCACAGCTACAGATTGGGCGGGGAGGAGATTGAGAGCAGCCCTGCGGAGAAGGACTTGAGGGTGTGGGGTGATGAAAAAATGAACATGAGCCGGCAGTGTGTGCTTGCAGCCCAGAAAGCCAGCCATATCCTGGGTTGCATCAAAAGGAGTGTGACCAGCAGGTCGAGGGAGGTGCTCCTGCCCCTTTACTCTGCTCTCGTGAGACCTCACTTGGAGTATTGTGTGCAGTTCTGGTGTCCTCAACATAAAAAGGACATGGAAGTGTTAGAACAAGTGCAGAGGAGGGCCGCGAGGACTATCAGGGGACCGGAGCACCTCGTGTATGAAGATAGGCTGAGAAAGTTGGGGCTGTTCAGCCTGGAGAAGAGAAGGCTGCATGGAGACCTCATAGCAGCCTTCCAATACCTGAAGGGGGCCTATAGGGATGCTGGGGAGGGACTCTTCATGAGGGACTGTGGTGAGAGGACAAGGGTAATGGGTTTAAACTTAAACAGGGGAAGTTTAGATTGGATATTTGGAAGAAACTCTTTACTGTAAGGGTGGTGAGGCCCTGGAATGGGTTGCCCAGGGAAGTTGTGAATGCTTCATCCCTGGCGGCGTTCAAGGTGGGGCTGGACATGGCCTTGGATGGCATAGTTTAGTGGGAGGTGTCCCTGCCCATGGCAGGGGGGTTGGAACTCAATGATCTTGAGGTCCTTTCCAACCCTAACTATTCTTTGATTCTTTGATTCCTCAATATGCTTTACACAAACTTCCTGATTATTTTGAGATGAAGTTAACAAGAAGATGAACTTAAAGAAGTAGCTCATAAGTGTAGCACAGAGGTTGGGTTACATGTGATTGGTGACAGCCATGCACTAATATTAGTGAAGAACAGAGAAAATCCTGTCCCATTTCTTCTGTGGAGTCTAAGCAACGCAGCACACACATTGTTGCAAAGGACTGGTTTATTTTTGGCATGGTTTTGCATGAGTTATCCATGTTATAGTCTAGTGCAGATGAGTTAAAGATAAAAGGTATAAAAAGAAAAGCAAGTTCAAAACCTCTAATGCCATGTTTAGACCTTTTTTTGCAGGGACTTAAAGACAGTACTTCAGAGTAGCAGAGGAGCTTTATAATTTGACAGCAGGTGTCCTTCATGTTTTTCCTGTGCCTAGTTTCCCCACAGCACCAGTTTTGCTATCTGGGCAAACGGCTAAAACCTGCCAGATGGAGTTTTCCAAGTGCACACCAAAACCAATATATGTATTTTTCTGATTTTTTTCCTAGCTTTGTGTTAGGTGCTGGTTTTAATGGTTTTATTATGTGTTAAATATGTTGTGAATAGAGCTTGGGTAATTCTTTACCTGAAGTTTTTTACTAAGAGCTCAAAATGCATTCATTCCTGTGGAGAGTCTGAACTCATTCCAAGTTAGTTTTTTCAACCAAGAAAAAAAAACTTGCAAAGTAATAACAAACTTCCCTTCCCCTCAGCACCCCAGTATGTTCTAAGCTAGCATCATTAGAATTGCAGCAGCTTAAAAGCAGTTATAGGGTGTGTAGCAGAATATCATCCATTTGGCAAGCTCTGAATGCGCTCGCCCAAGGTGGGAGAACTGAGAAAGCTTCCTGTATCTCAGTCCAGATGTTTGTACATTGGTGATGTTAAAACTCACTTCAGGAATGAGTCTCTGTGCACCACAACCTGCTTTAACTGCAAGAAGACCTGAGTAAACAAGAAAAGAAGACTTTAATGCATTTGAATTGACCCTCTAGTTGGGGGAATCAAAGGACCAAGAGTTTGAACTGCACCTGGGAAAATAAATATATGCTATTGTTTAGACAAAGTTCTTAAACAGAAGGATGCTGTAATGTTATCACAACATATATACCATAACGCTAACAGCTATTGCTACTGAAGGTTATTAAAAGTGAGCTAAAATGCAGTTCCAGTTTATGCGCTGCAGTTTTTTTGCTAGCACACTTTTAAAATCAGTACGGATAAGCTCTAAAATATTTTAGATAAGTGAGAAAAGACAGTGGTGAAAAACTATAAGAAAAAGAGTGGATATATTTAAAAGGTGCAGTAGTTTAGATTGTACATCTAAATTATTAAAAATAAAATTCAGTTAATGTTTGCAGGACTCCCTAACACTGGTTTAGTGGGTGCCTGTGTATTGGAAATGCCTGGGAGAGGAGGCAAGATCTAGATGCATTAAGACCTTTCTGACAGGCAAAGTAACAAAGACCAGTTTTGTATGTGTGCATTATACAGAGGCACAGCGGCCTCTGAGTTAGGGTAGTGTAAACTCTCAAAGTTGATGTCTTGTTTATATCTACATTTTCCTCATTTCATGTGAATAAAAGGCTGCACAGAATACTGGGCAACAGTGGATCAATTTTCATTTTACATAATGACTCTTTGTAAGCTGTCCTTTCCACTTCCAAAATTATACTCTAGACCACACTCTGAATCTGGGGAAATAAATAGAACTATGTTGACTTGAAGTAAGCACGGCATTTCAGTCCAAATCTTCCCCCGACCAGTGAACATTTTATCTGTTTGCACATCTGGACTCACAAGATCTAATATGTATTATGATTGTGATCTACCTAGATAGCTACTCTTTCATGAAAAAGCTTTTTCATATACTAGCAACTGCTGACATTGGAACAGGAGCAATTACAGTCTGGATTATCCATTTTCTTATTCTTTTGAGGGCAACACTTGATCCTTCTGGCTGTATTGCCGTTTCCTGTACACACCACCTAAGGATGTCTCCTTTTTAGGTCATGGGTTGTGGGGCATAAGCAGGACTGGAAACCAAGTTTTTTCTATTAAAATGGGATATTAAGACTTCATTCTAGCCTAAAAAAGTCTGAAATATTTCTGATCACTTCTGCTTTTGCATACTAGTGTAGTCAAATTCATGATATAACCCAAAACAATTAAATAATTAATTAAAGTCAAACTTCACTGATGGATGCAAAAAGAAAGTTTCTATATTTCCACTTTGGGTAGCTTTTTTTCTCGCTGCTTCTGACTTTCTGTTGACATTGGTGTTTCTTATCTTTTCCAGCCTCCCACGCCTATTGATTACCTCTCAGTCTGATGCCCTCTGTTCTCTCTTGACTTGCTGCTTTATCCGTCTCTGTAACACTTGCACATTTTTAATTACTTCTGTTTGTACACGTGGGCCAAATTTATTCTTGGTTTACTGCCAAGGAGTTACACTGTGTGTAAATTTGACCCTCTCAATCTTCCTTACTGCTTCTGAATTCAAGTTTCCAAACACAGATGAAGACTGGTTCCCCATGATGAAGTAAGCATTTAAATCATAGGGCCTGTCCCTGCATACAGAAAGAAACATAAGGCCTTTAATCAAAGCTACGGCTTCTTCAGAAGTGCAAACACATGATTTTAAGTCTGTTTCAGTCTTCCTCACTCTCTGTGCTTTAATCTGTACTTTTTATACCACTGTCAGGAAAAAGGGTACCAAAAGTCTCTGCCAGAGTAGTAAACATGTCTGTGTAACATGCTCACCTATATGAGATCTGACCCAAATGAACTTCTTCACAAAAATTGAACCTGTTTGTAAATAGAGATTAGAACTTGTGAGAGTCTCAGTATTTATCATGGTTCCTTCATCAGTCCATCTAAACTCATCACTGAAAATCATGATCATTTGAAATTTTGATGCTTTCAACCTATGCCACAGAGTCCAGCCCTTGCGTATATGTTATCCAATATGCAAACAGAAAAACATAATCTCAGTATTTCTTGTTCTTATATACCATTTTATATCCTTTTCTTTGTTGTAAGGTATTTTTAAATTTTAATTTTAAAAAGGATGAAAATTATAAGTTGTTTCTTAAAACCGCAAAAATGATGAAACTCATTTAAAGTTGCTCATTTTTGTTTTTTGTTTTTTGTTTGTTTTTTTTTTAAGAGGGAAAAGAAAAACAAGAACAGACCAGAAAAAGACATTTCATATATTCTTAATATCTTAATCGTTTTCAATAATCTTATTTCAATAAAAATATTGTACTGTTTGTGTTTAGCATTAAAGAATTTTTTCTGCCACCTTTACTCCTATCACATTTCTTTCACAAATGTGTATTGTTATTTAAGACAACATCTAATTTATAAATGTACCCTAAGTCATTTCAGTAGGAACCATTAGATAAGCTACTAGAGTCAGAGATTTTGAATCTCTTATACCTGCTGAGCTCATATACAAATGCTGAGAATTACAAAGTCATGAAGACAGTCGATAAGGTGAAAGTAGTGTGATTTCATTCATCAAATCCTATGATGATAGAACTAGGGGGCAATTTATGAAACTCATAGGAGATCAATTGAAAGCAGATAAAATATCTCTTTAAGCAGCAGTCTGAATTTCTGGAACTTGCTGCCACAGAGATTGTGGAGATAGGCATTACTAGCAGGTTCTGAAAGAGTTTAGACAAAATAAACATTCTTAGAAGAACAATAGAAAGGCTAAGCAGGGCTATATTGCCTAATATTTAGGTACTAGGGAATTATTAAAGGAGTGACTCTCAGAAGCAGTGAGGCTTACGTGTTTTCCCAAAGTAGTGCCTTGTACTGTCATCAATAGACTGAATGCTGGGCTAGAAGAGAGTTCTCTGGTCTGACCCAGCAGGATGTTTTTCTTCTTTATGAACATGACACGGCAGGATCTTTCTGCATGCACGACGTCTGCCCTCAGCTACATCCTGTCACATTAGTTTCAGCAAAGTCCAGTGTTAGTCTTCCTGTCTAGCCTTACTTGCATTGCCAGTTAGTCTAAGAGAGCAACCTGCAATAGGTTGTCCTATCTGAGGCTGATCATCCCACAGCATCTGGAAGCATTAGAGACACATGGTGACAAATGAGAGCCAAACATGAACTGCCACATTTGCAAATACTTGCATGTTTAGGTATTGAGGACTTAATTTCAAACTGCCTCTGCTTCCATACTTATGACCTTTTCAAAGCCTCTGTGAATGTAGGGATACTTTGAACACATTTTAGCTGCGGATTTATGTCTTCAGATGAACACAGGGATTACCACTGGCTGATGTTTACTCACACAAATTTATACCACTCTAGTTGCAATTTCTGCTGGAGAAGATAAAACTCTGTAATTCTGACTCTAGTCTTCGCTGACAAATTGCTCAGCAGTGCAACCGCAAGCCTTCTTTGCGACCTTGTGAACTCGAGCTGTCTGTATGCCATTGAGTCCTCCAGCATAAGTTTGAGAAGAATGTCTACTGGGAACAGCTGAGGACTGTGTTAGGTTCCAGCAACAATTCAGCAGTGCCTTGCTTCTCCTGGGAGTGATATGGAAACCTCTGTGACAGCTTTACACAGAAGTGAGTCTTCTGTGACTACCCTGAAGTGTCACATCCAAGTAACACACATCTCTTGGGTGATAATACAACATAAGTGTTAGAGTATCATTAATTATAAAAGTGTAATTCTGTTTTTTTTAAATGCAGAAAATATCACAGAATCAGACTGGTTCAGTACTCCTTGTTAACAGAAGAAAACACAGTTTACTCAGTTTTGCTCTCACAGAGAAAAATGCTACTCAATTTGAAAGCACCTAAACCATGCAGCAACAATTTTCAAAAGAGATTTGCTTATTCACATATTTCTTATGTAATTTTTCCTTCAGTGTTTCATCCATTTTCTGTGAACTTTTTCTTTCCCCTTTGAGGAAGATAGGTAAAAATGGACAGACGTACAGTGAATTTTTTTCTGATTGCACATCTTCCTTGCACACATTTTGCACATGGACTTTCCTTCTAGATAACAACAAACTACTTCATTCAAATTAATTATAGTAAGAAAGAAAAAAAAATAAATTAATCAGTTCACCAATAAACTGGAAGATACTGTGTAGTCGATTCATTCAGTCGTTCCATACAGCTGTTTGTCTCTGAATAAGAGAGAAAGGTAAGCATTAACAAAGACTCATGTAATCATGGTAAAGGTTGTAAAAAATTAAGTATGGCTTCTGTTTTAATTAGCTTGTACATCGTAACATTGAGGATGGCTTATTAATGCCAATAGTTTTAAAGATGTGAAGCCTTTCTAATTTTATTACTATTGTGTTTACTGTGATGCAATTACCCATCTTCATTTGTTTTTTCTGAAGTAATCAACCTAAAGCAATTTTCTTACTGTTACTATTAATAGATTTTGTATAGATATTTACATTAAGATTTGCTTATATTTTCAACCATTTAATGTAAAGTTGGGAAACTAGGTTAAACATGGGTGAAAATTTTGACTTTAAGAAATTAACGTAATTCTCTCTTCAATCATTGAAGAACATATCTTCTCTACTAATAGACATAGCACCTTTTAAAGACATCTCTAATACACCATGCAATAACCTAGTGAAGATTTCGTGCATTTATGATATAAAAATCCTAAGTGATATTTCCTTATTTTCTCTATTAGACTTATTCTCGTATCATAAAACAATCCACTGGCAGAAGTCTTTCCTTGTATCTATCTTGCATTTCCCCTTTTTAAAACATTATTTTATTACACCACTGTATAACTTTGGTTTGTTGTACTATAT
The DNA here is from genome assembly GCA_039720435.1 of Amazona ochrocephala. Classification (NCBI taxonomy): domain Eukaryota; kingdom Metazoa; phylum Chordata; class Aves; order Psittaciformes; family Psittacidae; genus Amazona; species Amazona ochrocephala. The sequence continues at coordinate 99,593,976 of CM077909.1, forward strand.
GCTTTCAGTTATACTTCAAGTCCTTTTTATCAGTTGCTGTGAGAGCCTGACTTTCATGGTGTTTGTGAAATCTCTTGATTCCTAGAGCAGTTTGGAGGCCAACAGTAATCAAAGAGTCTAGATTAGAAACAGAACTTATTGAAAGCATTGCATTCTGGCACACAAAGTCATAAATTATGTGTTGCATATAGTACTGGTACTGTCATTATATGTAAATATAATGCAATGAAGGAAAGCAATTTGACATTTAATATTTAGCAAGCTAATGGGATTTGTTTACTGTATTCAAAGGAAATTTAGCTGTAATTTTCCAGGCTGATGTGAATTTTCATTATTTTTTTGAAGTAAGTTAATGACTATGTTTAATGAATATGCTAGTAGCTACATGAGAAGCACAAGATCTGAAGCCTTGACTGTTTTAACAGGTCTATTTATTTTTCCAGTGAGAATTCAGAAATATGGTAATTTTTGAATTAATTCTTTCTGTTGACTGTCAAGGTTCTTAGAATTGTTTTCGGTAAGCATTTGGCATTTACATCATGCTTCACAAACAAGGTCTAACTGTCCCATTTTTAGAACAAAGAACTGGAGCACAGGGGTGCAAAGTCTTGCCTGTGACTAGGGAGCCTCCCATGTCTCCAGCCTTAAAATTAGGTAAGCTTTCCACTGCTGGCCTGGTACTCCATCATTATGGAAGGCAATGAGGGCATTCGTAACATCAAAAAAGTACAAATAAACATAATAATCATTAATTGAGCCTTGATCAGGAGAAAAGAGCTTTGGTATGAAGTATTTTCACTTTGTTGATGTCCTTCCCGGGTTCTCCTGTGGCTGATCACCAAAGAATAGATGAAAGAGCAGTTTTCCATGTCTTATGGTTTGCTTTGTTGTTGGTAGCTATTTTCATGTCAAACATGCTATGTGGTTAAGCTGTGTTTTCAAAGGCAAAGATGTGGTATCTTACAAATTTACCCCACCATAAAACTCAAACTTTATACTTTCAACACACATGATGCATATAGTATCCAGTTTACAATGCAAGGGAGTTTGGATCTACCTCTGCGAGTAAAGTAGGCCTAAAGCAGTTCTCTGTCGTTCCCTTAGCCCTTCTAAAGGTTGAGTGTGAATATAGTATACCACTTGTATATTGCAGAACTTGTCTAAACTTAGGCTCAAATGAATGACCTGTACAATGGCTTGGACCTTGTCTTAAAACTATATAATATTCTCCTATATTAGGCAGACTTCCCTCACAGTTATGTATCCTATTTGGTATTTCTCGCAGAACTCACATTCTTGCATGGTAGTTGCAAGCTGAAAGTCATACCAGCAAAGCAGCATGAATACCAATGATATTAAAAAGGAAAGTACTGAGGACTGTCTGTCAGCCATCCAAATTTATTTAATTGTGTCCGTACAATGTATACAGTTTGAGAGTGTTCTTTCAACTCATGCAAGAAAACGATTGTCAGTTATGTTCTTTTATTTACAAATTTACCACTGTACAGTCCTATATAAGAAAATCATCTACCAGTGAACTTGTGCTCGTTTTGTGCGAAATACTGGAAAAGTACAGTGGAATACTCCATAGCCTAAGGAGGTGTTTTCTTAAAGCCTTCATGAAAAGGATTATGGAAATTAAAATCATCAGTCCTACACCGAGTATTATCAATCCTGAACCCCTAAATAGCAATAAGCATTGGTTGTAATTCACATTCAAGCCCATATGATGGGAAGTTTTACATTGAGAATTGATGGTACCAGAAACTCCATGAATAATCACCATTAGATATTGACTAAACACTTAGGTTCTTTGAAATCAATTTGTCTGGAGAGATTGATATACCCCTGGGCCACATTTAAACCAAATATAAAAAATTGGCCTCCAGCTGGGTTTCATACATATGCTAAAACCAAATCAAGATGAGGGGATATGGAATTTCTAAAAAATCTGAGATATTATGGTTTGATTAGGCTCATCAGCTTTTCATAGCCCATCCAAGAATTTCTGGGCCTAACTGTCAAGGGTAATTAGAGTGTAAATTTCTTCTAATGTATGAAATGTTTCCGGTGCACTTAATTTTTTTGCAGTTATGCTAACTTAGGTGCCTAAGATCTTCATAATTAAATATTATTAGATGATCAGGAGCCTTAAATGATGTATTTTCACACTTCTTCCTTGTATGCACCTCTACCTATACTTGAATATGTTTGTTTCCCTACCCTTTAAAGAATCTACTTTCTGAGATTTCTCTGGGCTCATAGGTCACTCAGAAAGCCAGTCTGAGCCATATTTATAGGCCCAGTGCTCTGCAGAAGCAAAAGGTGTAAGACAGAAGTGGCAGAAATACCTGTGAAGTGGTGAAAGTATCACAAAAGTACAGGTTGCAGAGCATTTCAGGGAAGAAGAGTTCAACGTTTCAAAGGCACAGTGTCTCATTAATTCACAGAGAAACACCAAGAGAAGAGGAAGGGAGGGAATTTGTGGAGAGTTTGTGGTGACGCCAGTAGGGTGCATCTAAAAGTAGCTCATCAGACTTTTTCCAAATACTTAAAATTTGGGGTACATCTCTGAGTCTCCTGTTGGTAGAGGTGACATCTTTGTATTAATTGAAATTAATTTGTGCTTGAGAAGGATAGCTAATAAGCTGATATTTAGTCCATTATTTTGGGTGTGTGGCTTCCTTGAGCCCCACTGAACCCCTACAACATGGCCCCAGACCAGACTGAGGATTGTGGTTGGGGGTGCTATGGCCCAGAGGGAAAGTGAGCCCATGGTGTGCCTGTTCAGGGTGGGGAAGGCTTGGTGGTGACCTCCGGACCCTGCTGAGTGGGTACCCTGGTGCCAGTAGCACCTCAGTGGGAACCCAGTGTCCCAGGAGGATTTCTTTCGCTATCCAGACTACACTTTACCCTCTGACTTTACTGCTTCAAGTCAGCACTGTGCTTCCCTTCATGCTCTGTTAATACTTCTCCATGTTGTGCAGTGGCCTAGAATCATAGAATCTACTAGGTTGGAAAAGACCTTTAAGATCATAAAGTCCAAGCATTGCCCCAAGAATTAGTCTACAACAAATCTGTGTAACCAAGGGCCTCATTTATGTGTTTTTTGAACACTTCCAGGGATGGTGATTCCACCACTTCCCTGTGCAGCCTGTTCCAATGCCTGGGCACCCTCTTGGTCAAGAAATTTTTCCTAATATCCAATCTAAACCTTCCCTGAGGCAGCTTGAGGCCATTTCCTCTTGTCCTACTACTTGTTACTGTGGAGATCAGCCACTTCCTCGCTCCATCTTCCTTTCAGGAAGCTGTAGAAAGTGATAAGGTTGCCCCCAAGCCTTCTCTTCTCCAGACTGAACCCCCTCAGGTCCCTCAGGTGTTCCCCATCACACTTGTGCTCCAGACCCTTCACCAACTCTGTTGCCCTTCTCTGGACCCGCTCCAGCACCTCAATGTCTCTCTTGTAGTGAGGGGCCCAGGAATGAACACAGGATTCGAGGTGCAGCCTCACCAGTGCCCAGTACAGGGGATGATCACTGTCCTGTCCCTGCTGGCCACACTATTGCTGATACAGGCCAGGATGCTGCTGGCCTTCTTGTCTGCCTGGGCACAAGCTGGATCATATCCAGCTCCATCAATCAGCACCACCAGGTACTTTTCCGCAGATCAGCTTTCCAGCCACTCTGCCCCAAGCCTATAGCTTTGCATGGGGTTGTTGTGGCCCATGTGCAGGGCCCAGCACTTTGCCTTGTTGAACCTCATACCATTGGTCACAGCCCATTGATCCAGCCTGTCCAGATCCCTCTGCAGAGCCTTCCCACCCTCCAGCAGGTCAACACAACACTCTCAGCCACCTTGGTGTCACCTGCATATTTATTGAGGATCGCTTGAACCCCTCATCCAGAACATCAATAAAGATATTAAAAAAGACTGGGGAAGAATATAGGAGACTTTAAAATCCATAGTGCCATGTGCAAGCCACCTGCCTTTTCATATTTATGGTGTTCAGTGTTTACCACTTCTGGATGCAAAGTATATACTACTAGTTGGCAGAATCCAAAGTAGGGATAATAAAGAAATTAATAAATTATTCCACCAAGAAAAAAGGAGGAGATCTTTTCCTTGGGGAAAATGTTAGTACAAGAAAGGCAAAAGATGCATATTAAAATGAACAGTGGCAAGGCACTCAAGAACTATTCTTCAACCTTTCTTATAAATGTAAGAACAATGAATCAATTAAATAAACCAATGTCCTTCTAAGGAAAGACAAGGAAATAGTCTTCACTCTAAGCAAAATGAGCCAGCAGAACTTGTTACATCCTTCTAGCACATAAATGCCACTGAGCTGAATGAAATGCTTTGTGTAAGCATTGGAAACTGCTTACTGCAGTATTGTTTCTTCTAAAACATTCGCTATGTTTTTGAGAGGCTTTTGACAAGATGAACTACCAGTCTGATCTGATGTGGTAATTTACATATTTGCAATGTGGTATTCTGAGGAGGTTTTGCACTTGACCTGAAAGTTAATAACTTCATGGTTGCGTCTAGGGGCTGCAAAGGGACAGTTCACCCAAGGGCTTAACCTTGCCCAGTGTGCCTAAGCTAGCCTAGCTCAGTATTTAACATTTTCTATTCCCTACTACCCATCCCTGACACACTTTGTACGTTGGAGAAGAACAGGTAAGTACTGGTAGCAACGCCAAACAATGAGCAACAGAGAGAATATATGTCCTAGCATAGATCCAGTACAACTAGTCTAAAGTACAGAAGTGGTACAAATATTTAAGAGACAGTTTATTTTCAATATGAGAAATGAGAAAGTTGCACAGCCATGAGTCTTTTTAATACTACTGGGTTATTACTGTCTTCTTGCCTCGTCTCGTGACTCCATAGCAGAAGCATGGGAAGGAACTGCACCCACAAAGCTGTGTGAGCTAAAGACCTCTGAAGCAAATGGGGAGCAGGTCAAAAGCACTTTTTCAGGGTTCAGATGTTTATGAAAAAGATACATGGAACAAAGGTGGAGGAAGCCAGTCCAGGAATTGCCTATGTGTATATCACCACTTATGTCAAGTGATAAACCACCATTTTTGGTGTGTTTGAGTAGCCAAAAAAACATATTTGGCAGAAAGATGTCAGTTTGGTGAGGCAACCTGAGACAGCAGGGCCTGAGAGTCTGGCTGGTGAGGAAGGAATGTCAGGACAAACAGCATCTTCAAGGTGACTAAATTCCTTAGACTTTAAACGTAACCCAGAGCCTACAGCTTCTTTACCCAGGTACAATATTCAAGCTCTGGCTGGTATTTGCAAAAGGGCCACAGCCTATTTGTTTCTTCAAAGCCTCTCATTTCCCAGTATTTGCCTTCATTAATGCGTGGTAAATGCGGCATGGTAAAAGCACATAGAGCCTGTAAAACGTACTTCCTTTTCAGCCTGCACATTTGTACTCTATGGAGGATTTAGCCCTTATCACCTACTCACTGGCGTCACACGTGAATGCACAGCAGAGATTTGTCATTCAGTTAACTATTAACTGAAAACCGTATGAACCTGGACACCAAAATTTGTGGTTTTTACAGCTTAGTCATCATCCACCTTGAAGGAAGTGAGGGGGACCTATAAATCACTCCAATTAATCACCCCTTCCCCCTAAAAAATGTAGTCAAAGCACTCCAGAAATAAAACCATATGGCACAATCATGTCAGATCTGTTTATATAAGCTGTTCCTAGAAACAACAGTAGTGTAATACCAGATTTCCATATACTGAATCAATATTTGAGCATTTGAGACCAGATGTTTTATAAGATGCCATTAAGTGAGCAGAGTACATTAGCAGGTACAAAACAGGCTGTGAAGGGTTTCTCAGACCCTTTGCCTTCACTTGCATTCCTCAGTCTCACAGCACCAACATGCACTCTCCAAGTCCTTTTGATTGGATTCAGCAGACCCAAACAGATTGTAACTATCATGCCTTGTTTTTTCTCCAAGAGTTTTATACATTTAGGACCAGCAAAAGCAAACTAATGAGCTGCTTGTTTATTTGAATACCAGCTAATGGTAGATATGGTCATTGGGTTACACAGGCTTTCTGAGGTCTCATTCTTGCATTGCATTGTTTCTAGGTTGTGATGCAGTGGCTTTAGCTGAACATTAATGAACAACTGCATGGTTGGTGATATTTGTCTGTCATTCTGCTCAAGGCAGAAAAGCATAGACTGAGCTGACTGACTTACCATGCAGTTTTTGCAATCATAGATGTGGAGTTTAATATACAAGTTACAAAGTTTTACTGCATTCTTATCAGTCAGGTTTGTTTAGACAGAAAATATCAGATGTGAATTCAAAATTATGTCTAAATGATTCTATATTTTCTAACTCCATTGTGTCATATTGTATATGTTAGTATGTATTTTTGTGTTAGTCAGCATTTTAAGTCACTATCTGACAAACAGAATGCTTTACATTCTACTGAAAATTTTATATCTTCCTAAAATACGGTGCTTTGTATGGATAAAATCAAGGTTACCTATATCTTTCCTTTTCCTGTGAAGCAGGCTGGATTCATTCAGAGAGAGCAAATGTTAACTCTTTCAGTATTTATTAGCTAATAAAAGACAGACTAGGGACAAAGTGGGCGCCCTCTGGAAGCTATCAGGAGAACTGGCTACCCTGGATTTGGAGAAGGCTGAGGTTCTTAATGACTTCTTTGCCTCGGTCTTCTCTGACCACGCCACCCAAGTCTTGGAAGGCAGACACAGGGACTGTGAGAATGAAGACCCTAGGCCCACTGTAGGAGAGGATCTGGTTCAAGACAGAGCTGGCTGGATGGCTGCAAGCAAAGAATTGTGCTCAGTGGCTCAATGTCCAGCTGGAGACCAGTAACGAGTGGTGTCCCTCAGAGGTTGGTACTGGGACCATTTTTGTTCTTCATCTTTGTCATTGACATGGACAGTGGGATTGAGTGCGCCCTCAGCAAGTTTGCCGATGACACCAAGCTGTGTGGTTCAGTTGATACATTGGAGGGAAGGAATGCCATCCAGAGGGACCTTGACATGCTTGTGAGGTGGGCAGATGCGAACCTGATGAAGTTTAACCATGCCAAGTGCAAGGTCCTCCACCTGGGTCGGAGCAATGCCAGGCACAGCTACAGGTTGGGTAGAGAAGAGATTCAGAGCAGCCCTGCGGAGAAGGACTTGGGGGTGTGGGTTGATGAAAAAATGAACATGAGCCAGAAGTTTGTGCCTGCAGCGCAGAAATCGAACAGTATCCTGGGCTGCATCAACAGGAGCATGACCAGCAGGTCGAGGGAGGTGATCCTGCCCCTCTACTCTGCTCTCGTGAGACCTCACTTGGAGTATTGTGTGCAGTTCTGGTGTCCTCAACAGAAAAAGGACATGAAACTGTTGGAACAAGTCCAGAGGAGGTTCATGAGGATGATCAGGGGACTGAAGCACCTCCCGTATGAAGACAAGTTGAGAAAGTTGGGGCTGTTCAGCCTGGAGATGAGAAGACTGCATGGAGACCTCATAGCAGCCTTGCAGTATCTAAAGGGGGCCTATAGGGATGCTGGGGAGGGACTCTTCATTAGGGACTGTAGTGAGAGGACAAGGAGTAATGGGTTTAAACTTAAACAGGGGAAGTTTAGATTGGATATGTGGAAGAAATTCTCTACTGTAAGGGTGGTGAGGCCCTGGAATGGGTTGCCCAGGGAAGTTGTGAATGCTTCATTGCTGGCAGTGTTCAAGGCTGGGTTGGACATAGCCTTGGGTGACATGGTTTAGTGTGAGGTGTCCCTGTCCATGACAGAGGGGTTGGAACTCGATGATCTTGAGGTCCTTTCCAACCCTAACTATTCTATGATTCTATGATTTATCTTAGGGAGAAGCGAACTTAATGTCCATCAGGAGCTCTTCAAAGCTCTCAGGCTGCTGAGATGATGGATGACATAAGTATATCTTTCTGCTTTGGTTTTTTCCACTCTCCATCACTTATTCCCAAGTCGGCTGTAGCCTGCTACTTGAAGAAGAATATTGGAGCCTTTTGCTATTCAGGTAGATTTGTTGCTTCTAATCAGTTTTATGATATTGTTTCTAAGTGCTCTGTATTGAAAATAATATTAACTAATGCATAATACTAGTTATTATTAAATATTAACCTGTAATTAATTTAATAAAATTATCACCATATTTATGAAAACCTTCCTTTGGATTTCTTCATAAGGCAATTAATACTAGTGGTCAGAATATGGATTTGAACTGAAAGAAAATTAAATTTTGTTTTGTCTGTTTCTTTTTTGATAGATCGTTTCTAGAGTGGATGCAATGACTAAAAATGACAATGACTTGTTATACCTGGAAATGAGTTGTCAGATGTTTCTTTAGCCTTCATATATCAAGAAAACTTTCCTTGCCTTCAACCTTAGTGGAGGCTGAGGTTATACCTGACTTTCCATTTTGCATATTACTCAGTTTAAAAAGTTTGACAGACCACTCTAAAGCCTCATTGCCATCTTTCTGAGACCTGTTTGTTTTCTGGGATTCTTTTCCATAACAGCAATGCATACCTAATTCCACCTCTGGAACATTCTGCAAGGAAATAACTGGCATAGGGATTTCTCGTGCTGCATGCATTTTTCTGCAGTTCCCAGCCAGCACTCTGTAAGCAACAAAGTTAGCACCAGTAACAGTATTTTGTTAAATGAGAATAAGACCTACCTCATGTGAGATCCAACCCATGCATTTTTTAAAAGTAATTTCCTAAACTTGAACTGCAACCAATGTCTCTATTATTTCTTCGTTTGTAGAGAAAACCTTATTTATCCATCACTATATCTTCAAAATGAAAGACTGAATGAAATTTCAGTTATAGCCATCTGGCACCAGTTAATAGGATGCTTTTTCCTGCAGATTTATTGTGATTTTTTTTAATTTGTTATTTTGTGAAATATTAGAAACCTCTTGTGAAATCACTTAATGTTTCTTTCCTTTACAGGTGTTTTAAGAGTGATACTGCAGCACTGTATCAGAGTAAAACTAATGCTCATGGTTCATATAGCACTCAGATGTCACAATAATAATATTGCACAAGTAGCAGAATAAACAAAATATGAGAACAGAAAAATTTGCCTTTTTCAAAAGGCGAAAATGTGCAAAGCATATGTCTACCATCTTGTTTTTAGCAGAACTTAAACTGTGAACTTTATTTCAGTAGATATTTCAGTTATAGGGAAAAAAAAAAAACACTCTTTGATGAAAATATAATGCAATTTCAATTCAGTCACTCCCTTCTTCCCCCTCCCAAAACCCAGACGATCACATTCTCATTTCAGGCAGACTTTATACGTGTATTACGTTGCAGTAAAGCAACCAAGTTTTGTGTGGTTTATCACGTTCCACTGCAGAGTCTGCATGGAAATTTTGCTGGAATAGAATCTAGCTACCAATAATATTGTAGAGAATTGACATTTATCCAAACTTAATTAGAAATGAAACCCTTTTTTGTCTAAAATGCAGGTACAGACATGATTACTGTGCTATTAACAGAAAATGTGTTCTCTGATTAGCAAATTCTGAACAGGTAACAGATTAAACAACTGTTTCATTTGTTGGCATTTTACAATACTCTGAAATTATAGATTCCAATTTATTTTAAAAATTAAAAAGAAGACATTTTATTTCAAGTCAGTTCAATTTTTAGGCAATTTTAATATATTTCATTTATTTTCCTATTCTCTTCTGTGACTAAATTAAGCATGTTGCAATAAGCCTCTTCTTGTTAAAACTAGTGCGGTCCCTCACAGGAGTTCTACAATCACATTCCGTCTTGGAAGGCCTCATGCAGAATCAGCGTACGTTTCATTAAAGAAAAGAATGTAAGGAACCTGGAGCAGATAGCAATTAAGAAATCCATCCCACACTGGAAGAGTACATCTTTAGATGGCAACAAAATACATCATCATTCTAATCACAATTTTAGTCACCATTCAGCATGATTAAAAGTCACTTTCAATTCTAAACTGACAACTGCTTTTTCTATGAAAAATTTTGTGAATGGTTAGTCCCAATTAACATAAAAAGTGATGTCTAAATATCAGAATTATTTGTGAGACAGGAACTCAGATTTGAAAAAAAATCTTGTAAATTTGATATATTTCAAATTCTAGCACCTTCATGACTTAAAAAGCACATTTCAACAAAGGAATAAACTAGCATTTTCAAATAAGAAGTCTAGTTTTATGGGGGCACAGGAAAGAGTCACTGTTTGTCGTGGTAAACTTATCCCAATTTACTAGTAATACATTTTTATAAGATGTTAATAGAAATTGAGACTGCTGTTGATATATTGTGACACGAGTAAGGTAAATAGCAACATTTAACTTGGAACCGTTAAGTAACACTCTGGTTGGTTGTTGACCGCAACTCTTGGCATGCGGCCATCCAGCCAGCTCTTTATCCACCGAGTGGTCCACCTATCAAATGGATGTCTCTCCAACTTAGAAATAAGGATGTCATGTGGGACAGTTTCGAAAGCTTTGCACAAGTCCAGGTAGATGACATCAACTGCTCTGCCCCTGTCCATTGGTTCCATAGCTCCATCATAAAAGGCCACTAGATTGGTCAGGCAGGATTTCCCCTTAGTGAAGCCATGCTGGCTGTCACCAACCACCTTGTTGTTTTCAATGTGCCTTAGCATGCCTTCCAGGAGAATCTGCTCCAAGATTTTGCCAGGCACAGAGGTGAGACTGACTGGTCTGTAGTTCCCTGGCTCATCCATTTTTCCCTTCTTAAAAATGGGGTTTATATTTCCCTTTTTCCAGTCATCGGGAACTTCACCTGACTGCCATGATTTTTCAAATATGATGGACGGTGTCTTAGCAACTTCATTTACCAGTTCCTGCAGGACCTGCAGATGGATTTGATCAGGTCCCATGGACTTGTGTGCATTCAGGCTCTTAAGATGGTCTCGAACGAGATCCTCTCCTACAGTGGGCCTTGGGTCTTCATTCCCACAGTCCCTGTGTCTGCCTTTGATGACTTGGGTGGTGTTGTCAGAGCGTTTACCAGTGAAGATCGAGGCAAAGAAGTAATGAAGAAACTCAGCCTTCTCCAAATTGTACTCATTTCCAGGAGGCTTTTATGATGTATTTTTGTGTCATGTGGGAATGTACACGACTGTTACATATAATTGACAATTAATCTGCAGCATTGTTTCAACCAAGAAAAATCACAAAATTAATATTATGGAATTATGAGTTCAATTAGATATTAATGAAAGAAATCACACTTCATGTGCCTAGATAAATATGAAACCCAAAAATGAGTATATAAGAGAAATCCAAAGTATTTTTACTGCAATTTTAGAAGAGAGTGAACATGAGAATGGGAGATTTTGAAAAGATAATGTCTAACAAAATACCACAAGTTTTTGAACTATCTGTAGAAGTAATGACTTTCTACCTTAAACCCAGTTAATAATGCTCTAGCTATACATCCATAGCTTTTTCTGTCAATTGCAAATACTGTTTCAAATCACTGGGCAGGTAAAAAAAAATAAAATAATTCAAATCCCTTTTAAAAGAAAAAAAGACTGGCTTGCAAGCAGAAGAACACACAAAGGAATTAAACTTAAAAGTGTACCTCCCCTCAAATCCAAACTAACATCCTATAGATATTGTGATTGCAGTCAGGAGTCAACATATATAAACCCTGCTGAATTTTTAGTGAGATTACTTGGGCTTTCATTTATTCATTGTCAGTTTAGTCAGCTTAGTAGGGGAGAGTTAGAAAAGCAGTTTCTTGACCACTCTTGTTACCATTTATTACCATAGTACCTATGCATAATTTTAATTTCTCTTCTTGCTATGAAATATGTCTTATAACCCATCAATTAATCTCTGAATGAGCCATGTTTTAAGAAAAATGTCTTCTAAGAAACTCTATGCCTGTCTGCCCTCTTCAGGTTGGCAGCAGAATCTCTTGGGAGCGATCCAGTCATTTCTTCCCTTCATTATTAGTTTACTATTAAAAGCCAATGTAACATTAAAGCATAGTGATAGATGTTTTGAGATCCCTGATGTATGTGATTCATGAATGGGAATGCATAAAAGTTCATTTTCATTCATTTTTCTTGAGATTAATCTGGTCACGAATTGAAGTTTTCAAATCTGTAGGAGTTTAGCTGTTGAATTGAATTTCATAGTAATAAAATATTTAAGGCTGGAAGGAATATCAAGATGTCATTCCTTTAAGCTATGTTCACCTTAGTTGCTTGTGATTAATTGGAAAACAACAATTTCATACAGTCCATTTCAGAATTTACCTTTTGCCCACCTGGCTTTTAATTGCTCCAGTAAATGCTTCAGTTCAGAAGCAACCTAAAGGAGAATTTAAAATATGTAATTGAACTGCTAATAATTACTGTAAAATGTTTATTGAACAAAAAAACCTTCATCTATAGCCAACAGTATATTGCAGCTCTTCAGGCCATCAGGGTCATCTGAAAATATAAAGAGATTTTGCCTTCAGCTGTAGATTTGAAATGGATACTTCTATACCAGCATTTTCAATTTTATATTTTCAAGAAATATAAAGTCACAAACAAACAAACAAAAAGAATAGAATTACACTGACAGGAATAATGGACTGCAGATTTATATTTGGGGTTGATTACTCACTTGGTGATTAACTACTTGCTGGTTACTGAATGTCAGCTTTTCTTACTAAAACTATGGCTAGCAAAAGAATAGTAGTTTTTCTTGTCTTTAAAATGCAATTGTAAAACAGCAAGACATTTTCTGTTTCTCTGACATCATAGCATATACTTTGCTACACTTTCACAACAGGACAAAGTAATTGGAGGGAAAAAAGAAAAAAAAATAAACAAAAATCCAACAAAACAATGCTACAGCAGAAGCAGGAGGGAAGAATCTGTGAGGTCACTCTCCAAAAGATTTAAGCAGTTCAAGACGCAATTTGAAGGAACTCTGCGGAATCCCTTGGCTAATATAGGTAGGTAGGTACTTTCCAGAAGACAGAACAATGCTCCTTAAGGACACAACTACCAAAAAATGAATGATGCCCAGAATATTTACAGTAGGCAGTCTTGGAGATGTGTGTTTCCAAGGACTTAGCTCAAAATGAAATCCCTATGTTACAGAATTTTAAATTCATAGCCATCAATGGTACCTAACATTTGTTATCTTTATGTAGACTCTTCAGTCACCCATTTTTTACTCAATAGACTCAAGGCTGTACCATACATCTTTGTTTATTGGCTCGTTGTGTTTTTTTTTTGTTGGGTTTTTATTTGTTTATTTCTTTGGGGGGGGGTTTGCTTGATTTTGTTTTATTTTTTTAGCACGTGTCAAACTCCCCCTTGGAAACTCCTTTTGCTTGGACAAGAATGAAAAAAGACTTTTTTGTGAATGCTGATGCCTCCCAGGCACCTCTTTTACATAGGAAGTGCTACAAAATTGAATATTCTGCATCACTTGATCTTTTTTAGAACAGGTTAGACATGTCTGCCTGGGATGACAGGAACATCTGATTCTACCATTTGGCTAAGGAGTGAACTAGATGAACTGGATTCTCTTTCAATCTTATATTGCTGTAAATCTATTACTTCGCATCTCTGCAAGTACAATCAAATATAATGCTTCATGGCAATATGCTTGATAAATTACATACCAAGAATATAGCACGAATATTATTTTGCCAAGAAAATATTTTTTCTCTATTTTGAGATGACAGCAAATTAAATATATCACTTGTAAAAACTTACACTGTTAAGAAAATATGACTCAAAACTGCTTATACATTTAACAGTATTAGTATGCTCTCTTTATTCCTCTGTCTATTCTTATGATGATCCATAGTTTAAGGAAAATAGGTAATTATTGACACAGCCTTATTTTTAGAAAGATCGTTTCAGAGTTCTGAAATCTTATAGAGGAATGTGCCATTTTGGAATTTTGAAATTTGTCCTGAATGTTATATTATGCCTTTTTATAGTTTCCTATTTTAAGTGTGTCAAGTCACATTAATCATGACGTGCAGGCAGTCTTATACTGCAAAGACAGGATGCTTTGAGGTAGGAAACACATTTCCATCTTCACTATGAGTGTGGTAAGACAGTGGAATAAGTTGCCCTGGGAAGTTGTGGCTCTCCATCCCTGCAGTGTTCAAGGCCAGGTTGGGCGGAGTCTTGGGCAACATGGTCTAGTGGAAAATGTCCCTGCCCATGGTGGTAGGGCTGGAACTAGGTGATCTTTAAGGTCCCTTCCAACCCAAACCATTCTGTGATCCTATGATTCTAAGAAGCAGCCATTCTGCTGATATAGTTTGACATTTTATATTTATATCTTGGTCTGACCTGTAAGTAGTGCAACTGTGGTTTCAATGAGATTCTTGAAAATATTGCAAGGCCTTATTATAATTGTATACTAATGGTAAATATGCTTCAGTGCCTAAACTAGGTTGGAAATAAAATGCATGCATATGCTGTCCTTTGGTGATAATATGCTCCACAGTGAAGAGTGCCTTACAGGAGAATATTGTGAATAATACAAAGCTGGTTATAGTGCAGTTAATTTAGGGACTGAGCCAAAATGCTGAGAGTGATTAGGGATATATCTGGATTAGATTATGGGCATATTCCTCAGGTACTTGAGCCTTGAGTTTTGTTTGGAAAATTTTAGAGTGAGAGAAAATTATTGCGGCTAGCACAAATGATCGGACATACACATGCTCGAAGGGAAACCGGAGGTGAGCAAAATTCACAGTGTATCTATACTTTTGAATCATCGTTTAGAAATCTTGCTGCTGTCCAAGTCACATTCTTAGTTAGGTGAAACCCAGGATCTATTTGAAATCCCATTTTTAACAGATGAGAACTTTAGATGGTGTTACACTGTTTTTTTGGTATTGATAGTTGTTTTTCCAGATTGCCTGTGTTTACACAAAAACATTGTCTCATTCTCCATTTTCATGTTAAGTGAGGAGTAGGTGTTTTGGTATCCCTTTCAGTCAACACAAACAAATCTCTGGTGATCTCAAGAGTTAGTGGCTGTTAGTAGCTCTGAAGTGTCTCTTCAATTCAAATGCTGTTACTCATACAGAAGAATTCACATATACTTGTATCTATAAATCTGGTATGAGCAGTGTTTTGTTTCAAAGGTTATTCCTTCTAATGTGTTTTATTATGAAGTGTATTCTGACATGTCTGTTCCTTTTAAGGTAATAACTACCCTGCAACTTTTACTTGCTTTTACTTTTCTGAGAGTTAAAATATTTACTTTGTGAATTCTAGGAATAAGCTATATTCTGAAGTGTTTTGAGAATACTGAAATGAAAATCTTCAGGCTACTGTGTATATATATATTAGAATTCACTTTGAACTAAATTAATTTAAAAAACCTCCAAAACTTAGAAATCCTATAAATCAAAAATTCAGACTTTCAAGGAGTAAAAGAATACATTGCATTCAACAAGATAGAAGCCAAATAATTAGGTCTTCTATTTGTCAGTTTGTGACTGTTCAAAGCTGTAAAGTTCAGAGAGATAGTAACTATGATTTTAAGTCACACACTTTTTCAGCTTTTAAAAAAATCTTCTGTTTTATATCCTTTATGGAAAAATAACTGGATTTCACTTCAAATAACTCAACTTCACTGGGCTTTACTTGTTATAAGTTCACTTTGAAACTATTGACCACATACATAAATTCAGAAAGAAAAGTTAGGGCAGAAAGCTAAAACATACAGTCTTCTGATAGTAACTCATGCTTTATTACAGGGAAGCATCTTTGTACTGTTTTGTCATAAAGTTAATACAGTGCAGAGTAGGAAAAAACCTTGTACTTCAAAACTTTAATCTTCTCTACTTTGTTTCCAGCTTGATGTACATGCTGCATATGATATTCAGTCAAACATAGTCAAAGAGATCACATCTCCATATTAAGAAATCCCTTTAAATTCTCTGTGTCTTGCTTCTTTGCAGGTACTCATCTTTTTATTAAAATAATTTTTCTCATACTTTAATACTTAATTAAAATTACTTGATTGAGCAACATGCTTTTATGTCCACACTTTTCTTATGCCGAATCTTAAGTGAAGTTCAAGATAAGGAAGTGTGCACGTTTGTGCTGATATAGCTAGTATGTTTTTTATCACCTCTGTCTTATTTAACTTCTGAATTTTCTGGAAAAGTAAAATTCAGAAAAATATTTGGTTTTTTCCTGAACTCCTTGCAGATAATCTATAATCCCATCCCATCCTCAGTTGAAATTCATTTTCTTTCATAACTGTCTTCAGGGTAATGAACTAAAAGGGCACATACAACAGTAAAAAGATACTGAATCTTATATCATAATATCATTGTTTCTGTTGTGTTCTGGCCCACCAGACTGGATAAAAGAAAGATTCCCTGACTCTTATCTCAAGTATGTGTGATTTTGCTTCACGACTGGCAGATAAAGTCCGAAACTGGTTCCAATTCTCTCCTGCATGTTAATTTATCATAACAAAATCACAGAATCATAGAATGGTTTGGGTTGCAAGCAACCTTAATGGTCATCTAGTTCCAACACCCCTGCCGTGCACAGGGACACCTTCTACTAGACCAGGTTTCTCCATGCCCTGTCCGACCTGGCCTTGAACATTGCCAGGGATGAGGCGTCCACAGCTTCTCTGACAACCTGTGCAAGTGCCTCGTCACCCTCACAGTGAAGAATTTATTCGTAATATCTTACGTAGCATATCGTCTTACAGTTTAAAGCCATTTCCCTTTGTTCTATAACTACATGTCCTTGTAAAAAGTCAAGCTTTGTAGACCACCTTTAGGTACTAGAAGGTAGCTATAAGGTCTCCACTGAGCTTTTTCTTC
This sequence comes from Amazona ochrocephala, assembly GCA_039720435.1. NCBI lineage: Eukaryota > Metazoa > Chordata > Aves > Psittaciformes > Psittacidae > Amazona > Amazona ochrocephala. The sequence continues at coordinate 99,610,858 of CM077909.1, forward strand.
TCCAGACTGAGCAATCTAAACTCTTTCAGCCTGTCTTCATAGGCGAGGTACTCCAGTCTCTGGTCATCTTCGTGGCCTCTCTGGAACCACTCCACCAGCTACGCATGCCTCTTGTGTTGGGGCCCCAGAGCTGATACAGTACTCCAGGTGGGAGTAGTAGAGGGCAGAGTAGAGGAGGAGAATCATAGAATCATAGAATAGTTAGGGTTGCGAAGTACCTTAAGACCATCTAGTTCCAACCCCCCTGTCATGGGCAGGGACACCTCACACTAAACCATGCCACCCAAGGCTATGTCCAACCCGGCCTTGAACACTGCCAGGGATGGAGAATTCATAACATCTCTGGGCAACCCATTCCAGTGCCTCACCACCCTAACAGTAAAGAATTTCTTCCTTATATCCAATCTAAACTTCCCCTGTTTAAGTGTGAACCTGTTACCCCTTGCCCTATAACTACGGTCCCTAATGAAGCGTCCCTCTCCAGCATCCCTGTAGGCCCACTTGAGATACTGGAAGGCTGCTCTGAGGTCTCCATGCAGCCTTCTCTTCTCCAGGCTTAACAGCCCCAACTTTCTCAGCCTATCTTCATACACGAGGTGCTCCAGTCCCCTGATCATCCTCATGGCCCTCCTCTGGACTTGTTCCAACAGTTTCATGTCCTTTTTCTGTTGAGGACACCAGAACTGCACACAATACTCCAAGTGGGGACTCATGAGAGCAGAGTAGAGGGGCAGGATCACCTCCTTTGAACTGCTGGTCACACTCCTTTTGATGCAGCCCAGGATACAGTTGGCTTTCTGGGCTGCAAGCACACACTGCTGGCTCATGTTCATTTTTTCATCGACCAACAACCCCAAGTCCTTCTTGGCAGGGCTGCTCTGAATCTGTTCTCTGCCCAATCTGTAGCTGTGCCTGGCATTGCTCCGACCCAGGTGGAGGACCTTGCACTTGGCATGGTTAAACTTCATCAGGTTCGCATCAGCCCACCTCACAAGCGTGTCAAGGTCCCTCTGGATGGCATTCCTTCCCTCCAATGTATCAACTGAATCACACAGCTTGGTGTCATCGGCAAACTTGCTGAAGGCACACTCAATCCCACTGTCCATGTCACCCACAAAGATGTTGAACAAGACCGGTCCCAACACCGATCCCTGGGGGACACCACTCGTTACTGGTCTCCAGCTGGACATTGGGCCATTGACCACAACTTTTTGCGTGCAGCCATCCAGCCAGTTCTTTATCCACTGAGTGGTCCACCTATCAAATGGATGTCTCTCCAACTTAGAAATAAGGATGTCATGTGGGACAGTGTCGAAAGCTTTGCACAAGTCCAGGTAGATGACACCAACTGCTCTACCCCTGTCCATCAGTTCCATAGCTCCATCATAAAAGGCCACTAGATTGGTCAGGCAGGATTTCCCCTTAGTTAAGCCATGCTGGCTGTCCCCAAGCACCTTGTTGGTTTTCATGTGCCTCAGCATGCCTTCCAGGAGAATTTGCTCCTGCATTTTTGCCAGGCACAGAGGTGAGACTGACTGGTCTGTAGTTCCCTGGCTCATCCATTTTCCCCTTCTTAAAAATAGGGTTTATATTTCCCTTTTTCCGGTCGTCGGGAACTTCACCTGACTGCCATGATTTTTCAAATATGATGGACAGTGGCTTAGCAACTTCATTTGCCAGCTCCTTCAGGACCCACGGATGGACTTCATCAGGTCCCATGGACTTGTATACATTCAGGCTCTTAAGATGGTCTTGAACCAGATCCTCTCCTACAGTGGGCCTAGGGTCCCTACGTTCTTCATTCTCACAGTCCCTGTGTCTGCCTTTGATGACTTGGGTGGTGTTTTCAGAGCATTTGCCAGTGAAGACTGAGGAAAAGAAGTTGTTAAGGACCTCAGCCTTCTCCAAATTCAGGGTAGCCAGTTTTCCTGATAGCTTCCAGAGGGGGCCCATGTTGTCCCTAGCCTGTCTTTTATTTGCAATGTACCTATAGAAACCCTTCCTGTTATCCTTAACATCCCTAACCAAGTTTAATACTAAGTGGGCCTTAGCTTTCCTAACCTGGTCCCTAGCTTCCCAGACAACATCCCTGTATTCTTCCCAGGTTGCCTGTCCTTGCTTCCACCTTTTATAAACCTCTTTTTTCCCTCTAAGTTTCATCAGCACATCCTTATCCATCCAAGGAAGTCTCCTGGCCCTCCTGCTAAACTTGCTTCTAGTTGGGATGCATCGCTCCTGAGCTTGCAGTAGGTGATCCTTGAATATCAACCAACAGTCTTGGGCCCCCCTGCCCTCTAGAGCTGTATCCCATGGAACCTTACTGAGCAGGTTTCTGAAGAGGCCAAAGTCTGCTCTCTTGAAGTCCAGGGCAGTGAGCTTGCTGCATGCTCTTCTCACTGTCCTGAGGATCTCGAATTCAACCATCTCACAATCGCTTCAATCAAGGCTGCCCTGGAGTGTCACATTTCCAGCCAGCCCTTCCCTGTTGGTGAGGACGAGGTCAAGCATGGCACCTCTCCTTGTCGGCTCCTCTATTTCTTGCAGATCACCTTCCTCAAGCTGCTGGCCATGCTCCTTTTGACGCAGCTCAGCATGTAGTTGGCTTGTTGAGGATGCATTCAATCCCATTGTCCATGTCACCAACAAAGATTTTAAACAGCACGAGTCTCAGTACTGACTCCTGAGAAACACCACTCATCTCTGGTCTCCACCGGGTTATTGTGCTGTTGACCACAACACTTTGTGTGCTACTATCTAGCTAATTCCTTATCTATGAAGTGGTCTATCTGTAACATCCATGCCTCCCCAGTTTAGAGACTAAAGTATCATGCTGGTCAGTTCCAAATGGTTTGCACAAGTCCAGGTAGATGATTTCAGTCACTCTTCCCTTATACACTGTTATGTTTTAAGCCCAGCTGATAAGTAAGAGCCACACAGCTGCTCACTCACTCGCTTCCTTTCTTCATTCTGCTCTCAGTGGAATGGGGAGGTGAATGAAAAGAATATAAATCCCGGGGACTGAGATAAGGACAGGCCAATAACTGAAGTATAATATAAAACTGCTACTACTGGACTTTAAAGGTCCTGCTCAGCTCAGGACTTGAAATGAGTGAAAGCTGCTGAAATTTCATATCTGAACCTCTTCTCTTTCTGCCACCAAATAGATATGAACTGTATTTTTTGTAAGCTATGGCTTTGTCTGAAATAATAAATATATCTGTCCTAATTTCTTGTGATATTGAAAAGTTCAAAGGAAGAAAAGTTAGATCTAACATATGCAACGTTTTCTCTGCATCAACCTGACTGAAGTTTTACAAAAATACTGTTTGAGACACGTGAATGACATGGAAAATGTTATAGTAAAAACCACAAAACTGAGTAATTGTAATGATAAAGCTTCTGACAATTTCCATTGTAAAAAAGAAAATGTCCCACCAAAATTTGAAGAAGTTGGAAATCCCAAAAGGAGATTCTTCTTTTACCAAGCACTATACAATTGTCTCTTTAGCCCTTCCTAATCTAAATTTGAGCAGCTTTTTATATATGCACTTCTTACTTAAGAGTTCTTTTACATATTTAATATGTATTAACAAATTTCTATCCTGTAACCCCCTTTTTTTCCTGTTTTCTACTATCTGTTAATTCCTATGAAAATGCTACAATAATTTTTCCTGGGTTTTCTCTATTAAAAAAGACTGTTGTCCATCTTAAAAAATACTGGAGGTAGCAAGAAAAATCATGCTCTGTGTATGCATAGATAACCCTCTATTTTTCTCATCTAATATGACACTGATTACTCAATAGTAAATGATGCTAAGCAGCAGGCAATAGATAGGATGATCTATTTCATTCTTCAAATCATAAACTGAGATTTCAAAAGTGTTTATAAGTAGGGACCAGAATATTTTAAATTTATTCTATCTGAAGAAATAATTTTTTCATGTCAGATACATTCTGGTTACCAAATCCTTTCTTGAAAGTTTGGCTTAGCTATAAGAAGTTATATTTTATTAGTTCACCCTTCTGAGTCATTTATCTGCAAATTTTAACGTTGTATATCTTTGCACATGACAATCAAACAGGTAGGTCAAAATCAGTGGAACATTTTGGTTTTTCTTCACAAGAACTAGAATACAGAGTACTGTTAGCATTAGTTAAAACAATAGCAATGAATCAAGTTTATAACACTGAGTTTTCTTAACTGCTGAAATCCTTAGTTTTGCAGAAATTCAATTCATGTTTTAAGCACCTCATCATGCTTAAAAGACAAGGCAAATCACTGAAGACATCCTGGGTAAAGCAGATCTAAGTGTATTGGAACTATATATACATATAGATACTGATATCTATGTATCTCAAAGGACATGACTATCTTTACCTTGTGGACTTTTTTCCCCCTAAAACAAAGACAAAAATCTAGTGAAAAACACTGAGGTAGGGCAGCAAATGGATCAGGCAACGTAGCAGTAACCTGGAGGTTCTGTAATCTTGACAGGAAAACTGTGCACAAAAATGTTATTTCTATTTATTTACACAAAATCATTTTTAGCAATCACTGGAATTCTTTAAAAACAATATTCTCTAGTTCTTTAGAAATAAGAATACAGATTGCTACTTGGCATAGGTCACTTACTCATGGATGCCAAGTAATCTCTGCTGTATTGTGGAGGCCTGGGAAAACAGTGCTGACATTTACTTGTAAAGCTGCCAAAGTCAGTGTTCTTCTGCCAAAAGTGCCTCTGTAAATAAATGTTAACTATACACTAAAGGAACCTGAAGATGGTCAACAAACTAAGACTGAGATGAAAACCAATGAGTTACAGGTGTTACTTTTTTTTTTTCTCAGTAAGCATCAGGAACTATGTTTACACTGTACCTGCTTCATCTTTTTATTTCCCATAGTATTGCTTTGTCTAGAAGGTTGGATATTGAACAAGTGAATAAGAGCAAAATTTAGCTGTACTTGTCAAGGCAGATATGGCTTGTTTTATATATAGTCAATTGAAGGTTGAGAAAACTAAATTATTCTGGAGATCCAGATACTGCAGTGCTCAGCAATATGGAAATGTCTATACAAATAATTAGACAGTATTATGCATAATTCACGAAGATAGACTACATTTGCATTGGAGAGGAATTCAGTAACATGAGGATAGACATGGTCAAAGAATCTAAAAGGCAAATAGACAACTTGATAAATGACCAGTCCCGCCTTCTTCTGCTGGTACCCTCTGTGAGCACGGTACTAGCTCTGTAATAGAGCTTTTTATGATTGGAATTCATTCCTTTGTTGTGGTGAAATGTGTTGACCTTCAGCAATCACTGCAAAACCAGAATTTATGTCCTTAGACTGCTGAGACAGATGTCCAAATTGCTGAACACCTACCGTAAAAGAATTAAGCACCCCAGAAGGGAAACACCTGCAGTGCTCCTTTTGCAAGATTCGCTTAATGCATGCATCCTTAAATGTCCTACGTTGGCTTCATCTAGGCTGAGGAGCAGTTCTTTGAATTAAATGTAAATTAATTTAATTGTATACTTGAAGCTAAACTTCATCTACACCAAACTGTACAAGTTAAACCAACCTAATATTTTCCTTCCCACCCATGCACATGGGTCTTTTTCCCATAAAAATTAGGACAAAAAGAAGAAAGAGAAGGACCAAACCATACACTCAGCTGAAAGTACATTCAGTCCCTCATATTTTTAAACTTTTAAAAATAATTTTAATTAATATTTTTTTAAACATAAAGAGAGTAGATTCAGACTAGATATAAAGAAGAAAATTTTTATGGTGAGGGTGGTGAAATGCTGACACAGGTTGCCCAGAGAGGTGGTAGATATGGTAGATGCCCCATCCCTGGAGACATTTAAGGCCAGACAGGATGGGGTTCCGGGAAACCCGATCCATTTGAAGATGCCCCTGCTCATTGCAGGGGAGTTGGAACTAGATGACCTTTAATGGTCCCTTCCAACCCAAACTATTTTATGATTCTTAGGTTCTATACAACCTAGAAATTCAAACAGAAAGAGTAGAAATTTTTACTGTTAGACATTAATCTTTAATTAAGAAATTAATCTTAATTTCCTATCTTCTCTTTTCACCTGAAAAATTGGGAAAGGAGAAAAGAAAAATATGCACTTCTACACCATCATGTCATACAGGAATGTACTACAGAAATTAATACTAATGGATACGGAGAAGATAATACCTTAACTTGTGTTCTTTGCCAATGAGTCTGTGCCCACCATCCAGCTTTTCAGATAAAAGTGGTTGGTAAGAAGGAAGCTCAGGATTCTAGCCAATTGCTGCTATGTAAATTATGAAAATTTTCTTACCACTTTCAGAGCAAAATAAAATAAACTTAAATTACATTTTTTTAATATACAGGGCAGTAGAAAAGCAAAATAAGCTGTATCAAAAGATTCTCCATTTGCTTCTTCAGCTGAGCAAGACACCAGCCACATGTAAGTAGGAAGCCACATGGACTGTATCACTAAATAGAAGCATAACAACAAAACTATAAACATTATTTAGACACTGTAGATTTCCCAGTCCACTGATTTTGATGCTTTTAGAGACACACTTCTTTTGAAAGTGCAATGATCTACATGCTTTTTTGATCAATGTCATGAGATAGTCTAATATCATTTCACTTTAGGGTAACAACTAGTCTTTGCATTTGTTTCTTTGTAGAATACTTGTGCATAGGAGAACTGTCAAACAGATTAATATTCGGGATGCTAATGAACTGTGACTGAGACTGCATGCATGTACATGTCTGTGTGTCACAAGGTATGTTTACAAATATCCATGGGAGGAAGATTTCATTTTTGTTGCTGGTCAACCAAGCCAATCTTCAAAAGGTGCTGCAAGGATATATTGCTGCCTTCAGATACACTAGTATTGATGCTGTGCTGTGCCTTTCAGAATTTAAACTTGCAGCTAACTGGTGGTGCATGAATGGTACTTCCCAACTTAAATGTGTGTATGTATAAATAATGTGTAAGCTAAAACGTGACCCTAACTGTGCAGAGCTATTCTTTTTATCTGGTAGAGGAATCACCTAGCCATGATTAAAATACATTCTAGACAAAGACATTATTCTACATTAAGTGGTGCATATGTGCATAAAGAAATGCACATGCTAAATCATGGCTCTGCAGCTGCCATTTCATTTTTAAACTTTGGTCATGGGAATTACAGATGCAGAAATTATCTTTTGACTTCAGGTGGTATAAAACAGTTTCAGTTGTGGTTCTAACCACTTTGCATCAGCTGACCTGACTTTATTCTTAGCTTCGCCATGTGAAAAGTACAGTCAAGGTAACTGTAGCTTTTGTAAATAAGTTGAGACTTTCCCTGCTAACCTTTGAAATCTATAGTGTCAGAATTCGCAGAAAAAATGAAAGCTTATGGATTTCTAGTTCATTTAAAGAAGAGGAATTAAAACTACATAAACCAATGTAGTGCAGAAATAGAAATGTCACCTTTTTCTAGTTTCTTGCAAGCAAAGTGCTAAGAACTTGACATCATAACTAGCTGAATAATTTTTTTGTGTGTAGGTAAGTTAAGCAAAACACACATTTGCAGTAATCAAGTCTGTGGCTTTGCTTATCTGACAAAATATGACACTTGTTTTTGACAAAATGAAATTCATGGGGCTCAAACTTTTGTTATGTTCTTTTTACATTTCCCAGTGAAGATGCTAAATGTCTCGCTGTGGAGTGCAATCCCTAGGTGACATTTAAATATATTAAATTTTTTAAAAAATGAATAAAATATATGAATATGAAAATGAAAATAAGTACTTAATTTTGTTTTGAAAGATCTGTTTGTTTTGATATACTTATTTTCTTAACTGTTTTGGTTCAATAAGCAAGCCAAAACCAGGTGTTTTCACAGTTCTGATACAGTCTAATGCCATATGTAACTGTATAAACGATAGAAAAAACTGTGACAAGACTGCTCAGCCAAAAATAAAATGGAACTGGTCTAATATCTTAAAAATTGAAATAATTAGTGTTACTGAGGAAAACAAATTGGTCATTTCGGAAGAAGTAGCCATGTATTTTTTAATATCTACATGTCAGAAAAATTATATATCAGTTTCTGAACAAATGGTCATAGAGATAGACTGAAAGTTAAGTTGGAGAGACATCAATTTGATAGGTGGACCACTCGGTGGATAAAGAACTGGCTGGATGGCCGCACGCAAAGAGTAGTGCTCAGTGGCTCAGTGTCCAGCTGGAGACCAGTAACGAGTGGTGGCCCCCAGGGATCGGTGTTGGGACCGGTCTTGTTCAACATCTTTGTGGGTGACATGGACAGTGGGATTGAGTGTGCCCTCAGCAAGTTTGCCGATGACACCAAGCTGTGTGGTTCGGTTGATACATTGGAGGGAAGGAATGCCATCCAGAGGGACCTTGACACGCTTGTGAGGTGGGCTGATGCCAACCTGATGGAGTTTAACCATGCTAAATGCAAGGTCCTCCACCTAGGTCAGAGCAATGCCAGGCACAGCTACAGATTGGGCGGGGAGGAGATTGAGAGCAGCCCTGCGGAGAAGGACTTGGGGGTGTGGGTTGATGAAAAAATGAACATGAGCCGGCAGTGTGCGCTTGCAGCCCAGAAGGCCAACCGTATTCTGGGCTGCATCAAAAGGAGTGTGACCAGCAGGTCGAGGGAGGTGATCCTGCCCCTTTACTCTGCTCTCGTGAGACCTCACTTGGAGTATTGTGTGCAGTTCTGGTGTCCTCAACATAAAAAGGACATGGAAGTGTTAGAACAAGTCCAGAGGAGGGCCACGAAAATGATCAGGGGACTGGAGCACCTCTCGTATGAAGATAGGCTGAGAAAATTGGGGCTGTTCAACCTGGAGAAGAGAAGGCTGCGTGGAGACCTCATAGTAGCTTTCCAATGCCTGAAGGGGGCCTATAGGGATGCTGGGGAGGGACTCTTCATTAGGGACTGTAGTGAGAGGACAAGGGGTAATGGGTTTAAACTTAAACAGGGGAGGTTTAGGTTGGATCTGAGGAAGAGATTCTTTACTGTGAGGGTGGTGAGGCCCTGGAATGGGTTGCCCAGGGAGGTTGTGAATGCTTCATCCCTGGCGGCGTTCAAGGTGGGGTTGGACATAGCCTTGGATGGCATGGTTTAGTGGGAGGTGTCCCTGCCCATGGCGGGGGGGTTGGAACTCGATGATCTTGAGGTCCTTTCCAACCCTTACTATTCTATGATTCTATGATTCTATGAATATGAATTCTTAACAATGACATAATTGTGCCGTCAGTTTAAGGGGTGAGTAAAAAAGACGTACTTGGTTTCTGCTTATTCTGAAACTGAACAGGATGTATTCTTGCTTTTTCTTCACAGGGAAAGGACCGGGCAACCTTAGAAACAGACATTTTGGTATATCAGGATGGCTGGATCTCAGTTTTTGTATAAATTTACCAGGAGAACTACCACTCTAATTCCAGAGTAAAACTATGCTGTTTACCCCCAGTCGAGTGAATGAAGCCCGGGAGAAAGCCAGGAAAGAACCAGCATATCTCTAACAAGAACTCAGAAAAATATTTTTGTGGCAAATTCCTCTCATATTTTCACACTGCTTTGTCCAGAATGGTCAGAGTCTGGACATGAAGAGCAAAGATATCAAATTGCTAACAGCTGGACTAGGACTGCTGTCCTAGTTTATCTTGAAGAAGTAACCTGCAGCAGGTTTTCTGGCAGCCAGTCTTTCCTGCTAGCTGGAAAATCCATCAATTCTGTAACAACTTTCTGAATCCACTCAGTAATTGTAGATAATGCTTCAAACCTCTGTGAAAAGAAGATTTCAGCTGAAGTTAAATACCAGATAAGGTTATTTTGCAGCACTGACAACATTACAGGAATTTGGAGTTCAGAAAATTTAATTGTGATAAGAAAATAATGACACCAGAATGGAGAAATAGATCAGAAGAGATTTCAGAGTACTTAAAGGAAGCCAACACTTGTACACCTTGAAAAGAGGCACATGATAAGGTGTTCAGTTTCCTTTTTCCTGTCACTTTCTATTTTGCTGGAAATTAAAGCTACAAAAAGATATCAAGGCAAACCCCAAGGAAAGCATACTTCTCCAAGAAAAGTATTATGATACAAAATTAATATTGGTTCACGTATTTATCAGTAAATGTGTGACTACAGAACAGAAACAAAGAGAGGAAAAGAAAAGATGATGGAATTTGAATCTCCCTGAAGAGACCTTAATGTTCTGAAAGACTATGGGTGAGAATGTCAGCTATTTGTTCTTTGATTTTCTCTGGAGAAACCTTTAAGAGAACAAAAATGGAGGAAATTATATGGTAGTGGTTTCCAAATAGCAAAGCATTTGGTCAAATCTTAATTTAGGTACAAGAAAAGAATCTTTTTTTTCACCAGAATATATTTTAAAGAATTACAATTTAGTATGATCTTCAACTGTAAAACATCAGGTATATGTACATCAGGTACATGGCCTCAGCCATGTAACTCTAAGCATTGTTATTCTTGTACAGCTAATCACTGTGATTCTGTACATTCTTCTCTGAACTGCTTTCTGTCATTAAGTTTTGATTCCTTATTTTGAAGATTTTAAATCATTTAGGCAACATGTAAGGAATGTTCAGCTGATTTTTCTCAACCCATTCCTACAGCATAATTTCCAATTGTTCTATCCTTGTAGTGATCTGTTGTCTTCTTCTCCACCAGCCTAAGAAAATTGCAGCTTTTCGGCCTGGAGAAGAGAAGATGGGTGGAGACCTCATAGCAGCCTTCCAGTATCTGAAGGGGGCCTACAAGGTTGCTGGAGAGGAACTCTTCATAAGGGACTCAGTGGTAGGACAAGGGGTAATAGGTTCAAACTAAACAGGGGACATTTAGGCTGGATATAAGGAAGAAATTCTTCCCTGTGAGGGTGGTAGGACACTCAAACAGGTTTCCGAGGGAAGCTGTGGCTTACTGATCCCTGGAAACGTTCAGGGCCAGGTTGGATGGGCCTTTGAGAAACCTGGTCTAGTGCAAAGTGCCCCTGCCCATGGCAGGGGTGTTGAAACTAGGTGAATATCAGGTCCTTTCCAACCCTAAATATTCTGTGATTCTATGTCTCTATAATCTGTCATTGTTCCTTGGGTGCTGGTCAGTATTTTTTTCCAGAAAGATGCAAGTAAAACAGCATAGAAAACTGAACCCACAGTCATTACTTGACAAAATTAGTAAGTATTTAGCTCTTAATATTTTCCTTCTCTTTATAAAGGTTAAGTTTGGCTTTTCTGTAATTGTAAAAATAGAAGAATGCGAACCCTACCAACTCTGGCAATTAAGTATAAAGCAAAAAAAAAAAAAAAAGGGGGGGGGAATTACAACTATTTGGATGAATGAAAGCATTTCATCATTTCATTATTTCATCTATTCTCTCATAACAGTTATAGACCAATCTACAAGCTAGGACCACACGGCAGAGAGAAAGCTGCTCAGAATCTGACAGTAGATTCACTTTTCCAAGCAAGAAATTTCTCTTTTAGAGAGTTATTCTATTAAACCCAGAACTAGAATAAAGTTTCTAATGGTAGGCTTTGCATCTCTTTTACATAGAAATCAAAAATGAGAAATGGAACAGCTTCCCAGATACTTTTTATGCGCTATATCTTGTGTTTTTACCTTTTCTCTCTCTGTGTGGGCCTAATATGGTTTGGATAATGCCAGCAACATTAACAAACAGAAAGGAGTGTGAGAGCTGTGACAGAAGGAAATACGTTAATGCAACTTTGCCGTTATGGCCTCCCTGCTTTACCCAAACAATAGTAATTTCTTGCCAAAGAAAGTTGAATTTTCAATTGCAGTTATTAGAAATCATTAGAAATCATCATTTTTTCATTATTAACATGGCTCTTGGGTCATTTCTATACACAGCATAAAGTGTGCAAATGAGTGTTCCAGGAAGCATGTCTACAGCAGAGTACTGCCAATATTCTTAGTCCACGTTACAAACTGTTAGCACAGTGACTTTTCTTTGTAGAACTGCAAATGGGAAAAAGATTTGCTAGAAAGTATGCTAGGACCAAACACTTAGCAACATCACAGGTAAGTTGCAGTTGCTTTCACTGTTTGGCATGGCTGATAAAAAGTCAAGGTTTTGCACATTAAACTGCTCAAATTCTTGATGAGCTTCTGTTTGCTGAGCAAGGAGCTGCAAGATAAAGTCTTAATAATCACAACTCTATAGTTACTTAAAATACACGTTCTTAAAATTTTGATAGTAAAAATATGCTTAGCTAGTGAAAATATATTTTAATTTATTAGAGTATTTGATTGAGAAGTATTTGGAAAATGCATATGAAAAAGCTATGTAGATAGATCTAAAATAAATCAACAAGTATTCAAGCAGGTGTCAAAAATGTTCCCAGAGTTAAATTTCCAGATAAGAGGCCACTTCCTGTGCTGACTGTAGTGACATATAGACATGTAGTGTGCTGACATATAGAGTGGTAGGTTTAAATAAGCATCAAACCTGCATCATTGCTTGATTGCTATTTATGTAAGCTGTAGTCTTTCTATAATAATTCTATTGCAATTTTTTTCAGCTGTCAGAATCAAATCTATTAAAAATAAGCAGCATTGAACAAATTTACTGAATGAACATATAAAGAAGCGTTAGACTTCTGTGAGTAATTTCAAACAAATATGAAAAAGAGCAGTCATTACAGAATTTGGCAATTAGTTTTGGCCATTCTGTTTACATGATGATGGGAGGTTTGCTTTGATCTTATTGTATTGCCAAATAATCATATTGCATCTGCAGGTACAAAACCGCTTAGTGCCAGTAGTGGTTTGACTTCTGATGTAAATTTTGTAATGGTCTAATGAATTCTAAGAAGCTCAACATTTGCATGATAGCATGGACAATTCTTTAAGAAATATTTTATTACACTGAGTATATTAGCATTGCTTTTACAGTTAACTCTCACACAGGGTAATTAATACCTTCCTCTGTCTCCCAGGGTATCCATTTTAGCCAACTTTTACACATGTCCATGATAATGAGGTTTGGAAAACAGCAATTTACTGATTCAGTCCTCCTGAAACAGAAGTCTGTAGATAGAGCCAGTGTCTGTAAGAGATCAGCTGAAGGGAAAATCATATGAATGGAGCAACCTTTCCCTCTTTGGAGGCAAGATGACAACACTACAATGGCGGAAAGCTGTTTGGAAGACAGGACTAGTTTGTCCAGTCTGTTTAGTCTGCCATGTTGGGACAGTTGAGGTTGGTCATTGTTGAATCTTTAAAATATTTGCTTATTGAACTTGGAGGAAAAAGTCTGAGACATGATGATATATCTGCACCTGAAGCTACGGTCAAAGTGAAACTGAAAAACTGAAAAACTTAACCTTCTGAAATATATATTTCCATATTGATGGCAGCTGTCTCAGATAATGGTCATTAAAATGTATTAAAATTCTTAGGAACAAATGAATTGGCGATGTGGTGTGATTTACTACTTGCTAATATGAAAAACTTAACCCACAAAGGAGTCCTTTATGTGACTGCAGAGCTGAGCTAGCCAATGAACTCCCAAACTTATGCAGTCCTGGTTTATACAACTGCATAGCTGAAATGTTCCATATTCAGAGGCAAAGAATTTCTTTTGACAACCTACTTACATATGCAAAATGATACTTTGAGCTATTTCTTATGTTTGATGTCTGACCCTTTTGATACTTACAGTTCTTGAAATTGTACTATATGTTTTGTTTAAGAAACAAGATTTCCAGATACCACACTGTAGAATTCATTTAAAAGTGTAGAGCTGAAGGTGAAGTGTCTCTTACAGAGACTTCGTTCTGTTAGAGAGTAAAAAAAGACACAACTTAATATAAAGTTAGATGTTGCTTTTTATATACGACACTAACCAGAGCCATCAGCCTTTCATTCATTGAGCCTTCCAATGGCATCTCGCTACCGTCCTTGCTACCTTCTTTGTTCTCAAATGATGCCATATCCATTTTTATTACATATTTGTCAGAGCTGTGATTCTGTTGTAAAGCCAGATAAAGAAATGATTTTGTTTAAATGTTACTTATGTATTTCTGCATGAGGACTCATATGGGGCTAGAAATGCTTTATAATTGATTGCAGGCTAGAAATGTTCATTAACTTTTCTTAGTCAATTCCACAGCTGATGTTGATTTGGAATTCTTAATGCCTAATAATCCTCAAGTAAACTTCCAGACAAATTTTCGATATTCTCAAATTAATGATTTTTACATAATTTAAAGTTATGCAACAAATTTCCAAATCTCATTATTATTAATGAATACTGCATTTTCTGAATGTTCCTTTAATGACCTTATTGTGAATGTAGCAATAAAAGTCTTTGCAAGATGAATGACTTTTAGACTGCAGAAATTAAGAAAAATACCTATGGAATTAATAAGTCAAATGGTGATATGGACACATACATAAGATTTTATTTCAAAAAGGGTTTTGCTGACAGGCCAGTCATAAAGAAGATTAATCAGTCCCAGATGTAAACTTCCTGAGTCCTACATGAATAGCTTGTAGTTATTTTCTTGGTGGTGCACTAGCTTTGCCTGCAGCTGAATTTATTTTTTTTTAGGAGTCAGCACTGTTCTTTGAAAATGTGAATGAGAAAGGAATAGGTAACCTTAGATTCCACAGGTTTGTTTTTTTTTTGTTTTGTTTTTTTTTTTTTTTTTGTTTTGTTTTCTTTTGTGGAACATTTAAGAATCATAAAAACATTTCCAGGACCTTTAAACACCTTTTATCTAACCTGTGATTAGTGATTAAAGTCAAAGATTTTAATAAGAAATCAGGCTCCTAAAGAAAAGAAATATTCCACTATTAATAATTATTTGTGCTAGTATAAGTGATCTGAATAAAAGTGGCTTATAAAAGGTGGAAGCAAGGTCAGGCGGCCTGGGGAGAATACAGGGATGTTGTCCGGGAAGCTAGGGACCAGGTTAGGAAAGCTAAGGCCCACTTAGAATTAAACTTGGCTAGGGATGTTAAGGATAACAGGAAGGGATTTTATAGGTACATTGCTGATAAGAGACAGGTTAGGGACACCGTGGGCCCTCTCCAGAAGCTATCGGGAGAACTGGCTACCCTGGATTTGGAGAAGGCTGAGGTTCTTAATGACTTCTTTGCCTCAGTCTTTAGCGGCAAATGCTCTGTCCACACCACCCAAGTCTTGGAAGGCAGACGTGGGGACGGTGAGGGTGGGGACCCTGGGCCCACTGTGGGGGAGGATCTTGTTCGGGACCAGCTTAGGAACCTGAATGTATACAAGTCCATGGGACCGGGTGAAATCCATCCGCAGGTCCTGAAGGAGCTGGCAAATGAAGTTGCTAAGCCACTGTCCATCATATTTGAAAAATCATGGCAGTCAGGTGAAGTTCCCGATGACTGGAAAAAGGGAAATATAACCCCCATTTTTAAGAAGGGAAAAATGGATGACCCGGGGAATTACAGACCAGACAGTCTCACCTCTGTGCCTGGCAAAATCTTGGAGCGGATTCTCCTGGAAGGCATGCTAAGGCACATGAAAACCAACAAGGTGCTTGGGGACAGCCAGCATGGCTTCACTAAGGGGAAATCCTGCCTGACCAATCTGTGAAGGGGCTACGGAACTGATGGACAGGGGCAGAGCAGTTGATGTCATCTACCTGGACTTGTGCAAAGCCTCTGACACTGTCTCCCATGACATCCTTGTCTCTAAGTTGGAGAGACATCAATTTGATAGGTGGACCACTCGGTGGATAAAGAACTGGCTGGATGGCCGCACGCAAAGAGTGCTCAGTGGCTCAGTGTCCAGCTGGAGACCAGTAACGAGTGATGTCCCCCAGGGATCGGTGTTGGGACCGGTCTTGTTCAACATCTTTGTGGGTGACATGGACAGTGGGATTGAGTGTGCCCTCAGCAAGTTTGCCGATGACACCAAGCTGTGTGGTTCGGTTGATAAGCTGGAGGGAAGGAATGCCATCCAGAGGGACCTTGACACGCTTGTGAGGTGGGCTGATGCCAACCTGATGAAGTTCAACCATGCTAAATGCAAAGTCCTCCACCTGGGTCGGAGCAATGCCAGGCACAGCTACAGGTTGGGCGGGGAGGAGATTGAGAGCAGCCCTGCAGAGAAGGACTTGGGGGGGTGGGTTGATGAAAAAATGAACATGAGCCAGCAGTGTGCGCTTGCAGCCCAGAAGGCCAACCGTATTCTGGGCTGCATCAAAAGGAGTGTGACCAGCAGGTCGAGGGAGGTGATCCTGCCCCTCTACTCTGCTCTCGTGAGACCTCACTTGGAGTATTGCGTGCAGTTCTGGTGTCCTCAACATAAAAAGGACATGGAAGTGTTAGAACAAGTCCAGAGGAGGGCCACGAAAATGATCAGGGGACTGGAGCACCTCTCGTATGAAGATAGGCTGAGAAAGTTGGGGCTGTTCAGCCTGGAGAAGAGAAGGCTGCGTGGAGACCTCATAGCAGCCTTCCAATACCAGAAGGGGGCCTATAGGGATGCTGGGGAGGGACTCTTCATTAGGGACTGTAGTGAGAGGACAAGGGGTAATGGGTTTAAACTTAAACAGGGGAGGTTTAGATTGGATCTGAGGAAGAAATTCTTTACTGTGAGGGTGGTGGGGCCCTGGAATGGGTTGCCCAGGGAAGTTGTGAATGCTTCATCCCTGGCGGCGTTCAAGGTGGGGTTGGACATAGCCTTGGATGGCATGGTTTAGTGGGAGGTGTCCCTGCCCATGGCAGGTGGGTTGGAACTCGATGATCTTGAGGTCCTTTCCAGCCCTTACTATTCTGTGATTCTGTGATTCTGTGAATGTTGCTTCTGGAAGTCCCTCTGGTTGCCATGTCTGCAAATTGGATAATTTCTTCCAAAGGCAGTAAGTTTTCTCCTAAAATATTATCTTTATGACATGGAAGAGGAAGTACTAATTTTACATTAATTATTAACTAATAACTATTAATTTTAGTATCTATTAAAATTGAAGCAATTTTTTCTATTAAAAAAATTCATTTGTTAGTGGACTAAACAATTTTTTTAAGTGGTTTTTTTTTTTTTTTTTTTTTTTTGTTATCTCCAGAGTCATCCTAAGTAGCTAAACTCATAATCTGGCTCTTTAAAGTTATTGTATAATTCTTAGGACTAGAGAAAGTGTTTTCCAACCTAATTTTTAGGAAAAGCAGACAGTTACTGGGAGATAATGCTCATGTCTTGGAGGACAAAAGAGTAAATATGATTTATAAGAGACAGTAATTTTTACTGCTGCAAGAAGTTCATCTATGTTATTGTAAACAGCACTACCTTTTTCCATAATTGTTGCTGAGAAAGGTGAAGTTTTCCCCAGGTAGATTTGATAAAAAATAAGGAATCATGGAAAGCACTAGTGGACATCGCTGACATTCTTGATGAATGGTTAAACCCATTAAGTCTTGAGAATAGCTAGTTCAGCCTCCAGCTGTAAAGCATTCATTTAGCTTCTTGCTCTTCTGAACCTGAATAATCAACAGCATTGCAAGATGGAGAATATGTTTTTAGATTTGCTTAGATCCCTGCAAATGAAAGGTTGTTCTCTAACTTGCACCAGGCATCAACCATCCCCCCTGCCCTCTTTTCCATGGCCCTATCTAGTCCTAGAACAACTTAGTATTTGCATATAGTAATATTTTATGATCATTCATTTAAGACTGAGTACACATAAAAATATTTCACATTCCCATAGTCTCAGTCCCTCACTCCTGCTTGCTGTATATGTGGAATCAGACACTTTGAAGTAGGAATTTGCTACTGCTGAATGCCAAAGCAAAAAGTAGTAGCAGGTGACACTTTGTTCAACTCAATCTTGGTTATACAATTTGGCTCAAAACGTCATGAGCTTTATAAAAAGCCTCTGTTTTACATGCTTGTTTTTAAAATACTGATCAGATTAAGTATCAAATTCTAGAAAAATGATATTATGACAGTTAAATTTCTCACAAAGAGAATGGAATCAACCCCCTAAAAACCTTTAGCAAAATATTTCGAATGTGGTACTGAAGCCTCTTAATGAAAAAGAAGTAATGAAAAAGAAAAAAGCATTTTAAAATAAGAACTTACCATTCTACACATCAAAACATGGACATCTATTTTACAATAATAATGTGAATTATACATTCCCACAAGATGAAACGTGTATCACACATAAAAACAACTGAAAACAATCCAAATCAGAGACTAAAAAGAGACAACTAGATTACTTCTTAAAAAAATTACTTTTAAGGAAAAATCTATCCAACACAACCTTCCTACCCTTGAGTGAGACAGCCATACAAGTGAATCCCAAACAGCTCCATCACCTATAGGGTTCCTCGTAACAGGATTCGCCACTTTAGGGCTTTGTTTTTTCCCCCACCTTAATTGTCCTTTTGAAATGCTGAGTTGGCAAAATATGCTTGTATTTTTGAGGTCTCTGTATCTTTGAAGATATTTGTCCTTTACCACTGTTTTCCTTAACATAAGAAAGAATCTTTGATTAGTTTTTCTTGTATTTTATTTTGACTTCATTCTTTTCCCTCCAGTGTTACAAGAAATCTAGCATCATCGAACAGCTAGACATTTCACTTAGACACATGACTTCAAGTAAAATATGTAATTCTTGATCAATTACCTAAATTTTTTGCATAGTACCTGGGGAAGGTGCACAGCTAGAAAAGAGACATGAAATACTTAGTGAGTGGAAAGCTACATAAAGCTAGCTATCCACTAATTAGTGGTATGTTCAAAATTGCGTTTCTCTTCAAATGTCAATGCATCACTTGCTTTGGCGGATTCACAGCTTCTGTTAAGCAGAGGTGCCTCCATTGCAGGACTGCTATGAACCTTTTATAGGCAAAGTGAGTTTCCCTGATTACAGAGGGGCATTCTGTTTTCTGGGGAAAACCGTAATCTCTCATCTCAACTTTGGCCAACTAGTCTTATAGAAAAAGTTTTAATTAGCCTGAAGTTCTTGCAAAACAAAACTAAAATGGTACTGATGTCCCTTTCTAAACAACTTGGCACAAGTTTTCTGCTGATGGCTTTGCCGTGGGGCTTTCCTATCTATAGAAGCTCATTATTTCTGTGATAATTGCAGTGAATTGCTGATAATTTCCTGAGCTAATTCTTCAGCTCACCTTACTTTTGCATACTTTCTCTAGTCTTTTGACTTCCTAGAAGAGAAATGGGGCTGCAGAATTTTCTCAAAGCATATTCACAGTCTACTGGCTTGAATGATGTATTTTATTTCCAGGTTGTAATGCCTCCCAACTGACTAAAGAAATACATCCTTCCAGACAGGAAAACTGGGAAATGTGTAATACTACATGGAAACTTCACAGGTACCTGCTAGGCTACGGTTTCTCTCAGTGAGGCTCTAAAGGGCCTTAATTATGTCTGTGTGGTTTATGTACTCTCACATGCAGACTGAGTACAATCAAACAGGACAACACAGAAGGAACTGAAAGCAGTTACAATTGTTCCATAAATGCAAATATAAAGTAGCTTAGTTGTTTCATAATTTTTTCATCTAGAACAGATTGACTACAATGAATACCTTGACTTAGTTCTGCATTCTTATGATTTCACTTATGAAACAGGGAACACTAAAAAGAAAATTCTATTTTATCCATTGAATGAATTTTGATGCTATTGTGAAGTTAAAAATTGCCTCTGGCAATGACCAGATTTTTTTTTTTTTTTTTCAAAATGTTTAGTCGAATGTATGTCAATATGCAAAATTCAACCTGATATTCTGAACACATTCAAAATAAGCTTTTAACAGTCAGTACCACTCATACCTATTCATATCTAACTGCTGTGACAATTACAATACAAGGCTGGCAGGGGCAACTAGTAGTGAACCTGATGGAGGAAAAAGCCCAAATCCAACTCTGCATGATTTCCGAGTTTTATCATTATTTTAACAGATAAATGCTTACTGGTAGGACAAAGTCTGTATAGCATTTACAACCAAATTGCCTCTGATGTTTAGTATTGTATTTAAAGACTAACCTGATTTCTTGTTATAGATCATACTGGCCTGCAGCTACTGACAGGTCAAAACTTTAATCCTAAAATGTGGATGACAAAAAAAGCCTCAAATAAAAGTTGAATAAGAAAGTGAGACCAGAAAGGATCCCTGTCTTACCTTTTGATTATTTTATAAGAATTTTATTTTGTGAACGTACCATATGCTCAAACAATTGTCATGTTCAACCTGGAGAAGAGAAGGCTGCGTGGAGACCTCATAGCAGCCTTCCAGTATCTGAAGGGGGCCTATAGGGATGCTGGGGAGGGACTCTTCATTAGGGACTGTAGTGAGAGGACAAGGGGTAATGGGTTCAAACTTAAACAGGGGAAGTTTAGATTGGATCTGAGGAAGAAATTCTTTACTGTAAGGGTGGTGAGGCCCTGGAATAGGTTGCCCAGGGAAGTTGTGAATGCTTCATCGCTGGCGGTGTTCAAGGTGGGGTTGGACATAGCCTTGGATGGCATGGTTTAGTGGGAGGTGTCCCTGCCCATGGCGGGGGGGTTGGAACTCGATGATCTTAAGGTCCTTTCCAACCCTAACTATTCTATGATTCTATAATTCTATGATTAAAAAGCTTTAAACAAACTTTAAAAATAAACAAAGCTTTCTGAACTGTTTTGTGTTTATAAAGATTTCATCACTTTATGAAATAACTTATTAGAGAGAAATTTTGCAGGTAATAATAGGAAGACAAAGCTCACAATATTCCTTCTGCTGATCTATTTCAAGAGTCATATCCTGGTGAAAGACAAAAAAATGATATAGGAATCTGAAATCAATGGAAATTATGCATTCAATTACTCTAAGTGTTCAAGCCTAAATATTACTTGACAATTTAGTCATATTAAATTAGTATTCATTGGATTGATGGAGTTTTGGCACAACTACTGATGACAATTACCAGAAATTATCTCCATAGTGAATATTTATTGTAAATGAGGACTGGATTACTAAATTTTCTGTGGTTTCCACAAAATAATTGTAGATTAATATTAGAAATAAAAGAAATGTGAAATATTAGAATACCTCAAAAAGAAAAAAATTCAGTTGATGTTTTTAAGGCTAAGAGGTTAAAGGTAAGCACAAAAACTGGAAAAAAAAATTCGTAGATGAAAAACTATTAAGATTTTCACTTTTTTAAATTTTCAGTGGTTTTATCAAAATCTTAGATGAAAATGGATTTTTTTTTTTTGTATCTCCATTTTATTAGCAAAGCCTTTGGGACTAAGAAGAAACATGGATAAGTTTAAACAGAGGTTTTTGTTTAAACAGAGGTTTTCAAAGTTAAAAATATTAATGGCTTGTTGTTAATCTTAACAACTTTAAAATTATTGCAAAATATTTAGACAAGCAAGAGCTCCACCAAGTAGGTTTAATTCCAAAAGTCAGATGCATGAAAGTGTCCTCATTGATTAAGCACTGGAAAAATATTATTTTATTCTCATACTAAAAAAGCAGGTAAGTAGCAGGTATATAGCAGTAGTAGTAAATACAGTAGACCAGAGAATGAACTTCTCTGTCTGATACTCCCACATAGGCAATAAAAAGAAAATACTCTTTACTGTCCAAACTGAAAATCAGTAAACTGAACTGGTATGTATTCAGTCTAGCCAAGTAAGGTAAAAAGGAACAGAGCCCTGAGAAAATTTAAGTTCTTAATTCCTAAAATATTTCAAAGCCTAAAGATATATTTGAATGCAGTAGTATAATTTTTGCCTCTATGCACATATGTAAAGCCTTTTTATCTTTTTCACACATTTTAATTGTACTGGGGAACTTGCCAGGCATCAGTCTGCTTACTAATTTTCAGAAAATATTACAGATTTAAATCTCTGTCTCTGGAAGATAAAACATTGTAAAAAGCTTCTAATATTTTTAGTCAATACAAATAATTCTAAGAATACATGCGTTCATTAATGCATTTAGAATCATAGAATCATAGAATAGTTAGGGTTGGAAAGGACCTTAAGATCATCTATTTCCAACCCCCCTGCCATGTGCAGGGACACCTCCCACTAAACCATGCCACCCAAGGCTCTGTCCAACCCAGCCTTGAACACCGCCAGGGATGAAGCATTCACAACTTCCTTGGGCAACCCATTCCAGTGCCTCACCACCCTTACAGTAAAGAGCTTCTTCCTTATATTCAATCTAAACTTCACTTGTTTAAGTTTGAACCCATTACCCCTTGTCCTCTCACTACAGTCCCTAATGAAGAGTCCCTCCCCAGCATCCCTATAGGCCCCTTGAGATACGGGAAGGCTGCTATGAGGTCTCCACACAGCCTTCTCTTCTCCAGGCTGAACAGCCCCAACTTTCTCAGCCTATCTTCATACGAGAGGTGCTCCAGTCCCTTGATCATCCTTGTGGCCCTTCTCTGGACTTGTTCCAACAGTTCCATATCCTTTTTATGTTGAGGACACCAGAACTGCACACAATACTCCAAGTGAGGTCTCATGAGAGCAGAGCAGAGGGGCAGGATCACCTCCTTCAACCTGCTGGTCACGCTCCTGTTGACGCAGCCCAGGATATGGTTGGTTTTCTGGGCTGCAAACCCACACTGCCAGCTCATGTTCATTTTTTCATCAACCAACAACCCCAAGTCCTTCTTGGCAGGGCTGCTCTGAATCTCTTCTCTACCCAACCTGTAGCTGTGCCTGGGATTGCTCTGACCCAGGTGTAGGACCTTATTTTTACTAGTATTATCATTATTACCTTTATATTTATTTAATACAAACTTAAATATGAAAGACATATAAATCATAGAATCATAGAATAGTTAGGGTTGGAAAGGAACTCAAGATCATCTAGTTCCAGCCCCCCTGTCATGGGCAGGGACACCTCCCACTAAACCATGCCATCCAAGGCTATGTCCAACCCCACCTTGAAAGCTGCCAGGGATGAAGCATTCACAACTTCCCTGGGCAACCCATTCCAGGGCCTCACCACCCTTACACTAAAGAATTTCTTCCTCATATCCAATCTAAACTTCCCCTGTTTAAGTAAACTAAATATAAATTTAAAATATTTGTTTGGCATCAGCCCACCTCACAAGCATGTCAAGGTCCCTCTGGATGGCATTCCTTCCCTCCAATGTATCAACCGAACCACACAGCTTGGTGTCATCGGCAAACTTGCTGAGGGCGCACTCAATTCCACTGTCCATATCACTCACAAAGATGTTGAACAAGACTGGTCGCAACACCGATCCCTGGGGGACACCACTCGTTACTGGTCTCCAGCTGGACATTGAGCCACTGAGCACTACTCTTTGCGTGCGGCCATCCAGCCAGTTCTTTATCCACCGAGTGGTCCACCTATCAGATTGATGTCTCTCCAACTTAGAGAGAAGGATGTCATGTGAGACGGTGTCAAAGGCTTTACACAAGTCCAGGTAGATGACATCAACTGCTCTGCCCCTGTCCATCAGTTCCGTAGCCCCTTCATAGAAGGTCACCAGATTGGTCAGGCAGGATTTCCCCTTAGTGAAGCCATGCTGGCTGTCCCCAAGCACCTTGTTGGTTTTCATGTGCCTTAGCATGCCTTCCAGGAGAATCCGCTCCAAGATTTTGCCAGGCACAGAGGTGAGACTGACTGGTCTGTAATTTCCTGGCTCATCCAGGGAAAATGGATGAGCCAGGGAAAATGGATGAGCCAGGGAATTACAGACCTTTCAGTCTCACCTCTGTGCCTGGCAAAATCTTGGAGCGTTTTCTCCTGGAAGGCATGCTAAGGCACATGAAAACCAACAATGTGCCTGGGGACAGCCAGCGTGGCTTCACTAATCTTTAAAGTATTTACATACACACTTCTATGTATATATTTATATATAAATTATCTTTCATCCATACTCGTTCCAGCACTTCATACCTGAAACAGGAAGAAGCTAAGTCAAATCATTTTCATAATGATTATTATCTATTTAAAAATAAAAAGAGTAGAAACTTCATCTTAATATTAGAATTTTTTCTTATATATGCAAATTTCCCTATGCTGAAGTCACAGACACATTAGAAATCCTAGCCTAGCTCTTAATGAATAGATGTCAAAAATAATGTAAATTATGCTACTCCTGGCAGCATTAAAATTAGCAGACTGGTTCTGCCAACTGTCTTGCCTGAGCTCACACCACCACCCGTGTGGAATGCAGATAAATACCATTAGTTTTAACCATACATGTTTACATGCGACAGATAAAAACTGAATTGTAATGAGGTGATGGAAGTGATACAACTTGGACATGAAATGTTAGATTAATGTTGTTGAAGTTATGCATCTCCCTCCCTTGCAGGTTCGAAGACTGTAAGCTGCTCTGATATTCAGATATAGAACAGAGTAGAAGACAACTGAGGAATGATTCAGTGCATTGCTCTTTAAGAGAAATTATTTCCAAAAGAGAACTTTAAATTCTTTAGGCTTAAAATGAAATTTGAGGAAGCTGCACTCAAACTGTAGATGGTCAGTAACCTGGGCAGTTCTGGGAAGGTCTGGACACTCTGTATATTTTTTGCATTTTCTTAGATGTAACCCCAGGTTTACCACTGTGTCAAGGCTCAGGAATATGATAATTGGCAGTGTTTACAAATACCACACTCATTGCTGTGTATTTGCCTCTGTCCATTTAGAACTCTCAGTCAGTAGAGCTTGATTACAGTGCTAGGGTTAGCCATGGACTGTTCCCAGTAGACAGGATAAGGTGTCTCTGTTTTAGGGGAAGGGAGTTAAGCTAGAAGATGTAAGATTTCGTATGAGGTATAGGTCATTTATATCAGCCCACTGAGCCAACAAGGCATTATTGATACTGCAGCAGTTTAGTATTAGGAAAAGAAGTTTTAAGAGAGTGCACAAAACTTTTTATTACTTAAATTTAATGAAATTATTGATTGTTTTGTCAGGATAGGTGCTTGTATGCAAAAGGCATGGCCAATGAAAGAAACAATAAAAAAAACAGAAAGATGAACAGAGAGGTCTTAAGCCTAGCTATACTCAAGAATACGTGCCATAGCAGATGATTCTATGGCTTTATATACAATAGACTTATATGCTGTTGTGAGTGCAAGTGCATGTATTTAGAGACAATATATTTAATCTATTGGTTTTTCTTGTTGCAAAGGATATTTCGGTCTTGAGTTTATAATAGCTAGTGCAATTTCTCCAATTATTTTAGCTGGGAAGAGTGTTAGAGTTTCATTTGTTCTTTAAGAATAGCTTGCTTTAGAAAACCAAAGCTCCTGTGATGTGCAAATTTCTGGAAAGGTATGAGGTATCACTTCTAAGGGACCATATTATGAAGCCTTTTATGATTGCCAGTGGTGTTGTTATAAATCTATTTTGCATAATAATTAAATAGTATCACTCCAACCCTGAGAAGTCATAGACCTTTTGTCATCATTAGACAAAATCAGGCTGAGTGTAAACACAGGCTAGTTTCCTCCATGTTTTTGTATTTGTATGCAGCAATTGTCAGCGTGTTGGCAGTGGACGGTGATAAAGTGCATTTTTCTGCTTGGGTGGTTAGCCCTTTCATTTTTACAAGTGACAAAATAAAAATCTGTTGAAGAGTGAACATGCTGCTTTCACTGTGTCATCTCAGCCCTGCAGGTCATTTTATTATAAAAATGTAAAAATCCAGTCAATTTTATTTAATCAGCTGAAAAGGAAAAGTGTTTCCAGGTCATTAATCAAGTGCTCCTTCTCTGTGGGACTTGTCTCTTCAGAAACTGCCATCTGAATCATTAATAAAGCTGAAAAGATTTTGTGCCAGCAGGTTTTTCAGAAACCTAGATGTTATCAATATAACTGGACTAAAGTAATTTGAGGTCAACAAATAAAGCTTTATATATTCATTGCTTCAAAAGCTGCACCTTGCCTATTAAAAAAAATTATTTATTTTAAAGTCATTTAATTGTTGGAAAACATACAACTGTTTAGAAAGTATTTGATTATATATTCCATAATTATATGTTTTCTTTAATGTTACCTAACCATATATTTACAGTAAACTTTTATGTGAATTGATCAAAACATAATGAGACAGTAAGAAGAGATAATTACTACTGTATCTATAATAATAATGATAGTAATTAAACCACAGAGATCTACATTCAAATAACATCAAGCTTGAGACTTAAACCTCTATTAACAAAGACACTGAAGGCACTTACTACATTGTTAACGCATTCAGCTCGAGGCATGCCTCAATGTGGCAGTTTGTGCTGCCTGTGGTCAAATCTCTGTGTACCTTTTGTGACGGGCAAGGAGAACACACTTTCTCATCTTGTGAATGTGCAAGATGAAAAATGTTTTCATCCCATATGATATACTAGGCAAACACCTTGCAAAATGTTGGGATTGGTGGGTTAAAAGGGGAGAGGTAGAATGAAACATAGACTAGGCATAAATGCCTATTCTATATTTCAGGAATTAGAGCACTCTTATGGTCATTCATATTCTCTCCTGGCTTTGGGAGGCTGAGCTTTAATTCCTGTCCTTTTAGCTGTTTCTCTGGAAAAGAGAGTAGTACAAACAGGAGCAAATTGAAATTCGTGTGTGAATAGCCTAATGTTTAAGGTTTTTATTTTGCATGGGGAGTGTAGATTCAGGTATCTGCTTTTCATCAAAGATAGTAAGCATTGGAATCCACATTCCAGACTGTTGTCTGGTCAAGATTGGTTTCTTTTCCCCAGGATTCCCCTGAAAACTGCTCACTTGGATTTGAGAAATCTCAGCATATTAAGTGAAAAGCTTTCTGCCAGGAACATTCTGGTCAGTCTACTTGTGAATATCTTGTGTTTGCATCTACACCAATGGGCTTTGGAGTTAGGATGATAAGAGATGATTGTTTGATTCATGTGTGTTGGTTTGCATTGCACATTTTGCAATAAATTGGATGCCCCCAATGAATTAACTCATCAGCATTTCCTTATTACTTCTTTTTTTTTTTGATAGGTAAGAAATTAATTTTGCTTTCTGAAAATGCCAAAGCTATAATTTCAAAAGCTACATAAATACAATTCTATTCAAGAAGGCAGCAGTTCAAAGTATATGTACATGGGTGTGCTTTTGCTCATGCATATTCTAATCTGAAAAAATAGGATAAGGAATAGATCACATAACTGTCTCTGATATTTTAAAGATTTTTACCTTCATACACAGTATTTTATGAGTGAATTAAGATGTTGATTTCTTCACAGTGAAAGTCCATGGGTTGTTACAGTGTAATCCTGAATTCACACGTCTATCACTGTAATTCAGATTGGTTTTTATTCCTCTGAACAGTGACTTCACATGTCTATCAGTGTAATTCAGATTAGTTTTTATTCTTCTGAACAGTGTGCGCATAATGGCTGATGCTAACCACCCTCATCCTCATTAAATACTGAAGACTGTAAAGACTCCTCGTAGACTGTCCTGTAGCTCTATATGAAGACTTCAGACTTGCTTATGTTGGACTTCACTTAATGTGGGCAATGCTTACATTGTCATAGCTGCATGAAACTTGGCACACAAGCTTGTAGCAGGCCACCAAAGAGCCAGAATCTAATTGCATTTACACTAGTTCAATTCACTTAGAGTTACTTGTTTGTATCTGTGTAACAGAGTGAAAAAAGGCCCGCAGGTCAACAGCAGCAGTAATTACTTGTCCACTAGGAACTGAACTGTGGCCACCAATTCATTTCACACAGTTGACCAAACAGTCATTGGATGGTAATGACGTCGTGTCCTGAGCAACTCAAGCTACTCATAACAGGAATTAGAGGGCTTCAGAGTCCATTTACCAATCCCCAAGATTCAATGGCTCATGAGACTAGTAATGTGTTATGAGGTCTCTCACCATCAAAAAGTTACAGTTTTAAGAGTGTAGGTTGTGTGTGTACATCTCTGCATGTGTGCCTATGTGTGTGTGTGTGTATGCTGTTTTTCTCTCTCCCTGTAGAATATTATCTAATTTACCTTTTTAGCTTTGGGAAAGTTTACCCTGCTGTGATAATTTGAAAAGTGTCAGAATTTTGTGATTCAAAGCAGGGTTTTTTTTTGTGTGTGCTTTTTTATTATTTCTTTTTGTGTGTGTGTTGTTTTTTTTTTTCCTTTTCTACATTATTTTACCTTAAAATGAAATTTCAGAATTTTTTAGTCTTAATGTAGACTAATCACTTTAGTGGGTAGCTAAATAAAAAAAAGAAACCAAAACCAAACAACCCCACATATAAATAATCTCATTTTATCCCTTAATTTGCTCCAAAATCACCATTAGTATGATTAGTCTGTATTGAGAAAAAAAATCTATGAAATTTTGTTTGAAGATAAAAATGTAAAAAAAAAAATTAGAAAGCTGTCTTAAATCGCAAAGCTCTGCCATGTCTTAAATTATCACAGCATGAATAAAGATGGTATAACAATGATAAAACTGCTATCAAAGAAGCTTAGTCCCAGTACAAATTTAAATTCCTACAATTTTCCTGTAACAGATGTAGAAATTTTTCGGTAATTGTTATTAATTACTTTTGGCAAGAAAGTATCAACAATTCTCCTTTAACAATGTCAGCTGCCACTATATAAGTCTTTCAGGACTAATTTTTATGCATGCATATACTTTGCATATTAGAAAGCCAGAGTCTTGAGTTGTAAAATAGATTAAGCAATGACTAGAAAATATAGAACAATTTCTACTTCAAAATTCACTAATTATATGGGCTTATAACATTATACAAACCTTTACTCAGCCTGTACAGTTGCTAACTAGCTGATCCTCAGTAACAAAATGAAAAGAAATAGAGAAAATAGGTTGTTTTTTTTTATCATAACCATATTCACTTATGTATAAAGAAAGCTGAAGATACTATATATATAGCCTCTTACAGGACTACTGTAATTATAGACATCTAGATGCTGTATGTATTGAAAAAACATTCAGCTAAGTGCTTCAGAAATTTACTTTCGTACTTCCACACTCATTGCTTGATCATTTTAACTCTTTCTTGCTGTTTAATGTCAGAAATGTGAAGCTATTTCTCTTCCTATTTCATTTTGATTCAGGCCAAAATGAATTCTAATCTAATCTATTTACATCTTTTATTACCATCCTGATCATGATATTATTCTCCCAGGTGACATGGAACTTCAAACTGCAACTTGCCTCTTGGTCACTTCAGTCTGATCTCAAGCTACAGCAGGGAATGCTAAATTTCTTGCCTTCATTACTTTTTCTAGAATCACATGTTTCTGCAGGTTTGATTTTATTACTTTTTTTATAATTCTTAAATATGTCTCAGCACCACCCTTAGCTTAGTAATTTCTTCTCACTGGAGCTGAAATGTTTTTCCAACTTTCATTCAACTAGGCTGAACCAACTATGCTATTTTACCACCTCCCTCTGCTCTGAGTAGGTATCCCTTTGCACCTCCTCTAGTTTACTCTAATTTTTTACCTGTTCTCCTCCACCAGGCCTGAGTAAATTCTAGTCATATTTCAGATGAAGTGATATCCAATCCTTAGAAACTATATTTTACTAATTACTATGGATGATCAGGGGACTGGAGCACCTCTCATATGAAGATAGGCTGAGAAAATTGGGGCTGTTCAGCCTGGAGAAGAGAAGGCTGCGTGGAGACCTCAGAGCAGCCTTCCAATACCTGAAGGGGGCCTATAGGGATGCTGGGGAGGGACTCTTCATTAGGGACTGTGGTGAGAGGACAAGGGGTAATGGGTTTAAACTTAAACAGGGGAGGTTTAGATTGGATCTGAGGAAGAAATTCTTTACTGTGAGGGTGGTGAGGCCCTGGAATGGGTTGCCCAGGGAGGTTGTGAATGCTTCATCCCTGGCGGTGTTCAAGGTGGGGTTAGGCATAGCCTTGGATGGCATGGTTTAGTGGGAGATGTCCCTGCCCATGGCAGGGGGGTTGGAACTCGATGATCTTAAGGTCCTTTCCAACCCTTACTATTCTATGATTCTATGATTCTAATTCTTCTTTCAGTACAACCATCACTATCTGCCTTGCTCACAACCAGAGTTCTGCTACTGATTTCCATCTACTCGTGCTTGTTTAATGATTCCTCCTTTAGCATTACAGAAAATAACTTACACAAAATTCAGATAGAGAAGATCAGCTAAAAGTAACTTTACTGATACCAGATATCATCTGATTGATGCAAGATGATTTTTTTATTGCTTTTACGTCTCAGTATCTTGGAACACCTTTGGAATAAGTGCTTTTCTTACCTGCTTGGAAATCTCAGAAAAAAATCCTCTTTAACAAAATAAAATAAATTAAAAAATCCTGCTTTTTCATGTTTTCTGACTCATTTGCGTTGTAGAAAAACAAATATGAATATTGTGCAGTTGGTTAAACATGTAATATACACAGCTACAGCATGTAGGATAAAATATAGCACAAGGGCTGCTAGGACAGGTTAATTGCCTCTTTGCTAAATGTTCTGCATGCTGTATGCCTATTACCTTTGACCATGTATATTGATTTCTGTCTGCACTACTTTTTCTCTCTCTGTTCCCCAAAAATACAGAGAAACCTTGAATTTTTGCTATAATAAAGATATCATGAAGCTATAATGTCTCACTGAAATTCTAAAAAATATGAATAATTTTTTGGATAGCAGTTTTTGAAGTTGAAGTGAAACTACCCATTGTCATCTGAAGGCCTTTCTCCTTGCTTTTAGATATATGTAGCACTGAGAAAAATGAGAATGTTACAGATCCTTTCTTTAGGATAGATAATATGGAGTTCTGTGAGTGTCAGGATGTTGTTTTCTTTGCAGTTAGGAGACCAGTTAGTTTTCTCTCATGAATTCCTTATTGGTTCTCATTGGAACATTTTTGGGTTTTCTGAAAACCAGCCTTACCCTTCTGTGGAACTTTTAATTTGCTTTTACAGTCCTCACCCTTTTCCAGCCCTGTGTAGCAGAAATGAGTCACAGTCTTTATATAATACTAAAAATTTATTCTGATTTATATGCATCTCCTAGTAGTAAATCCAGAGATACAAAAAGTGTTATGCACTTTCTGTGGGGCTGACTTCTCTCTAATGTCTGGGAAGTGTACAGCTTGTCAGAATACAACTCCTTTTTCTCTTTGCTCCATGGAATATGATTGACTTGACAGGAAAAAAATCAAATGCCTTAATCACAGCTTTACTTCTTAAAAATGATTATTTGGGCATTTCAGCACCAATTCTTCTTTTAGGAATTAATTTCATGAGCTGTTTCCTTCAGCTTTTGTGAAGCAGCAATTCCTTATGTGCAAGTTACCCCTACACAGAGAGTGAGGAGATGAGAACGCTATTGCTCTTTTTCATGTGCTTACAGAAAAGACTTCATTAAAGTGGCAACGAAACATTTTCACTTTATGGGCAACAAGCTATGTGCTAAGAAACTGTGAAGATGCCCTACTGGCCCACTAAATAACACTTAAATGGTTAATAATGGGAAAAGAAAAAATTATCAGGTCAGTTGTCATAGCTGCAAGTTGCTAATTTGGACAGACACTCAGTGATTGACACCCAGCAATAGGAGCTCTATATAGTAAATCCTCACTTGGTCTTACCCAAACAACAGAAAGGCACCCATTACAGCATGAATGCAGCTGAATGTTAAAATAGCTGGCAAACTCACTGCTATTGTTCATTTAGTTAGCATGGTTAGGAAGCTGAAACACAGCTGATTATTTTTACATGTATACATAAATAGTTATTTAGTGAACTGCAGTGCTTCATAGGATGGAAAATATTCTAAAACCGGAATGCATATGTAACAACAATGTAAAGGCTTTTATTTTATTAGCAATTTTTCCATTTACACACATGGAGGACCTTTTCTGAAAAACTGTTTCTGGTCCACTGAGTTGTTCATGATCTTGGAGCTCCAGTTCTGACAAATATAATCATGGAAGGAAAGAGGTGTATTAAAAATGTATTAATGAATAAAGCAGTAAGATGCATGGGAGACTTAAGGTTTTGCCCGACCAGATTTTTGCATTTCATCTTCTATTTTTCATGCTGGTCCTTCAGTAGGATAATCTTATAAATAGCAAATCATTAATATGTTTAATTTTCTGCAGAGGTCTAAAAGCCACTTGAGAGTGGTATAGAGAAGTTACTCTTGTTTTGTTTCTGCGGCAGAGAAAACAAATAAAAATACTTCTCTTTAAAACAGCATTTTTCTTTTCATGGTGGTCACTTAAAATGAGAGATGGTGCTATGGGAATTAGAGAGAAATGATTTTTTTTTTCAGTTTTGCAATGTAACACTCCACAATCACTGGATCACATGATGAAATAGAAGAAATTTATCAAAAAAATTATTGTTGTATGCGTGGTATTAACTCAGTCCATTGCAATCAATTTCTCTCCAAAGTGGAATAATTTATGAGTTAACAGTAATGTATGCTTATGTGTATTATAGAAGATTCCTATGCTTAATTCCCCAGTATATTTATCAATGGTTTTGACTAACCATTCTATTTTTTGTGTTCTGATTCAGAAGTGCTTTTTATCCTCCAATATCTTTTTTCCTTATAGAAATGAATTTTTAGTTCTGTAGTGTCAGGTCAAGCTCCAAAAGTCTTCTTTGGACAGTTGTACTGGCTATAGAAATTTTATTGCACAAAGCAAATAATAAGCATTGTACTATTTATGTGTGGTGTTTTTACCATCAGCACTTAGTTCACATCTTATTATAGCACAGAAACCATTGGTTGGTAACTAATAGTAATAATGATCTCCTAATATCTGACAGTATAAAAGAAACTTTTGCAGGAATCATAGATGGACCCTTGATATGAGTAGATCCTTTCTCTGTGACCAGATCTGCCAGAGGTTAGCATGATTTTCAATCACTTTTTTTTTCCAGAACAGGTATTCTGATAGAAGTCCCAGTGCTTTTTATTTACCTAAAGATAGACTAGATACTATGCAGAAAAGTGGGATATGGTTTTTGATCTTGTCTGTAACTTGCTGTGCTTTGAAAGCTTAAGTTCTGTTTTTCAGATGACTTGAAAAACTCAAGGCCATGAAGTATACAAAAGTGAGACAAATCTCACAGCAAAACTTGAATACATTAATTAATGACAAGTACTTGTACCACTGTTTATGCTTTTGTAGCTTGTAAAGAAATATCTTCGTTTCATCAAAGTGTTTTCCTGCAACCTCTGTACCCACTGTGGGGAACCAAACCAAAGCAAGAAATTAACTTAAATCAAGGCCAGTATTTAAAAAAAAAAAAAAAAACAACAAATGAAAACAAGTAAGCAACAAAAGGTCTCTATTGACTGCAGCAAGTTTTGAACGAGGAAGGTAACTAATAGCTCCTCCGGAGCCTTGTGGGTCCTATGCTGAACTAGAAATGGTATGGGGTGCTTGTGGTCACTTGAAAAGAGGAAATATAAGCCAAACATGGATGACCACATAGCATCAGCCAGGGCTCACTCCAGATGCCAGTTATCAGGATAGCAGCATTCTGCTGCAGGAAAAGAGTGTATTTCACATGAATACATGTGATTACAGAAACAAGCTATCAGCATTTGCTGCAAAGCAGACATTTCCTTCTGAAATGGTTAGAAATTGTTCTGAAATGTTTTTTTTTGGTTAGAAAAAGGTTCTCAGTTTCACACATTGTGTCCCAACTCTTTCAGTAGCAAAGTATTCACTACATTTTTGTACTCACAGGTATTTTTCTACTGTTTTCTTCAAAATAATTTTTAACTCCTGATTAATGTTTACCTTCTTCTACATTTAATTTATTTTGTTTTATTTCTACGTAACATCTGCATCTTATTGCTGTATATTACACTAGTGCCTGAATTTGCTTGTCATCTGTGTTTCTTTGTGCGTTATTTGTCATATTGAAAGTTTCAGTGATAAACAAAAATCTATTACTGAGAATACCTACTGTATTTTGGGAAGGCTCCTCATGATTTCCCACCTAATACCCATGACAGATTAGGTAACAAGAAAGGTATGAAGTTGTCTGACAATACTTTAAAAAAAAAAAAGATTAAAATGACTCTAAAATAGTCCCCTTTTCATGGAAAATCTGCTGTGAAACTAAAATTCTATTTGAACAGAATCCTGAAATTAACATGGATCATGGCTTATTTGCAGAAGCATGATTTCATGTCCCAGACTGTAAAGACAAAGAATACTGATCAGCCTTTGACAAAGCATAGATTTTCTCATTTTGCCTAGTTTGTGCCTTAGTGGCTGTTTAAATGCATTTTTGAAACTTTTTTTTTTTTTTTTTTTTTTTTGTGCCTGTTTTGTGCTTTTACTTCTTTTTCACATCTTTTTTTAGGACATCCAAAGACAAAGCAACCATTACTCTTTTTGAGAGAAGTTATGTCTTGGTCTTAGAAAAAAAAAAACCATAGTTGTGATGTAGTTGTGCTTTGGAGATGATAGTAAGAAACACAACTGAATAAAGTCCAGCTGAATTAAGTCCCCAGAAGCTTACTCAATTTTCTTTCCAGAGGTACTTTTTCTTCCCAAATTACAACGGGGATAGTCTCTTCCTCTTAAGTTATGAAGAAATAGGAATGTTGTGACTTCCATGTGTGCGTCTGGACCACTGTCTAATGTCTTATTCAGTTAGTTACTGCACAGAGACTTTTATAAGATGCATGCATCTGTGTCCAGGGCACAACTGAGTCCTGTGGTATATCAGTGCTTTTTAAAAGTCCTGAAATGTTCAGCTGAGCAGTAGGAAACAAAGTACATAAGTCCTGCGTCCCCTGCAATTATACTGGCCTAACATGCCTTCTGAAATTTATCAGACATAATATGGTCAGGCCAGACCTCAGAGGAATGTTCTTCATCTTATCACTTCTAAGAGGATAATCTCACTTCCAGCCTGCTTCATCCTTTACTGCAAAAAGCACTTTCAGAAAACTTGTGTCAGTGATGCACTCCAAGATTGGTCTGAGAATTCACAAATCTGTTGTGAGGAGTAGGGATCAGAGCTGGGGAAAACTAGCCCAGTGGGCAAGCTCTCTTTTCTCACATGACACCATAAGTTAACATGTTCTCTCACTTGCAGCAATAATGCAGTGAAAGTATACTGCCTGACATCCCACTTTCAGAAGAAAAGAGCCTCTCTCACCTAACAGATCATTCACCACCATCTGCATCTCAACAGAACTCTGCTGCAACTTCCCTTCTCACCATCTAGCTGATGCTTTGCTATTTAAATTATTATGGAAATAATTTACTTTGAAGCAGGACTATTTGCCCACCAGTATTTGATCACATCTGTTGTTGTGTAGAGATTCACAGTGCTTGCTAAAAAATACTGTGATGGTGGCATATGACGATTCTTGGATGGATGAAATCTCTTAGAATGGTTGCTAGTAGACCAGATGGTAATGGAGGTCTCCATGGCAAGTGTCTTCCCCTGGATCAGGTAAATAATATTCCTCAAACTGTTTACTGACCAGTTTTAAAAACCTCCCCAGCCTGTGGCCCTGCCTGACCTCCTTAGCATGTACATAATTCATCTCTACAGGCTACTATCACCTATATACAGAACATCTAACTATCTTAATGATGTACAAAATGCTGTCCTGCATGATCACTTTTACATCTTCATGAACGGTTTTTACTGAATAATCACAAGTGCCTTCTCTGTGTACAGTTTGGTCAATTCTGCACTAGGAGACACCTGAGGAATCTCTCTGTCTCATGCAAAAGACACATGTAAAAGACACATACCTCAGGGATACAAATTAGCAGCATATAGACAAATCATCTACCTGCCCTATTAAATCAGATGTAGTCTTTTATCTCCTGGCTTTTAAACGCAATCTTGTTATTGTTTTTGTTTCTTTTTGATTATCATTAGTTAGAATTTTAATACTGGAGGCTCTTCAGACTGATTATGCTGTGGACACCTTAGGATGTCGATCATCTCCTCAGGCAGCCTGGTGTATACCAGGGAGCCAAGAGGAAATACCTTGATTGTAAAGTTATCCAGATTATTTTCAAATAATTGCAAGAAAATAAAGCAGCAAACTGTTATTTTCAAATGCAAAACAGGAACCTTTTTGTTGTACTGATTTGCAAAGACACTTTTTCTTGTATTGTGCTTGTTCATATTTTTTTTCAGTTACATCTGCATTTTTCTTCAGTGGTATCTTGTCCTTTATATTAGGTACTCATATGTTGTCTGAAAATGCAAATACCATGCACTCCTGTCACTTTTTAAGTCAAAAAACATATTCAAATTCAATAATATTTCTGCAAATTTAACATCTTACAATAAGTCTAAGAATATAAACCAATTCAGCTATTAGTAGGATTTTTTTTCCTCTTCAGTGATGTGGGTTTACATTTTGAAGTTGAACTGTGAACCAGAGATGGGATTGTATGCTATATTTTTTCCTTCTGTCTTTCCCAAATTTTCCTAAAGCCCAGTACTGCTCAAGATTTTTAGGACTTTTAACTCTGCTTTTGTTCCAGACTGTAGATAAGCCAAATCAGATTAGGGAGCAGGTTGTAGGATTTTGAACATGAACTATGTGTATGCTCCTGCTTTTTTAGGATTTAGCTGTTTGTTGCTGTTTTATGAACAGGTTTTGCTAAAAAGGGTAGAGTTCATCAAAGCCTCTTCTTATACTGATGCATTCTCACAGCAGCAGAGGCCAATGACCTGCCTCAGTTTTCTGACTTAGGCAACATTAAGTGTGACATAATTAAAAGAATCTCCAGTGTGTAGCTGTGGAGAGCCAATTGATATTTTCAAATTAATAGAAGAGATGTAAAACGTTATTAGCAGAAATAATTGGATTTCTTTATTTATTCATTCAATCGTTTATTCATTTAAAATTGGGGCTTAGGTCTATGAATGTTTTAATTATAAAAGAAAATCTAAAAATTAACGGAAAAGTTGTGTGCATTCGTCAACTGTCCCCACACTTACCCTTTACCTTCATTTCGTTAGATGTTATTACTTATATATATCCTTTTAAATCTCTTTTTTATCCAGTACATAGAACTATTTACATCTAAGACAGACTAATTGGAGAGGAGAGCTAGCCATCTTATAAAAGTGTAGAGCTATTGACTGAGTGCTACAGCAGAGCACTGGCATGAACTGGACTGTTTAACCATAACATTTTCCAGTGAATGACACTAATGTCCTCCGTTGTGGGAAGCAGTATTGTCCAGAAAAATGAAACAATCAATACTGATTTTTTAAATGAAATTTTGAAAACTTCATTTTTTTTAATTTTTTTTTTTTTTTATAATAGGAATCCCTTATGTCTCCTACCCACCCCATCACTAGGTCATTTGCATATGCTCACAAATGAGTTCTTCCTCATGAGATCTCTACCATGAGGTAGACAAACTTGAATCTTAAATGTACATTTGTGACTTTGCCATGGCATTGGTCACACTGTCTTCATTTCTATTGTATGGTTAACTTGACAGTTCACATAATACCCTGCTAACCTTTATGAGAAAAGGGTCAGACACAAAGTCAAGTGATATAAAATGGCATTCTTGTAGTTGTTGACTTTAACATGTGTTAGATAAGGCCTTAATAAAGTAAAACCTCAGTATTCACTTTTGTGGTTGCTGACTTTGATGTGTATTTAACATGAGAAGCACTTCGTATATGAGAGCATAACAGATTATAAGAGTATACTAAATGTATATAGATTTTTTTTTCTTAAATTTGGGAGCTCAGAATAAAAGCATTCACTATTATCTTTTTTAAAAACTGTAGAGCAGTAGAGAACAATAATTACATAATAATTATTCTAATAATGTAATATAATGTGTAAAGGAAGTGTTAACAAATAATAAATGTTTATTATAGCTTTAACTGTAATAACACTGTCTTCCACTGAAATAACAATAAATGGAAGCATCCTATTTTATTTTTTCTGAAATAAAGGAATGTATAGCAATAGGATTTGTATGTTAGGATATGGCTGCAGACAGAAAATGAAGTTACCGAAAGTCACAGATTGTAGGTTCATGAGAAAAGGGACTTGACTTAGGGTATGAGAGAAACCAAAAATCAGAATGCTTTGGGGGTCTCTTATGAAGGTCAGATGCACTGAGTGTGTAATAAGTGGGAGGCAATGCAGCAGCCATTATCTTTCCTCTGACAAGAGAGTAACTCACTGACCTCACATGCTGACAAATGGAGAGGAAAACTCTGTACTGAGATGTAAATTCCCCATACAGGTCCCTCATGAATATCTTGTTTTCCAGAATTCAAGCCAGTGACCTGGAAAACAAGGTTCTTCCCCAATCAAAATGACAGGCAGAGCTGGTTTCCTGTTAGGCAGACTACTGGATGTGTAAAAAAATTTTGATTTCTGAGCAGAAAAAACCAAGATGTCACACAGAGCAAAATATTACTTTCAAATGGTCCTCTACAACTCTCTTGAATAGCAGCTGTTAAGGATACAGTTGTGTGTATGACACACTGCAACACAGGATGGAAGTTCTGCTGGGGAGCAAAAAGGAACAGAATATTTCAATTCAAATACTCATTTGTGAATATTTGAATATCTGTCATTCTTTATAACCCAAAGGTTAGCTCTTGAAAAGAATTTCCATTAGTAACACAAATTGTAACCTTGTCAAATCCTCTTATGCAATGCATCAACCCTGAAAGACATACTTGAGTTGTCAGTTATTTTTTAAGATTTGATGGTTTTGTATGTGTAGTTGTGTCACATGCAAAAAACAATTCTTATGTGTTACTATAATCTTTTTGCATATGTATGTTCTGTTGTTATGCTCTCTTGATTTCATAGATAATAATTAAGAAAATTACATGATGCCATTGCCCTCACACAGGGCAGGTGGCTAAGGAATTCTCTTCGGTATGAGAATCATAGAATCATAGAATCATAGAATCGTAAGGGTTGGAAAGGACCTCAAGATCATCGAGTTCCAACCCCCCCGCCATGGGCAGGGACACCTCCCACTAAACCATGCCATCCAAGGCTATGTCCAGCCCCACCTTGAATGCCGCCAGGGATGAAACATCCACAACCTCCCTGGGCAACCCATTCCAGGGCCCCACCACCCTCACAGTAAAGAATTTCTTCCTCAGATCCAATCTAAACTTCCCCTGTTTAAGTTTAAACCCATTACCCCTTGTCCTCTCACCACAGTCCCTAATGAAGAGTCCCTCCCCAGCATCCCTATAGGCCCTCTTCAGGTATTGGAAGGCTGCTCTGAGGTCTCCACTCAGCCTTCTCTTCTCCAGGCTGAATAGCCCCAATTTTCTCATGCCTATCTTCATACGAGAGGTGCTCCAGTCCCCTGATCATCCTCATGGCCCTCCTCTGCACTTGTTCTAACAGTTCCATGTCCTTTTTATGTTGAGGACACCAGAACTGCACACAATACTCCAAGTGAGGTCTCATGAGTGCAGAGTAAAGGGGCAGGAGCACCTCCCTCGACCTGCTGGTCACACTCCTTTTGATGCAGCCCAGGATACGGTTGGCCTTCTGGGCTGCAAGCGCACACTGCTGGCTCATGTTCATTTTTTCATCAACCCACACCCCCAAGTCCTTCTCCGCAGGGCTGCTCTGAATCTCCTCCCCACCCAACCTGTAGCTGTGCCTGGCATTGCTCCGACCCAGGTGGAGGACTTTGCACTTAGCATGGTTAAACTTCATCAGGTTGGCATCAGCCCACCTCACAAGCGTGTCAAGGTCCCTCTGGATGGCATTCCTTCCCTCCAACTTATCAACCAAACCACACAGCTTGGTGTCATCGGCAAACTTGCTGAGGGCGCACTCAATCCCACTGTCCATGTCACCCACAAAGATGTTGAACAAGACCGGTCCCAACACCGATCCCTGGGGGACACCACTCGTTACTGGTCTCCAGCTGGACATTGAGCCACTGAGCACTACTCTTTGCGTGCGGCCATCCAGCCAGTTCTTTATCCACCGAGTGGTCCAGTTATCAAATTGATGTCTCTCCAACTTAGAGAGAAGGATGTCATGTGAGACAGTGTCAAAGGCTTTACACAAGTCCAGGTAGATGACATCAACTGCTCTGCCCCTGTCCATCAGTTCCGTAGCCCCTTCATAGAAGGTCACCAGATTGGTCAGGCAGGATTTCCCCTTAGTGAAGCCATGCTGGCTGTCCCCAAGCACCTTGTTGGTTTTCATGTGCCTTAGCATGCCTTCCAGGAGAATCCGCTCCAAGATTTTGCCAGGCACAGAGGTGAGACTGTCTGGTCTGTAATTCCCTGGCTCATCCATTTTTCCCTTCTTAAAAATGGGGGTTATATTTCCCTTTTTCCAGTTGTCGGGAACTTCACCTGACTGCCATGATTTTTCAAATATGATGGACAGTGGCTTAGCAACTTCATTTGCCAGCTCCTTCAGGACCCGCGGATGGATTTCATCCGGTCCCAGGGACTTGTATACATTCGGGTTCCTAAGGTGGTCCCGAACAAGATCCTCCCCCACAGTGGAATCGTCTTTTCTCATCCTGTACATGTATACCCACTCAGTATCAGGATCTCCATATTTACATTTCTGTAGTTCTGATTTCTTGTTGAGAGAAAAAGCAGTTACAACTTTTCTTTCTGGATGATGATTTATCTTTAATAGGTGCCCAAATCTACTGCATTAGCTGTGTTCATTGTGAATGTAAATTTACTTCACTGTAAACAATGGAGACTGACAGTCTAAAAGTACTATCTTTTTCCTGTTGGTGACTTCATTTAACTAAAAGAAAAGAAAGCAAACTACAGTAGTTCAGTTTGTAAGTTAAATTTTTACTACTGTCACTGGGGTTTTTTTGGTGTGAAGTCTTCACACAAACCCATTAAAAGTTTTGCAGACTTATGAAATAATTTGTTGCTTATCATGATTGTGAAACGTTTTCCATAAAATATTTTTTAAATCTTCTGATCCCATTGTAGGGTGAATTTAAATAATTGTCTTTGCACTTCACCATGACCTCCTCCTGTGTTTCATTCTGATTTGTACCATGAACTGATCTGATGTTCGTGCTCTTGCTGATGCCTGGAGCAATTTTTGTTAGAAGACATCAAGGTTTGAATTTGCACACAGAGCTTAGACAGAATGAATATGTTAATAAGCTCCAACGTCAGGTTGCACACTCAAATTACTATCAATTGTGCATGCAATTTTTCCAGGCTATTTGTTCTGAAAATAAGTAATAAATTATGCATTCAATGCAGTGTCATGTATGAGTACAAAAGATGAACTTGCTCAAATATTTCCAAAATGGGAATATTTGTGTGTGCAAATATGATGCAATCCAATTATTTTATGTGCGCAGTTTAGCAATTTGAAAACTGGGAGACAACTTATCATATTGGAAGGAGAAATCAAATGCTTCAGAGGCAGACAGCTGAGCTTCCAACCTATAGAGGGTATATGCATTTCAGTTATCTGGCACCAGTCATCAGCAAGACCTTTAAAATTCCTTACGCTTAATAGAGACCTCGATAACAATACGAAACAAATAGAGAAACATGCTTGTGAACTCGCCTAGTAAGGGATATGTTGTCAAGAAACTTCTTATAACTCATCTTCCTTCTGAAGGCTATGAGGAAACTCAGGCAGGTTTCTATGAAGAATACACTTTGATCGCAATTCCAAGATTGCCTGCTGCTGAAAAAAGTTCAAATTTGTCCAGGTAAGAAACCATATCTGGCCGGTATATCTACTCAATTGATTTGGCTCTCCTCTTTCATGACCCTGGTTTCCCTATCCACTTCTTCAAATGTCTCAGTTCATTTTTTGGAATAGTGGCTATGGAATAAGACAAACTCACGTGCAACAAGGTGTATTT
Source organism: Amazona ochrocephala (assembly GCA_039720435.1). NCBI lineage: Eukaryota > Metazoa > Chordata > Aves > Psittaciformes > Psittacidae > Amazona > Amazona ochrocephala. The sequence goes on from CM077909.1 coordinate 99,652,754, forward strand.
GATAGCATGTGGGTTTGATAATCTGTGATCCACACACATTCTTGAAGTTTGTAGCTTGCTATTATTTTTGCGCTATAGTTGCCAATCCTGTATCCTATGATTCATGTACTCCAAAACACATTCTAGATACCATCAGTATTGTACTAAGACACTAAAACTTTCCAAGCTTTAGAGAAGCTCCCCTCAAGCAAAGCACATCATGTTCATCCCTCCATCTCTTCCTTCTTCCCTCCTTCCATTCTTTCCCTTCTTCTCTCCATAACCACCCTCTCTCCCTTTCTCCTTCCCTCATTCTTTATCTCTCTCTAATATATAAAAATATGTATAAATATAAGAAAAATGTGCATAAAAAAGCCAACCCTGTACTTTCAGCACAATGGGAAATTAATTAACAGAGGTATGATGAAGCCTTTGCAGAGCAGACACAGCTGTGGGAGAAACATGATTTTTCTGGATGCTCTGTGAAGAAGAGAAACAACATTTTGGATTCTCCTGGAGCAAGATTGTTGTGAAAATTAGCTTCCAGAAATGGAGGTGGGAGCTCCAGATCTACACAGGCTAGACTGATATGAAATAACAAAGTTGCAGAAGAAATTAGCTTTTTAATTGATCCTGGAACAGATTCCCATTAGAGGTCTTTGAATATTGGCTCCTAATGCAAAGAGTCATTGCTGGCCATCTGTGTGACCCCTTCATGACACTGGTTTTCTGAGAACAAAGTCTTTCCACAGTGAGGAATATATAGCTTGGAGTTGTGATTACAGCTGTGTCCCCAAATAAGCATTACTAGTACAAGTTGGGAGCAGGCATCTGCGCTGTAACTTTGAAGTCCTATAGCAACATTTCTTGGTCTGATGAAACTGACCATACAGGTGAGATCTCCCCTCCCCAGTGAAAGATGGAACTGATCAGAAATGGACCGTGGAGACCTCATAGCAGCCTTCCAATACCTGAAGGGGGCCTATAGGGATGCTGGGGAGGGACTCTTCCTTAGGGACTGTGGTGAGAGGACAAGGGGTAATGGGTTTAAACTTAAACAGGGGAGGTTTAGATTGGATCTGAGGAAGAAATTCTTTACTGTGAGGGTGGTGGGGCCCTGGAATGGGTTGCCCAGGGAAGTTGTGAATGCTTCATCCCTGGCGGCGTTCAAGGTGGGGTTGGACATGGCCTTGGATGGCATGGTTTAGTGGGAGGTGTCCCTGCCCATGGCGGGGGGGTTGGAACTCGATGATCTTGAGGTCCTTTCCAGCCCTTACTATTCTGTGATTCTGTGATTCTGTGTGACCTTAGGTTATATAAAGGTCTCTTGGGTAGAGGATGCAAAGTTGCTAAATTGCATTGCATGGTATGCAAATGGCTAGATGTGAAGAAAAGGGGAGATAGCCATCAAGCCAGAGATCATTCAGTTATCACAACATGTGGCATGAAGATGGTCAGTATGGTCCTGACTTCTTCAACAGTGATGATGTGCACACAGAAGTCAGTCATGATTCTGTGATCCTGGAAATAAGTTCTGTTCACAATCTAGAGAACCCTGAAAGCATCACAGGGCTTCGGGACCTCTTCCTGCCTGTTATCCTATCTATAATCATAATTTAATACACCCTTTTTCTAATGTGGTGGAAGAAGGCAAAGAAATGTGGCATTTTTTTGGAAGCGGTAAGTGCTGGTTTGAATACCTGCAGTCCTACATTTGCTAAGTCAGGAAGTGTTTTCATTGTTCAAAGAAATGGGGAATTTCACCCATATGCCAGGAAAGTCTTCCAAATGAGTTTGAATAGAGAGCCAAGAGGGATTTGAAACTTCCAGTATGAGCTGGGGCTTCCAGTTCCAGACTGAGGAGAAGTGAGAGCTGCTTGCTGAGACAAGCATATACAAGAGACAGCATGGAGCTGAGCTTGCTAAGATGGCTTTCAATTTAGTTATACTCAGTTAGGTTGAATCACAGCCAGCATTCAGTCCTGCCTGAATTTTGGGGTAGAAAATTCTCTTTAAAATTGGGTTTCAATAAATTCAGTTTATTGTGTATGTTCTATTCACAAACTGAGGTTATGGTAACCAGGATCTGAACTAGAGTTGCTGAGAAGAGCAGACTTCCTGTCAGGAACTCGAAATAAGGGGCATGAGTGGCACACCAGTTTCAAATTGCTAAGACATACTGAGATGTATTTTCCTTTTTAAGCAGTGTTGCATTTTCAAGCAGAGTAAAACCAAGTATTTCTGGGCCCACAAAAGCTCACAATATTTTTTTCAAAATATAGGTGAAAGATATTGAATTGGACCTGCAGCAGCTTTCATGTCAGTCACTAGGTGATATCTATAGAGTTTACTCAATGTGTGCTACCAGGAATAATATTTAATTGTAACTGAGAATTGAGAGTGTGAGAGAAAGGTTTACCTTGCAGTCTTTTGAACACTAGCTGCCTATAGGGAAACACACTGAGATAACCTTGATTTCTACTGCCCAACAAGAGCTATTCTGAAATACTTTTCCTCAAAAGAAAACTACGCTCAATCTAATTAATTACCAAAACAATATTTGCCCCCCTTCATAATATATAAGCATTCTGGTTATTTAAACACAACCATGTGACTTACAGACTAAAAGGCCAGATACCAAAGAAAACTTCTGTAGAATCATGAATAAAATTCTGGTGGATGATGCACAAACCATTATTCTTTCTCCAGCAGTTGTAACTGGTGCACACTAGGTTAAGTAAAATAGAAAAATGAATATACAAAAAATAACTCTTTTAGTATAAATAATGTTTAAGGTTGTTTTTTTTTTTAGTTTTTTCTTTTTGTTTGTTTGTTTGTTAGCTTGGTTTTTAATCTGATATACTGACTTCTATCTTCATTTTCTTTATCTTGCTCGTTTAATAGGGTTAAGACAGCAAGGACTCAGAGGATTTTCTTAGTGGGTTTAAAGGGACTTGCACTGTGCTCTCGCTTACAGCTCTGCTGGAACACACAGCCCTGTGCACTTCTTCCACTCTGAAAAGTTAGTGTGAATAAATACATGTGAGTTTTTGATTGTTTTAATGATGCAAAGGCAACCACTCCAGATAAAAGATTCAGTCTGTACACAGCTATTTGTGTTAGAATGCACTCACGTTGATCTAGATAGAATGACGTTTGTGTGACATACCTGCAGTTTTCTCTGGTTCTGTCTCTGAGCATTGTGAGATTATGATGACTTATCTTTTCAAGTCTTGTGGCCAGCAATTTGATGAAGAGTGGTCATATGGATAGAAACCCTACCATATATGTTGCATTTGTGCAAAAAGATAGGAAAAGAAATTATGCAATATTTTTCATATGAAGTTTTATTTCAAAATTAACTATCTTAATGTTGTAAAATAGCATTGTATAAAAAGCTATACCAGAAATATAATCTTCTTATCTGCTATTTAATGGGTAGCAATTATTTGTTGTACTGGTTATTGTCAATTTATAAAACTATATATATATATAATAACAGACACAATGAAAGATAGGAAGGGCTCCTTTTCACCCTGAAATGTGTTAAAATATCTAGTTTTTTGCTTCCCTGCATACATAACATACGGTCCAACAAAAAGACAAGTAGCTACATCATAGCCTTGTCCAGCTCACCCTTTCGTATATGAAGTGACCAGGGGGATGGAAACCTTGTGGAATGCTTTTATTTTCTCAGCCTTCACTATGACTGTGACATTGCAGTTGATAAGCCTCCCTCTTTGAAGCAGGTTTTGCCCTTTGAGGCATAGCACTGACTAGTCAAGATGATGATGATTTGAATGACTGGAGGATTTCTGCTTTCCTAAGGACTTTGCTTCATCTGTTAAACAGACTTGTTCAAATATGAAAAAGCAGGCAAAGAAGTTGTGGAAAGGGACCAGGCAAATTTCCAGACACAGTGGAAAATTTCCTTGACTTTGTCCAGAAATTAGCTATCCCATGGGATTTCCCATGTTTGAAACACAGTCTTGTGTGCTGGGTGGAGTGTGGTCATGGTTTTTGTGAGACATGTGCCTAAGAAAGTGGGCTGGAAAGAGAAATCTCATTCTGATTATAGCTACCAGTCCTCCATCCAGTTTTGTCAGCTCCCTGCCATCTTCTAGAGACTTTGACATTACTTTCCTCTTTCAAAAGAGCTGCGCAAAATAACCTCATCAATCATCCAAATTATTTTCACAATTTGCATACACCTTTCACTTTTGAATTGCTTTTCATTTTTGTTTTATTTAAAAACACAATTCTTCTATGCAAACCCAAGAAATTTATTTTGAAAAAAAAAGGAAATTTTTGTACTATAAAAAAGCCTCAAGCAAACAGTATAACAGGTTCTTATGGCAGAGTTTAAGGCTTTTTTCTTTGTTTGTTTCCTTGTGACAGGTCAAGCAGAATGACAAAATTCTGCTCCAACATTAACATAATGTGGGGGTTGCTCTAGTTGATGTAATAACTGACTATGCTTAGTACTATGAAAAATCTGATGTAGTACAAAATTTACCATATTGTAACTCTTTCCAGGTCATATGAGGGAAAAAAAAAAAATCCTGCTCGCTTGTTTGGCCTAAACTTAAAAAGTGATTTGGGATGAGTTTAATCAGTCATATATGTTGCGGTATTTCCATTTTTATGTAGTTGATTACATACTATATATGTCAAAGCAAATGCCATTGTAGCAGATCTTTAGTTAAGGTAGAGCAAAAAATAACTCTGCAACGTTAAAAAATGCTTGATTTGACTAAGGGTTACTTTCTACATTGAACATTTTAAATCAAATAAGAGGCAAACAAATGATGGAAAACTGAAGTCTCTAAAATACCCTCACAGAAATACCTCTGATATTTGACTAAGTAAAACAATTGCTCAAAATGATGAATGCTCAGTTTTGTTTTGTTTGATGTTTTTGAAAAAAAGAAACAAGAAAAAAGGAGCAGAATCCTATCAGATGCTTCAGAGTAAAGTAAATAGGATTGGATCTCTGCAGGTTTACAGTAGTTAATATGTAGACAGAGCACTTTTACAGAATTAGTTTGGCTCCTGTTCAGAATCTAGCAATATCCATATTAAATTTCTATTTAAATCTCTTGTACAGATGATTAAGTAGAGGATTAACATATTTTTCTACTGTGTTCTTAGTATTTATCTTTACAGTTGACTTCTCTACACAGACAAAAAAAAAAGAAAAAAGAATAATATCCTCACTTGGGCCACAAATGAATTATTTTCTAGATAAATAATGAAACTTTTGGTTTTTGATATAAATATAACCACATTTTTTGTAAATGTTTTCATGATAATGCACACGCTAAAGAGAAAAATCCAGTTAGATACAGAGGATTTGGTATATTTTTGTCGCATGTAAGATATTTTAAAGGGTTTTTTCATGTGTATTCTGCTGTCAAGATGGGAAAAGAAATTCCGCTAACATCATCAGAAATGGAACTGGGCCCTAATACAGCAAAAAGATTCCCTTTTCGCAGCAAGGTGGAGGGCAAGACAAACAACTAGCAGGGATGAGTTGCACTCCCTGGAGGGAGCCTCATTCAGAGATAGAGCTTGAAATTTTTTCAGTTGTGAGAAAGGATGAGGTTGAATAGATGAAAATATGTCTTCATGAAGTGATTGGTTTTTAGAGTAGTTTAGATTGCACTTTGTTACCCCATTCTCCAGATATTACCTAGTCTCACGCATGTGCTGAACTGGGGAAAACAGGATTTGGTTTCATAGGTTTTCCTTTCCCTGTCATATTATTTTAATTTTATGTCAGGCTTCTAGAGTAATACCCAATTTACCATACACTTTACATTTACTATAAGCCTTGTGTTAAGTTTATTACGCTGCTTCGCAAAAATTGCAGATTTATACTCTTCACATGAGGACAAGGTGAAATAGTGACCGCTGAAGGAATTCTATAAGAGTTATTGATTTAGCTTATAGCAATTTTATAGAAACTGAATTACTTCTTGAAACATGCTAGAAAGGGCTTTATTCCACAGCAAAGGTACGCAGCCTATATTAATCACACCTTTAGTGTCTTATGCTGGAAAAACAGCTAATGAGGCATTGAAAAATCACAATCACTACCTTCCTTTCTATTTTTATTTTTTTTTTAACCAGAAAATAGAAGATGCATTGCTGTCTCCTATGGATAGAATCATAGAATCATAGAATAGTTAGGGTTGGAAAGGACCTCAAGATCATTGAGTTCCAACCCCCCTGCCATGGGCAGGGACACCTCACACTAAAACATGCCGTCCAAGGCTATGTCCAGCCCCACCTTGAATGCTGCCAGGGATGAAGCATCCCCAACCTCCCTGGGCAACCCATTCCAGGGCCCCACCACCCTCACAGTAAAGAATTTCTTCCTCATATCCAACCTAAACTTCCCCTGTTTAAGTTTAAACCCATTACCCCTTGTCCTCTCACCATAGTCCCTAATGAAGAGTCCCTCCCCAGCATCCCTATAGGCCCCCTTCAGGTATTGGAAGGCTGCTAGGAGGTCTCCACTCAGCCTTCTCTTCTCCAGGCTGAAAAGCTCCAATTTTCTCATGCCTATCTTCATATGAGAGGTGCTCCAGTCCCCTATCATCCTCGTGGCCCTCCTCTGCACTTGTTCTAACACTTCCATGTCCTTTTTATGTTGAGGACACCAGAACTGCACACAGTACTCCAAGTGAGGTCTCACAAGAGGAGAGTAAAGGGGCAGGAGCACCTCCCTCGACCTGCTGGTCACACTCCTTTTGATGCAGCCCAGGATATGGTTGGCCTTCTGGGCTGCAAGCGCACACTGCCGGCTCATATTCATTTTTTGATCAACCCACACCCCCAAGTCCTTCTCTGCAGGGCTGCTCTCAATCTCCTCCCCGCCCAACCTGTAGCTGTGCCTGGCATTGCTCCGACCCAGGTGTAGGACTTTGCACTTAGCATGGTTAAACTTCATTAGGTTGGCATCAGCCCACCTCACAAGCGTGTCAAGATCCCTCTGGATGGCATTCCTTCCCTCCAACTTATCAACTGAACCACACAGCTTGGTGTCACCGGCAAACTTGCTGAGGGCGCACTCAATCCCACTGTCCATGGATACCATGCTGCAGAATTCTGCAACAGATGTAATTTCCTGTTTAGTATCATGCTCAATTTTTTTTAAGGAAATTCACTATTTTATGACAGGCAAAAGGATATTTCACTACAGAGAATGTAGTAGGCTTATGAATATTTATAAGTATACTTTTCACAACTGTACATGAGACAACTAACCAATTTCAGCAATTTACATATACAGTGGATTACAAGGTTTTCTGGGGGTTTTGTCCCTTCCCCATTAAATTTTTTTTTTTTCTTTTTCTGAAGTCTAAAAAACATTAGAATATCTTCATCTAGTGTTTTAACAGCTGCCAAATACCACCCACAATTAGAAAACCACCAGGCTCTTTGCAGACCACCCTTCAGCCATCACAATGACAAAATAATTGTAGAACTCGTAAGATTAGACAAACTGATTGGGAACAGGACACTCAGCCTTTGACAGAAGCTGGTGGGCTATTAAGGAAGTAGCCAAGTAGCAGCATGCTGTTCTGACACTTTTCTTGCTGCCGATGAATACAGAGTGACTTCTCTGAGTGAATGCCAAGGCATCGTGATTAGCATAATTAGAGCATACCTTTGTGGTGCAGTTATATCTGTACGAAGTTCCAATGAGCAAGGCTTGGTTGCAATTCGTGATATGTCTCATTATCTAAATACACAGCTTCTGAATTCCAAGGCTGTCAAATGCGATGGAGTAAATCTGCACTTGCTCTGATATTGCCTGATTAAAAACTTGAATATATATAATTTTTTTTCTTATCAGTTTGAAAGCTTTGCTTTGTGCTGACTTTATGCTTTATACTAGCAGCTGAGCCAGGTAAAACATTTTTCCTCTACAAAATTCCTGCGAGTGCCAACTGCCTAAACAATAACACAGGTAAAGAAAATCACACTAATTATTATGCTATTGTAGGTCTAACTGAAAGGTCAGAGCACCCTTCAGTGCATGTCCCATTGTGCGTTTTCAAATGTACCAATATATTAAAGTGTGATACAATGTAGGTATGATGCCTGAAACCCAGGAGTTTTTAAAAGCCCTCACTGGAAAGTCTATTTAAAGAAAAATAGTCTAACCTGTTATACAGTAATAACAGTTCTTTTCTTTCTAAAGAGAACCTTTCAGTAGAGTTAAAAAACTTTTCTGCTGACATGCTCTCACTTCATGCCTCCTGTTGTTTTCATTCCCCATCTCTATTGGCTTCTCCATTGCACCTGCATACCACTAACAAAAACATGAATAAGGCTGCATTTCTTGATCTTGAGCTCTTCAATTCATCATGTCATAAACCATATTTGAAGTTTATGTCTGCAGAAGGCTGAATCAGGAGTAAATACCCAGTTACATATAAAGGGTAAACCTGGCAAGAAGTATATTAGATAGGCTACAAGGCTATCTTCTGTTCAGTTAGCTCATCTCATTCTACATGGCAATAAACTGTGCATGGCCAGTCTGTTAACTGGTCATGGTCAGTCATCTGAGCAGTGCAGAAGCAGGAGCACTGCCTCAGTTGGTCTTTGGTCAGCCTGAGAAACTATAGCTCAGTTAAACTCTTCCTCCTCTCTTCTCCAAATGCTTGTGGTTGACACCACCGATTGATTTTCTTTGATGACATCTTCCGCTTTGCTCCATATTATCCCTTGGTTCACATATGGATGTTGCTGTTTCTCATGATATGTGTAAGAATTATCCTTTCTTTTTTTTTCTTTCCCAGCCTGTTCAACTCGTCTTTGCCAATTGTGTACACCACAGGGTGAGTTTTTTCTTAAATCAGCTCTTTGAGAAAGGGATTATCTTTTGCTACATATTCTTCAGGAAAGGCATAGCAGATCTTCACAATACCTTTGATATTCTTGTGAAATGGAAATGCTAAAAAACCCCAGAGATCTGTTATTTGTTTTAAAAAAATTGCAGTTTTAATCACCCTCATTTTGCATGGATCCAAAATCATTCACTTCCACTTTTTTAAAGATAGTGAAATTTTTTACATTTTTGTTTTGAAATCATTATAAAAACTATCGATTTGTAGCAAGAAATTGTTTATCAAAGGTCTGAAAATTTAATTGGACGTTTTTCACTGTGAGGAATTTTTCTAGTTCTCGAATGAAACATATTTTATCCACATTTATCCATCTGCTGCTTTCCTCTTTAAAAAATAAAAACCAAGCAAAACAAACCCTCCATGAAATAAAAAGCCTGTTCACAAGCCATTACTAATCCCTCAGCAAGAAGCACCTTGTGATTTTTGAACCAATTGTCCATATACTGTGTTTTTCAGAGTTCATACTTATTCTGGCGAGCTTCTCCCCTTACCTGCAAAACACTTGAAAAAAGCACAAGACTGAAGTTGTGGTTCTCTGATAAGCGTTTTGTGGGTAGATGATATTATATGCTAAAAATTAGTGTTGCAAATAATATGGCTATATTCTGTTCTAACTTTGTATAATAGCAGGGCCAGGTAGCTATGATGGTTACTGTTTCCAGTTATAGCTTTTAAAGCAGTTTTTTAAAAGTCACATTTTCTGATCTCTCACACTCATGCTTATGAAGATATTTTAGGCAAACACTCTCAATTTCCATTCAGTCTCCATTGCAATTAGTATTTGGTGAAGATGATAAAAATCACTGAGAATTAGAGCAGATAGCCAGAACTTGAATATCTCTTGGTAAGAAAAAAGAGAGAAATTGATTAATGTAATTTCAAGGAATGATTCTAGGCTTGTTAAGTAGGATTTTTTAAAGGGGTCTTATGTAGAGTGTAGGTAAGTGTCATGATTAAGCCTGGAAAGAGTTCTTCAGCCTTTAATCTTATGTAACAACTGCAACACAGCGTAGGAGTCCTACCCTACTCCCCGTATGCAAAATTTAACGTTCTCTGTCAAAAGACATTGGACTTTCATCTAACTGCAGCATCCCATAATGTTACTGGTTCAATGGTATCAAGTTTGCAACCTTCATCTGCCACTAACTATTGCTTTCTGCAAGATCCTAATGCTGAAAATCTTCAGTTTTCCTTGATGTCTATGTATTCCCGTGTAGGCATGGTAAAAAAGACGAAATCTGTCCTACTCTAGGGTTAAAAATTTGTTTTTCTTTAAGGGCAGGCACTGAAATATGGAAGTCCAAATACCACATTTAATAATCCAATTTCATTAGTTGCTTCTGTGTTTTAAACTTTTCCAGGTACTCTGGAGTTTCCAGAGTCTTTGCACAATTCCTGGCATCCAAGCAGTCTGGCATATAAGCCCATGGGGCTTTCCAGATCTAGAGCTTTCTCCAACTGTTTTTGTTCCCAAGGTACAGTGCCTGCAGTGATATAGAAGAATAAGACTTTTCACCACTGGGCTTCAGAAGCAGACTCAAAACCTGCAGCTGTAGCTCCTCTTCAAGGGCACAGCTTTGCTCTAACTCCATGGTCATAGTAACCCCAAGCCCCTACAGAGGAAGGACCTGTGTCAGAGCTGGAGATCTGTACCTAAACCTCCATATTTTTTTTCTGGGAAGGACTATGTGGCTTTTAGCCCTGTTCATACAGCCCAGCTCAGTATGTACTAGGAGTACCAGACTCTTCCCACATCCTCTATGGGGTCTTCTCCAAAGCATACTTCACATTTAGTGTGAAACAAATCATCTTCTCCTGTGCTCTCAGTAGTTTTCATTCATATATAACAGCAACAGAAAGAACTAAGCTTTGAGTTCATTTATTGCCACAGATTGTTATTTCACATAAGCCACGTAGCGTACATGCAGGAATGTAAATGTTTTTTCCTAAGCACTTAACAAATATTTTGTAAAAAAATAAATGACGCTTTCTGGACAGCAATCTTAGGAAAAGACAGATCTCTAAACAAAGTAATACAACCCAAAAATAAATGGGCCTTCTGAAGTGGAGGAAGTCCAACAAAAGTTTCATAAATTTTGTCAGTCCAGGGCCTGGAAAGCCAGAAGAAATTAAGACAATGATAGATTTCGTCCCTTTTCTAATTTTCATAAGGATATATTGATATTCCATACCCAATATGACTGACGCACATTCTTAAAAATCCAACACAAAAGTTGTATACTGTTTACCTATCACTCTGAAAGAACAGGGTCAACTGCTTGTAGAACACCAGACCAATATGCAAAATTTTATGTTCTCCTTCAGAAGACATTGGACTTTCATCTAACTGAAACATCACATAGTGTTATTGGATATTCTGATGCCATGAGCAAAGGGACACAACAAATGAGTGCCTTAAGTTCTGTGGGAGGTTTCAGGTAGGTAAGTTATATTTCTACAGTAGCAGAACTTGTTCATTTGTACACCACTACAAAGTGTATATAAACATTTCTGTAAAGAATTATCATAGAATCATAGAATCATAGAATCATAGAATCATAGAATAGTAAGGGTTGGAAAGGACCTCAAGATCACAGAATCACAGAATCACAGAATAGTAAGGGCTGGAAAGGACCTCAAGATCATCGAGTTCCAACCCCCCCGCCATGGGCAGGGACACCTCCCACTAAACCATGCCATCCAAGGCTATGTCCAACCCCCCCTTGAACGCCGCCAGGGATGAAGCATTCACAACTTCCCTGGGCAACCCATTCCAGGGCCCCACCACCCTCACAGTAAAGAATTTCTTCCTCAGATCCAATCTAAACCTCCCCTGTTTAAGTTTAAACCCATTACCCCTTGTCCTCTCACCACAGTCCCTAAGGAAGAGTCCCTCCCCAGCATCCCTATAGGCCCCCTTCAGGTATTGGAAGGCTGCTAGGAGGTCTCCACTCAGCCTTCTCTTCTCCAGGCTGAACAGCCCCAATTTTCTCATGCCTATCTTCATATGAGAGGTGCTCCAGTCCCCTGATCATCCTCGTGGCCCTCCTCTGCACTTGTTCTAACACTTCCATGTCCTTTTTATGTTGAGGACACCAGAACTGCACACAATACTCCAAGTGAGGTCTCACGAGAGCAGAGTAAAGGGGCAGGAGCACCTCCCTCGACCTGCTGGTCACGATCCTTTTGATGCAGCCCAGGATACGGCTGGCTTTCTGGGCTGCAAGCGCACACTGCCGGCTCATGTTCATTTTTTCATCAACCCACACCCCCAAGTCCTTCTCTGCAGGGCTGCTCTGAATCTCCTCCCCACCCAATCTGTAGCTGTGCCTGGCATTGCTCCAACCCAGGTGGAGGACTTTGCACTTAGCATGGTTAAACATCATTAGGTTGGCATCAGCCCACCTCACAAGCGTGTCAAGATCCCTCTGGATGGCATTCCTTCCCTCCAGCTTATCAACTGAACCACACAGCTTGGTGTCACCGGCAAACTTGCTGAGGGCGCACTCAATCCCACTCTCCATATCACTCACAAAGATGTTGAACAAGACTGGTCCCAACACTCATCCCTGGGGGACACCACTCGTTACGGGGCTCCAGCTGGACATTGGGCCACTGAGCACTACTCTTTGCGTGCGGCCATCCAGCCAGTTCTTTATCCACCGAGTGGTCCACCTATCAAATGGATATCTCTCCAACTTAGAGAGAAGGATGTCGTGTGAGACAGTGTCAAAGGCTTTACACAAGTCCAGGTAGATGACACCAACTGCTCTACCCCTGTCCATCAGTTCCGTAGCCCCTTCATAGAGGGTCACCAGATTGGTCAGGCAGGATTTACCCTTAGTGAAGCCATGCTGGCTGTCCCCAAGCACCTTGTTGTTTTTCATGTGCCTTAGCATGCCTTCCAGGAGAATCCACTCCAAGATTTTGCCAGACACAGAGGTGAGACTGACTGGTCTGTAATTCCCTGGATCATCCATTTTCCCCTTCTTAAAAATGGGGGTTTTATTTCCCTTTTTCCAGTTGTCAGGAACTTCACCTGACTGCCATGATTTTTCAAATATGATGGACAGTGGCTTAGCAACTTCATTTGCCAGCTCCTTCAGGACCCACGGATGGACTTCATCAGGTCCCATGGACTTGTATGCCTTCAGGTTCCTAAGGTGGTCCCGAACAAGATCCTCCCCCACAGTGGGCCCAGTGTCCCCACCCTCACCGTCCCCACGTCTGCCTTCCAAGACTTGTGTGGTGTGGTCAGAGCATTTGCCGCTAAAGACTGAGGCAAAGAAGTCATTAAGAACCTCAGCCTTCTCCAAATCCAGGGTAGCCAGTTCTCCCGATAGCTTCTGGAGAGGGCCCACGGTGTCCCTAACCTGTCTTTTATTGGCAATGTACCTATAAAATCCCTTCCTGTTATCCTTAACATCCCTAGCCAAGTTTAATTCTAAGTGGGCCTTAGCTTTCCTAACCTGGTCCCTAGCTTCCCAGACAACATCCCTGTATTCTTCCCAGGACGCCTGACCTTGCTTCCACCTTTTATAAGCCTCTTTTTTCCTTCGAATTTTGCTCAGCAGCTCCTTATCCATCCAAGGAGGTCTCCTGGCCCTCCTGCTAAACTTCCTTCTAGTTGGGATGCATCGCTCCTGAGCTTGCAGTAGGTGATCCTTGAATATCAACCAACAGTCTTAGGCCCCCCTGCCCTCTAGGGCTGTATCCCATGGAACCTTACTGAGCAGGTTCCTGAAGAGGCCAAAGTCTGCTCTCTTGAAGTCCAGGGCAGTGAGTTTGCTGCACGCTCTTCTCACTGTCCTGAGGATCTCAAACTTGACCATCTCATGATCGCTGCAATCAAGGCTGCCCTGGAGCGTCACATTCCGAACCAGCCCTTCCCTGTATCATAACATTCTCCATTCTCTCCTGTTGTCCAGGACATTGTGCAAGTTGAGGACTGTTTAATAACATTTGAAAAAGGCTATTTCTCTGGGATAAGACACCCACTTCTATTAGTTACATGAAGACCTTTTGAACTAGACATGTACTTCATACTTGGCATGAACTCAAGCTTTGTGGAAACACCTATACAGCCACTCTTCTATATTAATCTCTTTGTTTATCCTCACAAGTTTTATAATTTGTATGTTTGAATAACTTTTAACTATTTAAGGTCCAAGCTAGAGGCCACCTTGAAGAGAACAAACTGTCTGCAAATTTTTTTGGTAGTAAGAACAAATTGTAAAAAGGCATAATTTTCCAGCAATTTCTCATATGCTTGAATAGACAACTGGAAAAAGAACACACTGTGTGCAAGAATTTTGGTTTTCTTTTTTTTTTTTTTGATTTTTTTTTTTTTTCCATGACTAGAGTACATGAAATGCCTGATGTACTGGGGAGTGATTTTGAAGTGGAGGACCTAGTGCTGTGCCACTACTTGCACTTGGAGACCAGCTGTGCCAGTTGCTGTATTGGAGAAATGCCTGCTGTGAATCTAGTCTGCATGTGTTACTTAATTTCCTGAATTATCATATTCTCCTAATCAGCTTCTGAGTTAAGGACGAAAATTGAGGATCCAGGTGAGCAGCAAGGGTTTAATGTCTAGAATGAAATAGTGTATTTTGTTATTTTATTGCTGTTGCAATCTACCAGTACATTTATTCCATATATCTTGTCTTAGCCACTGAACACTTCTTTTGATTCCTCTTCATCTAATTGATCTAAATGATATTTCACAAGCTCAAGAGACTTAAGCAGTTTTATAAGACTCAGATGAGGGCACATCTACCAGGGATCTGAGAAATAAATGAATTTATCAGTCCCAGTAAGTGGAGACAGTTGAATTGTTCAGTATGAACAATACATTTACTGCTTTTCTCAGTATAGGCCCTGTACTAGAATTGGCCACAACTGTGATAAATTTTTACATATGTGTAACTGCTTACATACAAATGCTTTGAAAATTAGTGTCAAACTTGTTGGTTTGGCTCTATTAAATCATGTTCAAAGATGTTCTGAGCACAGGATAGAGGCTGGATTATGCTTGGAGACTTACTTATTCTTTTATATGCACCATAAGGACCGCAAATAGAATTAGGATTCATGCAGTAACATTGTTTATAAAAGCACACAACTTTTTCCTTTTCTTTTTAATTCAGTTTACGGAAAAAATGCAAGAGAAAGAAATTGCAAGACCAGAATCAAACTTTTCCTGTGCTTGAGGAAGCCATGTAGGACAATATTTTTATGGAAAATCAATAACAAGGCCTGATGTCTGTGAATGAAATCCTTTTTTTTTTTATTGCATATGGACATTTCATAAGGCATAGTGTAAGTCCACAAATGTAAGAAGGAATAAATCCATTAAATGGCTGTTGGATTATCATATCATAAAATGGAATGGACATGAGTGCTTGACAGTTTAATTACTACAGTTTGGGTGGTAGCATATGAGAAACTGATACTACTTCTTGGCTGTACAAATGTTTTAAAGTACTTCTGGTAATATGCTGTAGTAGCATACTGAAAATAATTTGAATGGTCTCTGATGTTATCTCCCATGTTCTTTCAGAGTAACTCCTGCTGTTAAAAGAATGTTCCTATTTAAAGCACTATATCCACAATCTGTCAGTACTAAGTGCTCTTTCAGTGCTTATCTATGGCTCCTAGAGCAAGCTTGACTGGGAAGTTTTAGAAGCAGCATGTATGCACTGTCTACATCATATATACCCAGGTCCTGACTTTCTCTCTTGTTGGATTGCTTCACTTCTCTAGTTTAACCAGCCAGTGTGAAGTCTGGTCCTCCTGCAGTTTTCCCTGTTCAGGAAAATAAAGACGAAAGGGAGCACCTTACAAGACATAAGCCTTATGCGAATGCTGAAGGAGTCAAATCAGCAGCAACTTAGGTTGCACTTGGGTTTATTCTCTGGTTTTAGTGTTCTGTGAATGAAAAAGTGCTGAAGTGGTAACACTTCTGCAGGCTTTCTAGTGGAGCAGTAAACTTTATCAGAAGAGGGTCAGACGCGTGTTCTCAGTTCCCACTGATAAGTTTGGTTCTGCAGTAGTGCCAGTGATGAAACTCCCTCTTTCACTTCTAAATGTGAAAGCATCAGAAACTCCAAGCCTCCAGAACTGGAAATCATTCCTTGAAAGACTGAAGCTCATTTAGATATTATCATTTGGAATTGGTATTATTTATATCTCTGTAGACAAAAATAAAACTATTCCTCTATGACAGGAGAATTAGAAAATAAGTTCTTAAAAAACCAACAAACATGGAACATTTCTAGAAGCCAAATGTTGAGAGATACTTTTTTTTTCCCATAAAATGCAATATTCATGATATATTTGAAAATTGACCATTCAGAATCTTTTCATGTTAAAAAGTTATAATTTGGGCCTTGTATTTTGGATCCTTATTTCGTGTATGCTAGAAAGAATTTAACTATGCTTTACTGTCTTCACTTAGAATGAAGGAGCAAGCAATCATGTTCCCAAGCAAAATAACTCTGGCAGATGCACCCTGAATGTATTGGCAAGAGCATAGTGATTGAGTTGAGAAGTGATTCTTCACCTCTATTTGATAATTATGAGACCACACCTAGCGCCATCTCTCCAGATTTGGGTTCCTTAGCACAAGAACACTGACATAGTGGAGTGAGTCCAGTGGAGGGCCACCAGGACAACTGAGGAGCTGGAGTATGTAACATCAGGAGAGGTTAGAGATCTGAGTTTCACAAAATCACAAAATGGCTGAGGTTGGAAGGAACCTCTGCTTTCCATGTTTTATGAATTGAAAAGGTGGTGATCTCTAGAAGTCCTCTGGTCCAACACTCCTGCTCAGGCGGGGCCCACAGGAGCCAGTTACCCAGGATTGTGTCCAGATGACTATTGAATATCTCTTAAGTTTGGAGACTCCACAACCTTTCTGAGCAACCTGTTTCAGTGCTCACACACCCTTACAGTAAAAAAGTGCTTCCTGACATTCAGAGGGAACCTCTCGTGTTTTAGTCTATGCCCACTGGCTCTTGTTCTGTCAGAGAGCAACCCTCAAAAAAGCCTGGCTCCTTGTTCTTTGCAATCTCTCTAAGTATATACACAATAAAACTTTCACTTAACCTTCCCTTCTCCAGGCTGAATAATCCCAGCTCTTTCTGCCTTTCCTTTTATGGAAAATGTTCCAGTTCTTTAATTATTTTTGTGTCCCTTTGTTGGACTCACTGCAGTAGCTCTCTCTTGTACTGAGAGGCCCAGAGCTGGACATAGTACTCCAGGTGTGGCCTCTCCAATGCTGATTAGGGGGAAACAATCACCCCCCTTGACCTGCTGGCAATATTTGCCTAATGCAGCCCAGGATATCATTAACCTTCATCACAGCAAGAGCACATTGCTGGCTCATGTTCAACCTGGTGTCCACCAGGACTCCCAGGTCCTTTTCTGCTTTCCGGCTGGGTGTCCCCCAGCATATTGTTGCCTGGTGTTGTTCTTACTAAGTGAAGGATTTTGCAATTCTCCTTGTTGAACTGCATGACGTTCCTGGCAGCGCCTTTCTCCACCCTGCTAAGGTCCCTCTGGTTGGCAGCACAAACCTCTGGAGCATCAGCCAAATCTCCCAGTTTTGTGTCATCTGAAAACTTGCAGAAGGTACACTTCACCCCATCATGCAGAGCATTAATGAAAATATTAACAGGGACTGAACGCAGTATTGATCCATGGGGTACAACAGCTAGTTACCAACCTGCAACTAAACCTTGAGCCACTGACCACCATATTTCTAACTGTACTCTGGGCTGCATCCAAAAGAGAGTGGCCAGCAGGCTGAGGGAGATGATACTCCCCTTCTACTCCACTCTCATAAACCCTACCTGCAGGTACTCCATTCAGCTGCTTGGCCCTCAAAGCAAGAGGGACATGGACCTGCTTGAGTAAGTCCAGAGAAGGATCACAAAGATGATCAGAGTACTGCAGCACCTCTCCTATGAAGACAGATTGAGGAACCTGGGCTTTTTCATCCTGGGGAAGAGAAGGCTGCAGGAAAACTGCATAGCAGCCTTCCAGTACCCAAATGGAGCTTACAAGAAATCCGGTGAGGGACTTTTTACAAGGGCATGTGGTGCCAGAACAAGGAAGAATGGCTTTAAACTGACAGAGTGGAGATTTAGATTAAATATTATGAAAAAAAAATCTTCATTTTGAGGGTGATGAGACACTGGAACAGGTTGCCCCTGGACTTTGTGGTTGCCCCATCCTTGGCAGTGTTCAAGGCCACGTTGGATGGGTCTTTGAGCACCCTGGTAAGATGGAAGGTGTCCCTGTCCGTGGCAGTGGGTTGGAACTTGATCTTTAAGATTCCTTCCGACTCTAACCATTCTATGATTCTATCATCACCCTCTGGGTCTGGCCATTCAACCAGTTTTCAATCCACCTCACTGCTTAACTAGCCCATACATCAACAGTGTGTCTATGAGTGTCTTATCAGAGACAGTGCCAAAGCCTTACTAAGGCCCAGGTATCAACTGGACTTCAGTATGTTCACTCTTCTCCCCTCATCTACTAGTCCTGTCACTTTGTCATAGAAATTTATCAAACTGGTCTAGCATGACTTCCCCTGATGAGGCCATGCTGACTACTTCTCATGATTTTCTTGTCCTTGATGTGTCTCTAAATGGTTTACAGGATTTTAGAGGAACCCTTGCTTCCAGGATTTATTCAAAGAGTCAATCATAGAATCATAGAATAGTTTGGTCTGGAAGGGACCTTCAAAGATCATCTATTCCAACCCCTCTGCAATGAGCAGGGACGTCTTCATCTAGATCAGGTTGCCCAGAACCACATCCAGCCTGATCTTGGATGTCTCCAGGGATGGTGCATCCACCACCTCTCTGGGTAACCTGTTCCAGTATTTTACTGCCCTCATTTTAAAGAATTTTTTCTGCATAACCAACTGAATCTCCCCTCTTTTAGTTTAAAACCATCACCTCTCATCCTACTGCAACAGGCCCTGCTAAAAAATCTCTCCCCATCTTTCTTATAGGTCCTTTTCAGAAAGGCCACAATACGGTCTCTCTGCAATCTTCTCTTCTCCAGGCTGAACAAGCCCAACTCTCTCAGCCTTCCCTCACAGGAGAGGTGCTCCAGCCTCTCATAATTTCTGTGACCCTTCTCTGGACCCTCTCCAACAGGTCCATATTTTTTTTTTGCTGAGGACTCCAGAGCTAGATGCAGTGTGGCATTTCACGACACAGACTCAAGTTGATGAGGAGACTCAAATCCAACTTAGTTACAACCAGGCCCTTTTTATCTCCCTGTTCAGTACTTTCCCAACCTGCACATACATACAAAGTTCAATCTCATTGGCTGCTGTAAAACTCTCCAGGTAAATAGTCCAATCACAATGCTGCAGACCCTCTCAGAACCCCCACATCCTCTGGCCTCCACCTGAGATTCCCATCGCAACTGCATCCTGGCCCATCCTCCCATGGCTTGTTTTTGATCTTCCCTTCAACATCCCAACTCAACTCCCCAGGGCTTGTCAAGCACCAAGGCCTCAGAGCTCATTCCCAAACTCTTTTTCATGCAAATCTTATCACCTTCAATCCCTGAAATGCAGTACTGCAGGTAGGGTCTCATCAGAGCAAACCAGAGGGGCAGAATCACCTCCCTTGATCACTAGCCACACCTCTTTAGGTGCATCCTGAGATACAATTGGCTGCCTGGGCTGCAAGTGCACATTGCCGGCTGATATCCAGACGTTCATCCACCAATATCCCCAGGTCCTCTCCCCAGGGTTACTCTCAATTCCTTCACTTTCCAGCCTGTATTGACACAGGGGTTGTCCCAGCCCAAGTGCACGCCCCTGTACCATTCCATTGAACCTCATGAAGTTCACATGGACCTGACTCTGTAGAAGAAGAGTAGTCTAAGAAATGAATCTATCATTTTTCTTATTAGACTGGATGACCTCTACAGGTCACTTGAATATAAATTTATCTGTTTTCTGTGTGGCGGCCAGCAGTTACTGGTGGCTAGTGTTGCCAGACTAGCAGTGATGCCATATGCACATTCATTCAGGGACCCTGCATAACCATAAGATAGATGGATCTGTGTATGTCAGATTATAAAATCAGAATACACACTTCCTTTTTGTAATGTTGCAGGGGAGTGAGCTTGTACTCTCTTTGCTCTTTTTGACACACTATAAACCTCCAAGAAATGAGCAGCCATCTCACCCTTTTCCCTGGGCAGCGAACCACTGGAAGCTGACCTCACTGTAAGTGACATCATACTGATATCTCTGATGCTGTAGCTTGTGTCCACCTTTACATTTTTTTCTAATGTGCATCCTACGAGTAAACTCACTCTACAAAACAATGAAGCATTTAAGTGTTCATAGTGAGGTGGGCTAAAACAGTCCTTAATATTATTCTATTGAAAGATAGAGTTAACCTGCTTTGGTAACTGTTCTGTGTCATGTCAGCATGATAAAATATCATTAGGTAATATCATGAAGCTTTTAATCAGAAAAAGGTGGTTTTTTTTGGTGCAATTTATAATTTTAAGGGGCAAAAGAAATAAAGGGAAACTTGTATAAAGCTTTATATCTACATATAAATCCAACTATCTTTTCTGTGTTTTCTATGAATACCATAGAATCATAGAATAGTTGGGGTTGGAAAGGGTAATGGGTTCAAACTTAAACTGGGGAAGTTTAGATTGGATATGAGGAAGAAATTGTTTACTGTAAGGGTGGTGAGGCACTGAAATGGGCTGCCCAGGGAAGTTGTGAATGCTCCATCGCTGGCGGTGTTCAAGGCTGGGTTGGACAGAGCCTTGGGTGGTATGGTTCAGTGGGAGGTGTCCCTGCCTATGGCAGGGGGGTTGGAACTCGATGATCTTGAGGTCCTTTCCAACCCTAACTATTCTATGACTCTATGATAGCTTCCGGAGTGGTCCCATGTTGTCCCTGGTCTGTCTTTTATTTGCAGTATACCTATAGAATCCCTTCCTGTTATCCTTAACATCCCTAGCCAAGTTTAATACTGTGTGGGCCTTATCTTTCCTAAGCTGGTCCCTAGCTTCCCGGACAACATCCCTGTATTATTTCCAGGCCATCTGTCCTTGCTTCCACCTTTTATAAGCCTCTTTTTTCCTTTGAATTTTCCTCAGCAGCTCCTTATCCATCCCAGGAGGTCTCCTGGCCCTCCTGCAGCACTTCCTTCTAGTTGGGATGCATCATTCCTGAGCTTGCAGCAGGTGATCCTTGAATATCAACCAACAGTATTTGGCCCTCCTGCCCTCTAGGGCTATAACCCTTGGAACCTTACTAAGGAGGTTCCTGAAGAGGCCTTGACATTTGTTTTAATTATGAGAGATGTTTTTGTTTAAATTATTGTGCTACCCTCTTAGTCCAACTTGCCTGATTCCATTTACTTCTACTAAATGATCTAGAAATTAAGCCAAATTACCCAGGTCTAAAATCACATTGCAACACATGGCAACGGGTGTATGATTTAGTGGATATAGCATTTTTTTTTTTTTTCTACAGAAAATCAGGTAAGGTAGTGAAAAAAACTGTTTCTTTCAAATATTATTTAATTTCATTTGATATTACAGAGTTTCATATGCGGCTTAAAGTTACATCATTGCAGTATGAGCTCTTATTGGACAAAGCACAATAATAACTTGCTCATTCAGCATCCAGATGGAAATTTTCCCTGCAAAAATTGATATGCTCATGAAAGGAGGGTCAGTGACTTAACAGATGGTGTGCTCCTCTGAGTCTTGAATCCCTGAATCCCTGTCTCTGCAAGAAGATAATGGAGGATAGGGTAAAATCATGAAATCATAGAATCAACTAGGTTGGATAAGACTTTTAAGATTAACTTCAACCAGGACTACCAAGTCCACCACTAAGCCATGTTGCTAAAGACCATGTTGCTACACAGTTTTGAGCATTTCCACTTCCGGTAATTTCACCACTGTTTCAGTGGTAAGCCTGTTCCAATGCTTGACTACCTTTTTGGTGAAGAATTTTTCCTAATAGTCAGTCTAAACCTCCCCTGATGCAGCTTCAGACTGTTACCTCTTGTCCTATTGCTTGTTGTTTGGGAGAAGAGAGTGGCCACCTTGTAGCTCCATCCTCCTTTCAGGCAGTTGTAGGGAGCTACAAGGTCCTCCCTGAGCCTTCTTGTCTTCAGACTAAACTCCCCCAGGTTCCTCAGCCATTCCCCATTACACTTGTGCTCCAGACCCTTCACCAGCTCCGTTGCCCTTCTCTGGACCAGCTCCAGCACCTCAATGTCTCTCTTGTAGCAAGAGGCCCAGAACTGAACACAGGATTCAAGGTGCAGCCTCACCAGTGCCCAGTATAGGGGGATGATCACTGCCCTGGCCCTGCTGGCCACACTTGCTGATACAGGCCAGGATGCTGTTGGCTTTCTTGGCTGCCTGGGCACAAGCTGGCTTATGTTCAGCTGGCTCTCAATCAGCACCCCCAGGTCCTCTTCTGCTGGGTGGAAAAGCAGTGTGCTTTCCAGGGTGACATCTAAAAATCTGGTTTTATGAATAGAGAATCATCATTTTTTAAAAAGGAGCCTTATTGTGCCTGGCTTTTTGACAATTTATGTAAGCTATGGTGCTGTAAATTCTTTAAGTTCAACTCCGAAAAATGAAGTAACTCAAGCTAAAATATGTTTACCATTCACTGTTTCCCAATATCTTGCAGCTGGGAAAAAACCATGGGCCTTGCAGTTCAATAAACTGAAAGTATTATTGACCAAGAAGATGGGAAACTAATTCCAAAAATGAGGCTATTTTAAGCTAATTAAAGGTCCCATGGTACAATATGCAAGAGAAGGAACATCTGCTACTGTGTCCTAGTCAAATTACAGGTTCAGTAAATTACTTTCTGCCTAATTGAGCTCCTGATTAATTTTAGCTGGATTTAAGTATTCATCATGCCTTTCCGTAGTTTATTGTTACTGTCAGTATGGTGGAATGAGCCACTGGTGAAAGAATGATTCTTCTGCTTTGGCTTGTGCTGTATGTGCTGTAAGTAGATGATAGCTCAGGGGAGCACATGGGCGTTATGAAAGTCAATTTGTGCTGGATCATTGTAGGCAGTAGACAAAAGCACAGCCTTAACACTTTATTTAACTGAGATCTGTGTACTACTGAGAGCCAAAAGCAATTTTTCTGAGAAAGCTGAAGACTCTACTGAATAAATCTCTTGTGCCCCACTGCTCCTGTCCCCCCTATTTGAAAAACGATCTATTTATATGAATTATTTTAACTGTTGTGATGTACAGGCAACAGTTCTATTTGCTTTAAAAGGCATCATTAAGGTGTATTCCAGATGACTGCATAGTGTATTTCTTATAATGAATTTTAAATTCCATTTATATGTGGGAGCAATCCAAAAATTATATAACATCTGATGGAAAAACAATAGGGAGATTTACTAGATTATCTGCCAAAACACAGAAATAATTCAAGAACATATCACTATTTTCTTCTTTCCCAGTTGCTTAGTATATTCCAGTTGTGGGACCATACTGACCTGCAAAAAGGATGCTTATGTAATGAATTTTATGATACTAGATATCTGTATGCATATATAAATATGAATACATTTCAGAAGAAAAAAAGTGATACACCCATATGGTATGATAATCACATATGGGATTATGTAAGAAATGTGGCAGACTGACAGAATGCAAGTCATTTGATGTGTTTACTGTACTCTTGATCGTATCTTTAAGGGGTCTTCTGTTGCACGAAACTAAGTGAGTATTAGATTTCACCAACTGTGCCTGACTATAGATTGTGGCTAAGTATGACAAGACCCCTGGGAAAGAGTGCTGCCCTCTGTCACCATATGGCTTTGGAAAGGATTTCATACCTGTTACAATATCCTGAGGAGGAGGATTCATTGCAAAATCTGTGCAGGCTCATTCTTAATCCCATGAAGCTAATGATCTGTGAAGGATATATTAAAGACGTGAATAAGCATACTATTCAGCTTGTCAGATATAGGGGTTTTTCCTTGCATTAGTTTTCATTATGCAATGGTTACAGTCCTACACTGAGAATACATTATCAAAAACATTGAAAGAGTTACTTAATATCTCTTGTAATTCACAACTGCTGGTTGAATCTAAAAATAACAATTTTACTGGTATTTCAGGGCAGAGTACTTGTCACCCAATAGATATGTTATTTCCTAAACTGAAAGTAATTCTCAAGACAAAAAAAAAACAAACCTAGTTTTGTTTCTTATATACACTTCCAAATTTGCACATAATGCAGAATGATGTTAAGATCCATTTTTTTTTAATCTGCAATTTTCTCCTTATAGCATGTCTAATTTTGATCTCTTATCCAAATAATATAACATACTGAAGCATTTAACTTAATGCAATTACTAGTTTTCAAGATGTTTGCTCCTCTATATCTTTAATATGGCTAAGGAAAATAGTTTATAATTCACTATTACGTTTACACAAAATTAGAAACAACATCCTTCTTAGTTTTGCCCCTATATCTGGAATAATTAATGGACAGCTAAGCCATTATTCCACTAAAGTTTAGATTAATGCACAAACTCTGAGTTTATGGGACTGACTGACCTAGTGACAAGTCCTAGCCTGGTCTGAGTGTGAAATAACACAGTTTGCTTAACAAGCTGCCTCAAAAAATAACACACAGGCCATGAGCTGGGATAAAAAGAAAGAGAATCAAGAAAAGAACATGATAAATCCCTGGAGTAGTTTCCTTCTTTGAGTTTCAGATGATTTAAGGGAAATTGTTGGGTAGAAAAAGGCAGTGCATAAAATAAGGAATGGAAAAATTTACTTTCAAAATGCAGTTTGTCTGTGACCACAGATGCCATGGTAGTGTGGTACAGCAGAGCGCTCTGTTGCACCGAGGCATCTGTGTGTGCAGGCAGGTGCATGGTAAACTGGACACCCAGAGCTGCTTTTGCATTAGAGAATCAGAAGCATTTTTCACACCTGATGTTTTTAACCTGCATTTCTCACAAATAAACAGATTACATCATGAGAAATCCAGCACTGGATGTATGTGTGTCTTTGGTTTTCCTTTCTGTTGTGTTTTCATTTGCTTTACGTAGTCAATCCTTTTCTTAACATGTGGCTGGAATATTATACATTTACATTCTTGTATCTCTTCTGTCTTAATATTTTTATTCCTTTCCCCTTTGTGTTATTCCTATCAATGCAGCTCCTCAGAAATTTTTGGTGTTAACTTGTGCTGCCCCCTGCCCCAATGTAAGCTTAGATATCACACTACAAGTTATGCTCTAACTAGAGGTTTGTTTTTGGTTTTTTGGAGCAAAAGATTATTACACTATAAGTTAAATGAGAAAGCCAGCAATTTATTGTACTTGTTCTTTCTTTTTTATCAGAGACAATTATAGATTTCATGTTATTTGTAAAAGATAAATTATATCATGGAAAATTGCTAGATGAATGATGTCTCAGTTTTAAACAGGATTATGAAATATACCTAATAATGAAAAAGTCACTACAGAATTAATGAACTAGTACAAAAACAAAATTGTTTTTTCCTTAAAAGCCCACCTGCCTAAGGCATACCTCCCTATACTGTAACACCTTAAACCATGCTCTGATATTTAATAAGTAAATAAGAGTACGCCATCAATACTATGTGTGTTAAGTTGGTTTTAAAATGAAAGTATTTTAGGCCATTAGTCTGAATCGATAGCACTACATCTGTGCTGCTGTCCTGCATGTGTAAGGAGGACCGTCCCACAGGTAGGCCAGCGTGGGTGGGCATTTCACCCCTTGCTGCAGTGTCAGGAGAAGAAAGCAAGAGCCTGAAAGAGTTGTGTGAGGGTTTGTCTTTTATTCCTTGCCTCCTTTTTCTTTCTATATTTTTGAAAGATGCAAGCGAGAAGATTAAAAAAAACACCATAGGCCTCTAGAGGTTACGGTGGGTTTAGTGGGACCCATGACAGTGGTTGATTGGTGTATGGAAACCACTGTCTTAGAGGACGTTAAGTTGAGCCTCATCATGACATCCTTCACCTTTGAAAGCAGGCATAAGAGACTAGTGTATACGACAGATCTCCTAAATCTTTCTTCTAGAGTCTACTTTGAACCAGCAAATTGAACTTTGAACCTCCCCTCCCCCCACAACTTAATAAGTCTTTTTGGACTCTTTTTGTGTAGGAACATGAACACCATGAAATTTCAGGTCTTTAAAGCATCCTTCCAGACCTTTAAACAGCTGTTGCACAGTCTGCACAACCTGTATACTAAACTGCTTTCATTCAATGAGATTGCAAAGTGTAGTTCCTTTCTAAACATAACAAGAAATACCATAAAAATTATTTAACTTTAATGCATTGACACAAAGATGATCCTTATATATATCTACAATGCAAAGTGAAAAGCAGTATCTTTGTATAAATTATGAACATTTATACGTCTGTGTGGATACAGGCACATATGCAAAGATTACAAAGGTATTAGGCATTCATATTTGAAATTCCTTCCAAATATTCCCTGCTTTAATTTGCAAGACTATAATATTTACACTCTAAAAACAATCCTTAGCACTGCTTATATTTTCTGCAACTGACGTAACTTAGCCATTTTACACTAACAATCACTTTTCAGCGGAAACTGAATCTTTTCACTTTTGCAAAGCTCCATTAGCTGAAACCATTTGTTATTTCTGGTTCTGAAATAGGTTAGATTAGATTTTCAAAGCCTTTTTTTAACACCTAGTAGATGTGGGCTATTCTAATTTTTGAGAATACCACAATTAGCTATCTCCCCACAATGTTTACAAGGAAACAGACACAGAACAAACACATGGTTTCCTACCACCAAAGAGTGCAGGAAATAGAGCAATCATGTACACAGTTTGATATTGTAAAAGCTTATGAAGACAGTGCACAGAAAAGAGATAAAAAGGTTATCTTTTTTTCTCTTTGCAAGAAATGTGATTTTTTGTTTTCTATACTCAGGGAATTTTTGTCAAAACCTTTTTGACTAACTTTTGACAAAAAGTATTTATAACACAGGAAAAATGGCCTCAAAGTCATGAATTAACCTTTAAACTCCCAATTCATTTGACCGATTCACAGTATCTCAAACTCCACTGATCATCTGTTTCCAGGCTCTTTAGTACAGTAGTTTCAGTTCTGGTTTTGGTTAAGAAATAATGCTTGTCATAGTACTTGCCGGTTTCCTTGTAATCATGCAATTATCATAAAATGTAAACTTCTTAATTATCATTAGTAGTTTTGCAAGGGTATTAGACCTTCCATGAATATGTTTTCTTCTTTGAAGTTTTGGCTAGAAAGCTGAGCTAAATTTAGCACAAGTACAGGAGAATAAGTTGCAAGTGACTTTCATTTGCAACGTGCACATGCCATACAGAGAATTTACCTTTTCCTACTCTGTATGTGTGAATGTTCTGCACTTCAGTTTTTAAGTGAGGAAATTTTACAAAGACCATGGTACTATGCATCAAAGTCTAGATCGTTGTTACTGAATCTTGGGATCTGTTTTGGTTTTCTGTAAAGAATAATTCTCATAATCTTCCTCTCCTATCTTTTCCCACTATCCTCCATTCCTGAATATCTATAGTCTGTAGAATAATATGCCAGTGTTTTTCTCCAGAATTTCTAAAAATTCTAGGCTTTCTGGAAGGTTACCGATTTACTACAATATTTATTACCCATTTTTCTTTTCTTTCTGAGGTTGAACTGAAGAAATAATTTCGTTTCACGTTAGCATATTTTCCATGGTAGCAGCAACTAATCATTTATTCAGTCCATCCTCTTGATGTAATTCCAAAAATAACATGGATTACATTTGATGAACATTGATTTCTTGGAAGACACATTTATAAGTATGGTGAAAGATGGTTCTTGGGCAGAGATAGAGCTGCAAACTAATGCACACACTATCCAAGGAAAAGACTTGTAGAGCTCAGAGGCCACATTTTTACTTTTTTTTTGCTAGCAGCTGGCTAACTAATCAGCCTGCATATCACTATGAAGTGCTCTCAGGATGTGCTGCTACTTGTAGAATAACAATTTTTTTAGGCATTTCTGATAGAGGTAAGCAGTCAGTTTATCACTAGATATTTTATCTGTCTAGGTTGAAGATATTTTAGTTGCACTTGATTTACATGAACATAACTGAATTCAGATTTTCAGTCATACGTTGACTGTGTTATGCACATATTATGGTATTCTCTGATATTTTGAGATAAAGAAGGTGTCTACAGGTAACTCTCCTGGGGACCTTTATGGAAGTTAAACATTGGTATAGACAGCCCACCTATAAGTGATCAACACCAACCTTCAGCAAAATCCTCTGGTCTGGGATAAATTAGACACACTTTTTATTACCGCTCCCTTAGGCAAAGGCCTGGGAATGCAAATGAGTTTCTAATAGGGCCCTGAAGATAAACAGATTCATGTAACAACCATTTATGCAGGGAAAGAATTTTAGAAGCTATACAACTTAACTGAAATTGTACAGATACTTCCATTTAAAGTTCACTAGTCAGATACAGGTTTACTACTTTTCCACTGGAATTGTGATTGATCTATAAATAGTTGTCCAGCAAATCATTGGATGCCTTAAAAATCCGAATATGGATTTGCATGTTGCAAATAACCTGTGTGCAAGCTGCTAGCTGACTGACTCCTGCAAATCCTTTGGACGACATTAGGAAAGCAAGAGATTTTGCATTATGCGGTCAGCATTTTATTTTTTTTTTCCCCCAAAGCTCATATGCACCAATTAAATTTTATAAACCATGGACAGTCATGGTTTCCCATCTAAACAGCAGCTCTTCCTTGATCTTTGGACTCTATAGATGTGGTCTTTTAGATGAGTGTGGTTGTAAAGTTTTGTAAAGATACTACTCTCAGTTTTGTTCTAAGTCGTCAGGTTAAAGCCGTTACCCTATTACTGGGTCCATAACTGATCACAGCAGTGATCCTATTTCACTTAAAACTAATTACTTAACTTACTTAAATTAACATCTACAACAGTGAACAGCTGTAGATGGTAATATTCAAAACTGCCAAGATGGTATCAGGAACTGACTATGCCTCAATAAGCTTAATTTATTTTACAATTTTCTGAATATGAAGAAAGAAAAAACAACACAGGTGAAACTTATGCTACGATAATTAATTAAAGGACTATAAGAAACATCCTCAGCACCTTGACAATTATCTTTGAAAGCTCACAGAGGACAGTTAATATTGGAATAGCTGTAAAAGACAAATGCAGAGTACAGATATATAATGGAAAATAAAAATGGAATTATCTGTTTAGCTTGTGTCTCTAGAAAAAAAAAAACTGGAAAAAAAAAAAGGTAGCTTCTGATCAGCACCTGGAGAATTATAAAGTGATCGTATAGCCTTATGTGAGGCTTTTTGTACTCACATAGTATCATCAATGTCAAGAAAATGGTGTGGATGCAACTGATAGAGTGCAAGTTAATGTGCCCTAGAAGTATTGACTGGTAGTTCCAGTCAAGATGTGTTTCAAGAAGTTATGTCCTGCACATCGTTCCAGTTAGTGCTTTCTGTATTCCATTCATGAAACAGAATCATAGAAACATAGAAAAGTTAGGATTGGAATGGGCCATAAGATCATCTAGTTCCAACCCCCTTGCCATGGGCAGGGACACCCATGAAGGTCTGTCCAACCTGGCCTTGAGCATCACCAGGGATGGAGCATTCACAACTTCCCTGGGCAGCCCATTCCAGTGCCTCACCACCCTTACAGAAAAGAATTTCTCCTTATATCCAATCTAAACTTCCCCTGTTAAAGTTTGAACCCATTACCCCTTGTCTGATCACTACAGTCCCTAATGAATTGTCCATCCCCAGCATCCTTATAAGCCTCCTTCAGATACTGGAAGGCTGCTATGAGGTCTCCATGCAGCCTTCTCTTCTCCAGGCTGAAAAGCTCCAACTTTCTCAGACTGTCTTCATACAGGACGTGCTCCAGACCCCTGATCATCCTCGTGGCCCTCCTCAGGACTTGTTCCAACAGTTCCATGTCCTTCTTATGTTGAGGACACCAGAACTGCACACAGTACTCCAAGTGAGGTCACATGAGAGCAGAGTAGAGGGGCAGAATCACCTCCCTCGACCTGCTGGTCACGATCCTTTTGATGCAGCCCAGGACACGGTTGGCCTTCTGGGCTGCAAGCACACACTGCTGGCTCATGTTCATTTTTTCGTCAACCAACACCCCCAAGTCCTTCTCCACAGGGCTGCTCTGAATCTCTTTCCTGCCCAACCTGTAGCTGTGCCTGGGATTGCTCCAACCCACGTGTAGGACCTTGCACTTGGCGTGGTTAAACTTCATCAGGTTGGCATCTGCCCACCTCACAAGCGTGTCAAGATCCCTCTGGATGGCATTCCTTCCCTCCAGCTTATCAACCGAACCACACAGCTTGGTGTCATCGGCAAACTTGCTGAGGGCGCATTCAATCCCACTGTCCATGTCACCAACAAAGATGTTGAACAAGAGTGGTCCCAACACCGATCCCTGGGGGACACCACTAGTTACTGGTCTCCAGCTGGACATTGAGCCATTGACCACAACTCTTTGTGTGCAACCAGCCAGCCAGTTCTTTATCCACCGAGTGGTCCACCTATCAAATGGATGTCTCTCCAACTTAGAGGGAAGGATATCATGTGTGACAGTGTCAAAGGCTTTACACAAGTCCAGGTAGATGACAACATCTGCTCTACTCCTGTCCATCAATTCCGCAGCCCCTTCAAAGAAGGCCGCCAAATTGGTCAGGCAGAGTTTCCCCTTAGTGAAGCCATGCTGGCTGTCCCCAAGCACCTTGTTGGTTTTCATGTGCCTTGGCATGCCTTCCAGGAGTATCCGCTCCAAGATTTTGCCAGACACAGAGGTGATACTGACTGGTGTGTGGTTCCCTGGCTCATCCGTTTTCCCCTTCTTGAAAATGGGGTTATACTTCCCTTTT
Source organism: Amazona ochrocephala (assembly GCA_039720435.1). Lineage (NCBI taxonomy): Eukaryota > Metazoa > Chordata > Aves > Psittaciformes > Psittacidae > Amazona > Amazona ochrocephala. The sequence goes on from CM077909.1 coordinate 99,683,668, forward strand.
TCCAGCCAGGAACTTCACCTGACTGCCATGATTTTTCAAATATGATGGACAGTGGCTTAGCAACTTCATTTGCCAGCTCCTTCAGGACCTGCAGGTGGACTTCATCAGGTCCTATGGACTTGTGTACGTTCAGGTTCCTAAGATGGTTTTGAAACAGATCCTCTCCTACAGTGGGCCTAAGGTCTTCATTCTTAAATGGAATAAGAACATATTAAGTCTTCTAATAACACAAAGGTAGAAGTACCAATTAAGCGTTTAAAAGCTATACAGATGAAGTCCTTACTGATATGATTTGGTGGTGGTCTTGGCAGTCCTGGAGTAATGGCTGGAGTTAGTTACCTTAAAGGTCTTTTCTAATCTAGCTGATTATATGATTCTATGCTGAGAAGTTTTTAGTGTTCAAAATGATTTTGACAGTCTGGAAAAATGGTCAGGTGAATTTCAGAAAGGAAAAATATTAAGTGTGATGCTTAGGCAGGAAAAATTAGCTGCAGGAACACTAACTGCCAACAATCTGACAGCAGGTTTTCAGGGAAAGAACTGAGAGTTATGAAAGTTTGAGTCAGTGAGCCATACTGTTGTGGAAGAGGCAGAGCCTCTGCAATGAGCACGGAAGCTTCCCCAGCTTGTCTCTGCATTGCTGAGGTCTCACGTGGAGTATCATGTTCCCCTCAGGGGCTGCATTTCAGAAAGACATGGAAGAAACAAAGAAGACCCAGAGGACAATCAAGAGAATAATTAGAAGACAAGAAAACATGACCTCTTAGGAAAAAAATTATTGTCCTGGGGTTGTTTCGTGTACATCAAAGAAGATTTGGGGAATGTGGATGACAGGAGTCTTCAAGGGTAAAAGACATCACTGTAAAGAGGAAGGGAATGATCAGTTGTCCATTTCCATAGCAGAGAGATGCAGAAATTATGGGTTTAAGTTTCAGTGAGGAATATTCATCTTAGGTACTGAAAAGCTTTTGATGGACAGCGAAGACAATGAAGAACTGGAATGGCTTGTCTGGGGTGGCTGAGATGTCCCTGTCACCGGGAGACTTAACGAATGGGGTTAAACAAGCAAATGCCTGCAATGATTTGTGTTCAGTCAATCCAGCTTTGGAGGAAGAGAATGAATTTAGGTTATTTCTTTAAGTCTCTTCCATAAATAGCTGTATCAGATTGTGTTATATGCTAGCTTTGTCCTAAATACAGCACAGCTTATATCACAGCATGTTTCTGTAGCTTTAGCACTAAGGAAATTTTTATGCTTTTGCCAGAAAATACAAATTTGTTGACATTTTGAACTACTTTCAGGAAACAGTAACCTTGAATTATTTCTTTCTTTCTTTTTTTTTTTTTAATCTTATTTTTTATTTTTTTTCAATATCGTCTATTTCAGTTATGTCAGAAATTCTGGATTTTGATTAGTAGTTTTGAATATTTAACTTGTAAGTTTAGGAATTACAGCAATTTTTTTTCTTTTTCCTCTCCCTCCATGGTGCTGGGAAATATTTTCAAATTTTTTTAACTCATAAAGCAAAGAACATCTTGCATGATGGAAATTTTAAATAAACCAGATTCTGTTCATACGTACCACTTGTGAAGAAGCAGCAATGACAAAAAATAATTTTGCTTATAATAGGTGAAAACAGAATTATCATTACAGAAAAATCTTCCCTTGCATTACGATGTTGAGGTTTTTGTTGTTACCAGCTCCTTTGTTAAATTACAATATTTAACAATAGTTTCACATAGAGTAGTAAAAAAATGTTACCTTTCATATACCCCATCTCTCCTGACATATAGATTCATTTTCAGGTTAGATTTAGAATTAGAGTCAATGTTGAGTCCTTGCCTGTTCTAAACAGAAAACTTAAGTGAAATGAGTCATGTATAAATGTCATTCAGCTCAGCTTGTACAGTAACTTCAATAGGTTATAACTGATGCAGTGGCAAAGGCAGGTAGTATGTTGGTTCTATGACAAACATTGATTATGCCTGGAGAAATTAAGGTTATAGTGAGATTCAAATATTATTCAAATATTTCTTTAAGAATATATATGCCTCATGGGTAAAGTAAGTTTAATGTGAATAAAATTTAAATTTTCAAGAACTTCCTCAGAATTCATGATTCAAATTCCAAGTACATATGGATGTGAAATATTAAAGTCAAAACCCCCGGACATTAGGAGAAATTTAAAAGACACAGCTTTATCGAACTCTAGTTTTAGGAAGGACTGCATAGTATCAATTCCAATATCAGTCTTTAATTCAGTCTCAGTATCAGACATTGATATTTGCATGTGAACTCAGACAACCTCTGTGCCATGTACCTATTTTCTTTCCATTTTCTGTAAACTTGGGTGTGGCTTTTTAAATGGCTGGATACACTTTTCCAATGATTTCGCCTGCCTTAGTACACAGAGAACTCAGCTCTGAGGAAGATCTGTTGTGTTGTGAAGGAAGGTAAGCTGACAGCAGCTCTGGCAGAGAGAAAGAGAGAACCTAGCAAACCAGGACAGCATCCAACTTTTTAACCTAGTTGTCCCTACCCACCCTCATCTCCCTATTTCATTCATTTCAATGGCAATGTCAGGGATCCTTTGTGCTGTTATTGAATTCTTTAAATAAAAATTTCCACATTTACTCACAAACTTCACACAGATCCAAAGAGACAAGCAGAGCAGTACAGTTTAAAATCTATCTGAAATTATGTGAGGAATAAAGATCCAAGGTCATCTGAAAATAAGGATCCTGCTAGGCCAAAAAAAAAAAAAAAAGAAAAAAAAAAAAGAAGAAACTAAACAGAAGGAAATTTTTTTATCTGACCCACAAGGGAATCAGGCTGTGGTGTTTAGAAACATGAAAACTGTGTGTGATCTTCTGAGGTAAAGAGTGTACTGAGACAGGGTAGGAAAACAGTTCAGAGTCCTGCCTCTAGTATGGATGCAAATGTGAAAAGGACATGCAGAACAAATTGGATGGTGCAGTTAGTCAAATAAGAAACAGAAAATAAGTGCATTTAAAATATGATTCCAGGAATGGAAACACAGAATTCTTTAGTACAGGTGCTTTTATGTGATTGAAAGAAAATTATGTTAAAAAAAGAACTAGAATGTCCAGCTTCATGAGAACATCACTGTATACATACCAGAAGCCTGATGACGGAAGACAATGAAAACCTGCACTACTACACAGAAAATCTAGAGTGGGATTAGAATAGGAATGGATTAGTGGTGAGTGGCAAGTATCATAGAATTAAACGATACTGAAAAGATATTTGCCTGAAGAATCTCTACTTTAAGATTCCAGCTTATTTGGAGAAGCTAGGAAGTGGGATGTTGACATTATGGTATGCCAAGGCATGTAAGAGAGGTTAAAAAGGGAGAGAAGTGTGATGAAAGACTTTAATTACATCTGTGTTGGCTAAGTAAATGTCACTCCAAGACCAAAGGTATTGACTCGGGTTGACAATGACACTACAGATGTCTCATGGAATGTCTGACTAAGGAGCTCATGCAGAAGAAAGCTCTTAGTGGGTTATTAATAACATGCAAGATCTGATTACAGATGGAAATTCAAAATTGAAGTCTGCAGGAGCTCTGTGAAGATCAGTCCTTTCTTATCTCCTGAAAGTGTAAGCAAGTTTCCAGTACAATACTATAAAAATGAAGCAGTGCTTATCACCAGAGTTCTTAGGACTTAAATTTTAATAGCATTTTCTTATTTGGTCCAATGTTTTAATGATCCTATATATATTTGGAATGGATTTTACCTATATATTTGAAAGTTCTGTAGAAATTTTTTTGTCAACTCTTATAGAAGATCTTTAGAGTGCGTTAACTAATAAGGATCACAGCAAGCAGTTGTGAAGAAATTGTTAGAGTAACGATACTTAACAAGAGAAATTGCTATATCAAATTAAACAGATTTAGGAAATAATCAGTTTAAACATTACATACTAGGGATTTGCAATGGTTTAGTGACATCAGTGTTAAACAGAATTAACTAATCGGCTGTAACTTTCTGCAATAAGCCAGTCTATTCATTATGTACTAAATTGAGAAAATAGGTTTTACCAATTGCTTTATTTTGGTTTGTTTTTCTCTGTCTCCTATTGTCTCTTCCCTTGGCAGAAGCACAAGCAGAATCTGAGCTACCACAAAGATTACTAAAGGAACGTGTAATACTGTTTTGAGGTAAAACCATATTTGGGGTGGACATGCAGGATGACACTGCAAGCAAAAGGTACTCCAGTGAAAACCTGAAGAAGCAGTTGTGGATTGTTTTACAAGCATTTTTATGAGGCCTGTTATTTTACAAAAGGAAAGCTACAGTCCAGTGCCACAAATTCCCTTCCATTTGAAAAAGTGCTGCTTTCCATACTGTAACAAGAGCATGTGCTCTGTTAGAACAGCACATAACTGGTATGTGTTTTGGCAGGTAGAATGAGCAATACTGTATCATGAAAGACTACCTCCTGACTAATGATGATCTCTATAAACTGTTGGGTGCTATTTGACCGCATGGATGGTGGTCCCACCTAGCTGACAGTCCATGCATATGTTTTATCTCATCTTGCATTTCAAACTATGCATGAAGTTAGACACAGAGTTGGAAGAAGCTTCAGAAAGTTATGAGGAAGGAAATGATGAATAGTAGGCTATTAAATGATATTGCAACAAATGAAGCATAAATACATGCCTTTATCATTATCTGAGTTTATCTATGACAGAGAAGACCTTTTTGAAGCTGTATTTGAGAGCTAAAATATGAACTGCTTGACACGTAAAGATACCAAGACGCTTCATCCAGATTCTTATTCATTGGCCTGTTGAGGCTGCACTAAAATACACAGCTGAAATCTTGATAGGTGTTTGTAGGAGGGATTGAGTGTAATTTTTTGGTATTTTCACCTGCATTCAAGAGATTCCACCAAAAAATTTCATGTCTCATCTACACTGATTATTTTGAAATAAAATTATCTTTTATTTTGACTCCCAACAACTTGAAAAAGGGACAAGAAGCCACCACTTCTGATTCTAATGTAAATTTTTGGAAATACTATTCTTTATCCAGGCTGACTATTTAGAAAAATATTCCAAAGCGCAAAACTTAATTATTAGATACTGTTTTCTTTTGTTATGTCTCATTTGATTCCAACAATTCACATTATTGCATCCTTGAGCCAAAGTCTTACAGTAGAAGTCATCTATTTATAAGAATAAGTGTACTTGTACTTCAGGACAGAGCTTTGCGCTATATATTTTTTAAGCTGCAGGTCTTTACTTGTTTGCTCCCTGGACTGCATGGTACACAAGCAAGCATCCTAGTGTAAAGTGCTGAGACCTATAAAATAATACTTCTAATGGTTAAATCCAACAGTTTTAGAATGTAAAATGCTTTGGTCTAGGATTTCTATCCAAGTGAAAATCATGGATTATACTGAGTATTTAGTTGGGGCTGTTCAGCCTGGAGAAGAGAAGGCTGCATGGAGACCTCATAGCAGCCTTCCAATATCTGAAGGGGGCCTATAGGGATGTTGGGGAGGGACTCTTAATTAGGGACGGTAGTGGTAGGACAAGCAGTAACAGGTTCAAACTTCAATAGGGGAAGTTTAGATTGGATATGAGGAAGAAATTCTTTGCTGTAAGGGTGGTGAGGCACTGGAATGGGTTGCCCAGTGAAACTGTGAATGCTCCATCGCTGGCAGTGTTCGAGGCGGGGCTGGACGTAGCCTTGGATGGCATGTTTTAGTGGGAGGTGTCCCTGCCCATGGAAGGGGGGTTGGAACAAGTTGATCTTAAGGTCCTTTCCAACCCTAACCACTCTACGATTCTATGATTCTATGATTTCTCATTATGATCTGTATGCTGGGGCTCAAATCAATGACGTTTCTTTCTGTTTTGTTTGGGGTCTTTTTGTGTGTTTTTTTTTTTGTGTGTGTTTTTTGTTTTTGTTTGTTTGTTTTTTTTTTTTTTTTTTGTGTGTGTGTTTTTTGTGTGTGGTTTTTTTTTTTTTTTTGTGAAACCTAACGTCAAACTTTTTATTTTTTTCAAAAATGAAAATTCTTTTTATGACTGACCTCTAATTTTTATCTAATCATATATAGCTATTGTAGAAACTTTTTACCACTTTATAATAATCTTATAACCCCTTAAAATTATAAATGGAAATTAGTTTAATAGAAAGACAAATATATTTAAAGCAGATTGTCTGGATAAATCATAGAATCATAGAATCATAGAATAGTTAGGGTTGGAAAGGACCTCAAGATCATCGAGTTCCAACCCCTCTGCCATGGGCAGGGATACCTCCCACTAAACCATGCCATCCAAGGCTATGTCCAACCCCACCTTGAATGCCACCAGGGATGAAGCATTCACAACCTCCCTGGGCAACCCTTTCCAGGGCCTCACCACCCTTACAGTAAAGAATTTCTTCCTCAGATCCAATCCAAACTTCCCCTGTTTAAGTTTAAACCCATTACCCCTTGTCCTCTCACCACAGTCCTTAATGAAGAGTCCCTCCCCAGCATCCCCATAGGCCCCCTTCAGGTATTGGAAGGCTGCTATGAGGTCTCCACGCAGCCTTCTCTTCTCCAGGCCGAACAGCCCCAGTTTTCTCAGCCTATCTTCACACGAGAGGTGCTCCATCTTGAACTAGATGTGAAATATTATAGGGAATTTTCTGAGCTACTGTATGTAATGGAAAAAATAAATTCGCTTACTTGTTGGTGGGCTAAGTTATTAATATACTAATTTGACTTGAGACATGCAAGGGTGAATTTTGGTTCTTTTTATAAATAAATGGAATTTTGGTTAAAATCTACTTCTGGAATTAGCACAAAAGACAGAAAATTTTAAGACAAAAAAATCTGCTTTACTCAGAGAAAGCAGCAGACCAATCATTATAAAAAAAGGAAAGCCTTTATAATTTAGGTGCCTGAGCATAAGATATTAGATACGCATACACATATACATGTGCTTTTTTTTAACTTGGTAACCAAATAGTCTTCTGAAAACTCTCATTTACACTTGCAAGGAACATATTACTTTCAGTGAAGATATGAGCACAGGTCTCTACAAAACAACAATTAATTCATTCAGAATTTCGTCTGTGTCTTTTATAATCACCTTGCCAGGTAAATTGCTCGAGGCTTATATGAGTTTAGCAAATACCTTCATGAAAGCTGAAAGCTGTGTGCGCAGAATTTTTTTTTTTCCAGCACATAAACAAAATGGTTCTTAAAGCCTTATAGGCTCTGATATATAATCAAACCTACTGATGATAGCATTAACCAAATAACTAGTGTTAAGAATTTGTCCTAAATTTCCTGTTCCTTCTAATTATTTTTCTGTAAATCCACTTGTCAAAGAAATGCAAATGCAGGAAAAAAGTAATTTTTCCCTCTTGGATCTAATAGCTGTCACCTTTGTAACACCTTATGTACATTAGATCACTGTGCAGTAACCAGGCACCTAGTTTTACACACCAGCACATTGCCACATTCTGTCTTTCTTTCCCCATATCTCCCACACCTCCCATCCCCCTGCCTCTCTCTCTCCCTTGATGTCTTTCTATTTCTTTTTCCTGCAGATTCAGGGATGATCTTGACATGAAAACCACCTTAGGTTTTATCACCAACTCTGGAACTATGCTGAGTTATTTTTATTTCCCATTTATTTCCCACCACTCGGTGGCATTATAAACCTCATTTTTGTACAACTTGATATAAATTTTAAGATAAATTTTAGTTCTATGTTCACAACAAAAAATGCACCTGAGGAGCAGAAATCTTAGAAATTTAAAAAAAAAGAAAAGCAACTTTCTTTTTCTAGGAGTATTGTGCTCCATGGGCAGTAAGAGATCAGTACTTGTCATGGGTTCAGCAGCAGCAGTCATTTTTCTCCTTCATAGTAGCTGGTGCAGTGCTGTGTTTTTGACTTTCGGCCTGGAAACAGCGCTGATAACACCAATATTTATAGTTACAGCTTAGAATGTTTTGGTCTGACCAAGGACTTTGTGAGTCTCATGCTCTGTCAGGGAGGAGGGGAAGCCGGGAGGAAGCAGAAACAGGATACCTGACCCAGACTGACCAAAGAGGTATTCCACACCACAGTACGTCATGACCAGGATGTAAAAAAACTGGGGGCAGGAACCAGGAAGGATTTTTAGTTCGCAGCTCGGTCATCAGGTTGTGAGCAGTTGTATCATCTTCCCTTGTATTTCTGCTGTCATTAGACCTCCTTGGATGGATAAGGAGCTGATGAGGACAATTCGAAGGAAAAAAGAGGCTTATAAAAGGTGGAAGCAAGGACAGACAGCATGGGGAGAATACAGGGATGTTGTCTGGGAGGCTAGGCAACAGGTTAGGAAAGCCGAGGCCCACTTCGAATTAAACTTGGTTAGGGATGTTAAATATAACAGGAAGGGATTCAATAGGTACATTGCAAATAAAAGACAGGCTAGGGACAATGTGGGCACCCTCTGGAAGTTGTTGGGAGAACTGGCTACCCTGGATTTAGAGAAGGCTGAGGTTCTTAATGACTTCTTTGCCTCAGCCTCCACCAGAAAATGCTCTGACCACACCACCCAAGTCTTGGAAGGCAGACACAGGGACTGTGAGAATGAAGACCCTGGGCCCACTGCAGGAGAGGATCTGGTTCGAGACCATCTTAGGAACCTAAACGTATACAAGTCCATGGGACCTGATGAAATCCATCCGCGGGTCCTGAAGGAGCTGGCAAATGAAGTTGCTAAGCCACTGTCCATCATATTTGAAAAATCATGGCAGTCAGGTGAAGTTCCCGAAGACTGGAAAAAGGGAAATATAACTCCCATTTTCAAGAAGGGGAAAATGGATGAGCCAGGGAACCACACACCAGTCAGTCTCACCTCTGTGCATGGCAAAATCTTGGAGCGTATACTCCTGGAAGGCGTGCTGAGGCACATGAAAACCAACAAGGTGCTTGGGGACAGCCAGCATGGCTTCACTAAGGGGAAACTCTGCCTGACCAATTTGGCGGCCTTCTATGAAGGGGCTACGGAGCTGATGGACAGGAGTAGAGCAGCTGATGTCATCTACCTGGACTTGTGAAAAGCCTTTGACACTGTCTCGCATGACATCCTTCCCTCTAAGTTGGAGAGACATCCATTTGATAGGTGGACCACTCGGTGGATAAAGAACTGGCTGGATGGCTGCATGCAAAGAGTTGTGGTCAATGGCTCAATGTCCAGCTGGAGACCAGTAACGAGTGGTGTCCCCCAGGGATCGGTGTTGGGACTGGTCTTGTTCAACATCATTTTTTGGTGACATGGACAGTGGGATTGAGTGTGCTCTCAGCAACTTTGCCGATGAAACCAAGCTGTGTGGTTCGGTCGATACGCTGGAGGGAAGGAGTGCCATGCAGAGGGACCTTGACACACCTGTGAAGTGGGCAGATGCCAACCTGATGAAGTTTAACCACGCCAAGTGCAAGGTCCTACACGTGGGTTGGAGCAATCCCAGGCACAGCTACAGGTTGGGCAGAGAAGAGATTGAGAGCAGCCCTGCGGAGAAGGACTTGGGGGTGTTGGTTGACGAAAAAATGAACATGAGCCAGCAGTGTGTGCTTGCAGCCCAGAAAGCCAACCATATCCTGGGCTGCATCAAAAGGATCGTGACCAGCAGGTCGAGGGAGGTGATTCTGCCCCTCTACTCTGCTCTCATGAGACCTTACTTGGAGTACTGTGTGCAGTTCTGGTGTCCTCCACATAAGAAGGACATGGAAGTGTTAGAACAAGTGCAGAGGAGGGCTACGAGGATGATCAGGGGTCTGGAGCACGTCCTGTATGAAGACAGTCTGAGAAAGTTGGAGCTTTTCAGCCTGGAGAAGAGAAGGCTGTGTGGGCACCTCATAACAGCCTTCCAGTATCTGAAGGGGGCCTACAGGGATGCTGGGGAGGGACTCTTCATTAGGGATTGTGGTGGTAGGACAAGGGGTAATAGGTTCAAACTTCAACAGGGGAAGTTCAGATTGGATATGAGGAAGAAATTCTTTACTGTGAGGGTGGTGAGGCCCTGGAATGGGTTGCCCAGGAAGGCTGTGAATGCTTCACCGCTGGTGGCATTCAAGGCGGGGTTGGACATAGCCTTGGGTGGTATGGTTTAGTGGGAGGTGTCCCTGCCCATGGCAGTAGGGTTAGAACTAGATGATCTTAAGGTCCTTTCCAACCCTGACGATGCTATGATTCTATGATTCTATGATTACTATTGGTGGTAGCAGTACTGATTTGTGTTATACCTTAGTTACTGGACTGTTCTTATCTCAACACGTGGGAGTTACATTCTTTCGATTCTTCTCCCCATCCCCCCCGCCCTGATTGGGGGGGAAGAAAGAGGGGGAAGTGAGTGAGCGGGCTGCGTGTTTTACAGCTTAAACCATGACAGTTCTTTTTGGCGCCCAATGTGGGGCGCGAAGGGTTGAGATAACAACAGAATTAATAGCCACTCGTCAGAATGTTGATTTATTGGCTCTCAAAGTTGTTGCTCTGATTCTCACAGGTTCAGCATATGATACTTTACTTACAGCCAGTATTTCTTATCTTAGCATTTTTCAGACATGGGTTTTGAGTTAAGGTTCTTGTTATATTGTACTTTATTGCACTGATTTTCAGTACAATAGACCCAGTGATTGTGAAACTGACCCGGCTTTTGTTCCTAATGTGGTCACCAACTCTATACTTTGGATGGTATATAACAGAAATTTTTAGGAATTACGTATCTTTTTTCACCTCCTTGGGTGGTCAACCTGGGAAGGATACATTCTTTCATGCTCCCAGCCCCCCCACCAGACCGTTTACAGCATCATTTGAGAATTTTGAAGGGTTTTAATGGCCTTTAGATACTCTTGAGACCTGCCTGCTGGTTGTGATGGGGATCGCCATGTTGGCATGCATATTGAGTGTGTTTTACTCATGACCACTTCGTCTAGTCCAGAGAGTTGTGCAGAGTTGGGTTTGGGCCTTGTCTGGGGTTAAACGACTATATAGGATTTCCAAAAGATTTTCCCTGAGGCTGGATAGTCATGAGTAACAGGGTATGTGGGATAGCATGGGCAAGTATCTAGGCCAGTGGGCCCCTCCAGTGTCTTGGAACTTCACCAATGAACAAATGCAAAATCCAGAAAAATTTGTAAAACAGTTGAAGGAGGTGTGTTGTCTGTCTGGTCACACCAGAGATGGACAAATCATGGCAAGGTGCTGGGGTTTGGCCTATGCTTACAGAACCCTTTGCAACACCATCCAGCACCTTCAAAAGGAAAAAAAATGTCCCTGGATCTGAGGGCGAAGTAATGAACAGCTCAACTACTCCAGCTCCAAGCACAGCGGCTACACCACCCCCAGGGAGAAGTACAGTAGCTACTCAAACCCCAGTGACAAGTACAGCAGCCACTCAAACCACAGTGATAATCACTGCAGCTAAACCAGAGGACCAACTCGTACTAATACCAGTTGCCCCTGCATGCAAGAGGAAAAGCAATAAAGAGGCAAGAAAGATAAAGCAAGATGAAGAAACAATGTACTCACCACCTGGGACAGCAGTTGACCAGGAGTCATCATCACATAACGAAGAAGAAGAAGAAGAGTTGACTTCCCAATCTCAGACCTCAACCGAGCTACAGAATATGAGAAAAGGCTTTACCCATCCGGGCAGAACTGTTAAAAAAGAGTGGAGCCAAAAGGAACTGTCGTGGTTTAAGCTGTAAAACACGCAGCCCGCTCACTCACTTCCCCCTCTTTCTTCCCCCCCACTCTGGGGGGGTAGGGGGGGGATGGGGATGGGGAGAAGAATTGAAAGAATGTAACTCCCACGTGTTGAGATAAGAGCAGTCCAGTAACTAAGGTATAACACAAATCACTACTGCTACCACCAATAATAATAATGACGAAAGAAATACTAGGGAAGAGGATACAACTGCTCATAACCCGATGACCGAGCTGCGAACTAAAAATCCCTCCTAGTTCCTGCCCCCAGTTTTCTTACATCCTGGGCCTGATGTACTGTGGTGTGGAATACCTCTTTGGTCAGTCTGGGTCAGGTATCCTGTTTCTGCTTCCTCCCGGCTTCCCCTCCTCCCTGACAGAGCATGAGACTCACAAAGTCCTTGGCCACACCAAAACATTCTAAGCTGTAACTATAAACATTGGTGTTATCAGCGCTGTTTCCAGGCCGAAAGTCAAAAACACAGTACTGCACCAGCTACTATGAAGGAGAAAAATGACTGCTGCTGTTGAACCCATGACAGTATTAAAAACCAGAAGATAGACCCAGATCTTTACCTACGGAAAACCGGCATATTGGCTAGTAGTACATCTACTTCATGTGATTTTGGTTTTTTTTTTAGTGCTTTTTTCATGCAGTTATTGAAAATAAATACAAATATTTCTGCTTTTAAATGTCACAGGGTTTTTTTTCATTTATTCCACACATATACTCTTATAAGAGAGAAAAATAATCTTTTAGCTGTTTTGTGGGCATACATAAATTGAAGCATCTGCCTTGTATTCCAGGTGCTCTTGGACACAATATACAGACTCATAGAGACTGCTGCATTTATCCTTAATGGATAGAATGACTTTCTAAAATAAGAGGCTAAGATTTGCAAAATATGTACAACCTGAAATTTACTGGGCGTGAGCCTTTGTATACACATGCTTTTGTCTGTTACACTCTTTTCTCCCACAACCCACAAAGTAGTAGAAAAGGACAAAGGGTACCGGCAACAGCATTCAGAGTGCTGACTGAAATTCATGGTATGTAACACATGATTGATATTGAACTTTGGGTATTTGTCTTACCAGTTAGTCCAAACTGCACCAATGAATGCTATAAATACCCTAAAAGAAATTTCTTCCTTTGAAAAGTTATATTTTATCATATTCTATATTTTAGACTTTTCTGAATTATTCAGACATAAAATTGTGCAGTAGTTTCTTTTTCTGTTTAAAACAGGCTTATTCAGAAGCTTATAAGTAATGGCAATTCTCCATTCGAAACAGGTAACTCCTGAGATTCTCATGAAAATATCCTACAACTTCTTGCTTTCAAATTATGCGGCCATCTGATATCATAACACATTTTAATGTTGAAGTGCATCATAGTGTAAGCTTTTACATTGGAATTTTTTTTTTTGGAGGGTCATAAAGAAACATTTGGTTCTCTCAGATCCTCAGGTGAAATTGTATTAGTCCTTTCAAGACATCTCTGAAAACCTTGTACATGCTTCTTTACTATGCTGATGGTTTCAAATACCACAGTAGTAAAAGTAACCATGATATATAGTCACTCATCATTTCCTTGCCTGTCTTCATTGTTTGTTTTTTTCTTTTTACTGGGAGCGTAATCTGCTTTGATAATCATACCTGTAAAGTGATTCATAAATATGTTTGTTTTTTAAAATACAACTAATGACTGGGAGAAAAAATAAAGTCTAGAAACTCTAAACCAATGCCTCAGATTTATTTTTTTTTTTTTTTAACATTGTAAGCACCAAAAAAGTGGAAAAGCTACAACTTTGCTTCGAGAACAAGTTTCAATTATTTTGTTCCAAATGAATGTAGGCATGCAAAAAGGCTTATCTGCACAGGTGGCTCATGTACAGGAAACAGAATTATACGCAGTTTGACAAAAGGTCACAAAGGAATAAATGCAATTCTTTTTGAACCTGACAATAATTTATTAGAACTTTGCTTATTTTAAGTAACAAAATGGCACACTAAAGCTTTAGAATTCTCTTTTGTATACATTCATTTCACCATCTCAACTCAGGCTCAGAATAAACTGTCCATAGCAAAGAAGAAGTCAGTGTTGAAAGACAGTTAACCCTTTTGGGCAAAATTTTGAGAAGTTGCAAGACCTGACCATTCATTTTAATCTCTTTTCTTTCTCTTTCTAAAGTCATAGCAAGAAAACCTACATTATCAATGGTGTTTTGCTCCACCATGGAAGTCATGTACTTTTATATGCTAGTGGCATAGGAGGATAATCCAATGAGAAGAAATTTAAGTACCGTTTTTTTTTTTAATTCACATGCATTATTTATAGTTGACTTGCAAGTTGGTTTTTTTGTGCTAAGTTCCAGCTGGTTCCAGTAAGTAGTGGAGAGAAGAAACTGGCCTGTATATTGGAGCAAATTTCAGAAATCTTACTTTGACTGTAATGGCTGCGTGCAAGCCAACATTAACTACTTCTACAGTTACTTTGCTGTCTGATTTACTCAAAGGCTTACATATGTCAGAGATCTGAGCTCTATAACATTTTAAGTTTGGACACAGGACTCAAAGAATGCATCCAGATTTTGAAGAGCTTTTGGTGTATGTGTGAGGATTTGTAAAGTTACTGTGAGTCATTCCTTGTAATGGAGATATTAGCTGCATAGAAGTAAATTTGATCACATCATGTAACGTAATCTTTATAAGGAAGCAAGACGTTTAGAATTTTGGCTTGATATACATTGGCTACTTCCGTTACACCATGTTCTATTACCCATTATAGGTGCTAGGCTAGGAATACATAGCCTCTGTCCAAATTTCACTAATAATGTCTAGCTACAGAATTATTCTCAAAGTATCAGAGGTGGAAAATTTAGGAATCCCAGACATTCCAAAAGCTCTTGCTCCAGTATTTACTCTATGGCCAGTACCCATCATCAGCTCAAGTACAGTTTTCCATCCAAGGAAACCCTGTCATAAGCAGCTTAGGACATGCTGTTTTTTCATTTAGAGTGTGATGCAACAAGAGGGTAGCAATACAGGAGAAGTGGCTAAAGTGCCTCATGTGGGCTGTGATACCAGGTTACTATCACAGGTGCACTGGCCAACAGTAGTCACAGGCTGGGCCACCACAAAGAGCCCGTGAACTCTACAACAGGACTTAGGCATCACAGGTTCTTGCACGATTCAATTATTTAGATGAGATATTCAGGTTCAAAGGTAATTTTTGTTTACCTGTGCAGGAAAGTGTGCCAATGTATTTTGAAAAATTAGCTTGCTAGTTCCAGAAGAGAATCCAATAGCACACACCCTTGGGATTCTGGGCAGAATGCCCATGGCCCATTGATTCACGATGTAGCAGTTTGATATCTGCAAGTTCATCATTGATGGAACTTTAAAAGAACTTCAGAATTATGCACTTTTCCTGTACAATTTTTACTGTCATGGGACACAGGTCATATCACAGGACCCCTACTGGTCTGGACTGATAACCTTTTCCTCTTATCAACTATTTTTGTTCTGTTTTTATCCTTCTGTCAACTGTTAGACTATACAAGCCCATGACAATGTAACTCCTTTTAAAAATCTTTGATAAGGAACGTTGTTAAAAGATGCTTGGATATTCAAAATAAATTGATTTTCAGCTACGAAGAAGGCCCACCTTCCTTTTATCCCTCAATAATTTATTGACCCCATAGACTCCATGGTAAACTTCCTAGTTCTGAAATGTTACTTCTGACCAATGTAATTAAAATTCCATGTTTAACTCATCAGAATTAGTGTTTCCCCTCTTTCTGGTTTTGATATGATTTCTGTTTTTTCAGGATTTTTATGGGGTTTATTTCTAAATATCTCCTTCACTCTGCTTTAAATACGTTAGCTGGTTTTAGTCCTTTTAAATGCTTTCAGGTGAATAATATAACCTACTTTAACAACTACTATGAGTATCCAGTAAGGTGTATTTAAATTAAAGGGAAAAAAGAGTGCAATCTGAAAGCATTTTAGAAATTACACTAATTTTTTTCCTTAATATCTTAGAAGTAAATTTTCTAGTTACTTATATATTTAGGTGATGGAAATAAACTGAAATCTGCTTTCCTGTACTGCTTGGCTTTCTGGGTATTCTTCTACTATACTCCTTCTTGATACATGTTGGGGGATTGCCCTGGTGATGAATTCTTGGGTCATTCTCTGCTCAAGCTAGAGGTTTTTTCCAGCCTTTCTTGAGAAGTTCACCTCCCTGACCTAGCTAACCATGGCTTCAATGGGCTTTGCCACATGCTCTGACTGTGAGTATTGAGAGCAGGTTGGCTGCAACCTCCCTGCACAGCTTTTACTTCCAGAACCTGATGAAAAAGTGATGCTGCCATTTGGACATTTTGGGTTACTACCTATTTGCTGTAGGCCAGCAGAAACTATACATGAGTGTCATTTATTATGAAATATATTTAAACCTCTTTGTGCCACTAACAGAGTCCGAGTGTGTAATAGCACTGAGGTAGAGCAAAAAGTGGTGACAGAATGGGCCGCACAGTCTAGAGGAATATGCTGACTACAAGCATTGCAGGGGCACACTGGAAGCAAACTGGACACCTTCTAGCACACTCTTTGTGGTGCTCTGTCATTCACTCAGAGGCACTGCAGGAGCTGGACAGTTTCAAAAGTCAGGAAATTAAAACCTGAGGACATCTTTGAGAGCAATCTTTCAGCACAGGTTATACCCAAAACACAATGACATTTAGAAGCTTTTTTTCAGAGCTTAGTAGCCAGAATTGAAGATCATGCTAAAAACAAATAAAAAAATTGCAAACTTTTACTGCATTCATCACATAAATAATAATTTTCAAGAAGTCTTGAAACATGGGCCTGCCAGTCATTCTGAAAATATGTACAGTAAAAGACTTTCTTGATATCGAGGTTTAAGGAAAAGGCTGCCTTGCTTTCAGGTGAAATAGTCGTATGGAACTGTACTCTGAGATGGAGGTTTTGAACTCTTAAAAAGTTAGGACTTTAAGCTTTTTAAAAATGCAAATTTAAAGAAAGAAAAATTCTCTCCCATACTGGACCCTTCACAAACATGGCCCAGTCACTGCAGAAATGCAGAAACCACCCCTAAATGCTTTCTGTAGATCAAGTTCTCATTCATGACAAGATAGTGTCAGTATGAAGTCTGGGATGATTTCATCTCAGTAGCTACAGATTGTATCCTGAGAACATAAATTATTCACCTGATAGAAGCAAGAAGTGAGTGGCTCTGACCAGATGTAGTGTAGAGCTACAGATCTGAGAAACTCCTTTGTGTGAGTGCTGGAGAGGGAGGAAGCCTCCTAAAATCACCACAGGGTCACAATTCACCTGAACTCTTCAACTGAAGCATTAGCTTCCCCTTTTCCTAGGATTGTCCCTCCTCTTTGTTTTTCGTCATAACACCATGTTTTGTTTTGCTAGTCTGGGCTCCTCTTTTCTCTGGTACTTGAAACTGTGGCAAAGCACACCTTTGATTTGTGCTTGTTCTCCACTCTGCTCATTCAGCTGTTACAGAGCTGTGATAATCACCACGTTTCATAATATGTATCTGAAAACAGACCAAAAGCAGTGAAATACTACCCCAATGTGGGTTTCTTTGGAATCTGCAAAAGACTGGGGGCTTCCTCTTAATTTTTCATAATTCAGTAGTTTTAAGGGTCTCTGGAGATATAGATAAAAGAGAAACACACGGCTTTATCCTAAGTTTCTTTTGCCCCAACCAAGGAGCAGAGTTTTCCCTGCAAATCTGCTGTCTTCCTCTCCTCAATTCTCCAGCACTCTGGCACTTCGCAGAATAGCCCAATAGTTGCTCATCATGTGGCCACACAGCCATGAGGATGCCCAAGCACTGTGACATCCCACAAAGACGACTGTGCAGAATGACAACTTGCTGTTTAGGTACAGCATCTATAGAGTGATAGGTTTTCCCATAGAGTTTCTCTTTCTAGTGGAAAAACATCTTCCATGACAAAGACCAAAAGTGTTTCACATGCGTTGTTTCAGGACTATCACAAGAACTTCCATTTGCATCAGTGATGGTGGAAAGCAGTCAGTGTCTTTCTAAAGCCATTTGAACAACTTTCTCCTTTTTTGATTTAAATTCATTGATTGACTCATAGTTGGGATGTTTCACCATGAATATCAGAGTTCCTTGTCCTCACAGAGTAAATAAGCAAACAAACATGTCTTACTTCAAAGCAGGGACTTTTCTAAACACAACAAATTTATGTTTGCTAGTTCTTCTTTAGACCTCTGTTGTGAATTGTAGGGAACACGGAAATGACACACTGGCCAAACTTTGCAGTGTATGTATGTGAAAGACTTTCAGAAAATATTAACATTAGAAATATCCACAAATATGTTTTTTTCTTATTCTGTGATTTGGTCAAAGCTTCAAAGATGTTCTTAATTTCGATTTACCATTTGCTTATTTCTGCATGGGGGGGGAAGGAATAACCAGACCTTTACTCCAGAGCACTTCGTTGAAGTTTCTACAGCAAAAATTACAAGTGTAAATAGAGTCTGCCCCACACCCCTCTCTTCCTTCACCCTTCCCCAGAGCTGGTCCTGCAGCATGTGCTGCTTTTGTGGCCACACAGTGGCCTGGACCACTTCCCTAAACTGGCAGCCACAGGGCTGGTTTTAGCTAAATTATGTTTAACCTGTCCCAGCCCCAGTTCAGCTCACTGCTTTGGCTCATTGCATGGAAATGAATATCCACGGATGGAGGCAACCATAATGGTCAAACCACTGTTTCCAACCAGAGAAATAATAAAACCACAACTCCAGCATCAGATTTAATTGTGTCAAAGTGAGTAATTTGATCAGACAACCGATGTACTAAACTGCTAATCAACTTAAAAAAAAAAACTAATCAAGTAACCCTGAGGAACCTACCTGAGTATAACATATGAGTATTAAGCATTTTCTGTGTACCACAATGAGTCTGTAAAGCAAAAAAATCACACAAGTAAAATTCTTTCAGCTTATAAACAGAGAAACTTTCCCAGTATCAAAGCAGCAGGTAGTTGCTGCTCTGGCAGATGATCAAAATAGGCATACTAAAATGAAAATTAGCTACAGATAACAAAAAGTGCTTCCCTAAAACCCAGAGGAATGTTTAATTATTTAAATTTTGTATTTATTCATGCTAGAGGATTAAAACAAAACTCAATCTCTTTTAGCTTTTTAAATCGTTTGTTATCCAGGAGTTCTTAGAACAAGCTAGTTTAGAGAATTATTAAAATAGTTTAATTGAAAATCTATAGTTTAATGTGCATAATTAAAATGTAGCATTAGAATTCATTCTTTGTATTCAGCTGTGAAAATGGTACTGGAGTACTAGTGTTTTACTACCCTGGACATGTATCTGACTGAGCCTCGCACCAGTGTGAACAGAAGGGGGTGGTGTTACCTCAGCTTGTGCAAGGATTTGCACTTCCTAAGAACAGCAAAAAAAATTGCCCCAACTTCATTACTTCCATTGAGAGAAGAACAAGGTACCTAGGGAAAGAAATGAACTGATATTGTTTACATTAAATGAGGCTTCTAAAATATTTAATTGACATTTGATATGCTTTTTTTCTCCTACTCAGCATGGTGGAGTTAGCTGATTTACAAAACGCGCATGAAGTACACAAAGATATTTAGAACACAGTTCTGCAGCATCAACACGTAATGTCCCATTTTTGCATGCTGGTTCTCTTGAAAATGGGTTCTAGGAACTGCACAACAAAGTAGCCAAAAGTGGCACATAATTTGGGTTTCAGAAGATCTTGTCCTTGTGCCCAGCTTGTTGGAGTAAGATGGGAAGTGAGGGAGGATGAGGCAATATAGCCAACTGTGGAAGAGAGCTACAGGTGGGCGTCCATTTGAGGTATCCCTGGCAATGTAAAGCCACAACCCTGCTCCAAGGAAAAATCCATTGGAGGAAGATTTTGAAAAGCTAATGGTAGCAAAGGGAGCCATGCTGTGCCATTGAGACCAGGCAGCACACTGGGAACTGCTCTACCAGAGGTCAAAGCTAGAAAAATTTTTAGATTTTGGACTTGTGTGTGTGTGTGTATAGATGTGTAATAACAGATTTTAGTCAGATGGACAAAGGCGTATGGGGTAAACACATCCTGCAGAAAAAGTTACTCAAATATTGTGTATCATCTGAAAAAGATTCATTTAAGAATGGTACTTGGAGTATTGCACCCAGCTCTGGAGCCCCCAACGCAAGAGGGGCATGGACCTACTTGAGCGAGCCCAGAGGAGGGCCATGAAGATAATCAGTGGGCTGGAGCACCTCTCCTATGAAGACAGGCTGAGAGAGTTTGGCTTGCTCAGTCCGGAGAAGAGAAAGCTCAGGAAAGGCCTTACAGCAGCTTCCAATACCTAAAGAGGGCCAAGAAATCTGGAGAGAGACTTTTTACAAGGGCCTGTAATGACAGAACAAGGTGGAATGGCCTTAAGCTGAAAGAGGGTAGATTTAGATTAGATACTAGGAAAAAAATTTTCACTGTGAGGGTGATGAGACAGTGGCACAGTTCTCTCATAGTTATGTCTGCCCATCTCTGGCAGTGTTCAGGGCCAGGTTGGATGAGGCTTTAAACAGCCTTGTAAGGTGGAAGGTGTCCCTGTCCGTGACAAAGGGGGTGGAACCTGGTGATCTTTCAGGTCTCTTCCAACTCAAGCCATTCTTTGGTTCTACGATTCTATATGACAAAGAAAAATGATCTGCTGCTATTCTAAAAGCTTTTGAGAGTCCAGCTAGTATAGTTAATCTAAAGATCACTTTGGAAACTGATATAAAAACACCAAAATGTCTTGAAGTAGAGGACAAACAGGATCTTACCCAAAAGCTTTCCCTGGTGAGGGAAAGCAGCTTTCTATTCCCACCATTTCTCAGAAAGCTTTGCTTGCATTTTTTTGTCCCCTGCATGGTTGATAATTTTGACTCCCAAGAATGTCAAGTTTTTAAAAGGTTGTCTTCCTTTCCAAAGGCGAGGCTAAGTGGTCCTAACATCAAGTAAAGTGGTCTGAGGAGAAGAGAGAGTTTTGAAAACATGCATTTACGACTCTTCTAAACTATGATAGCCACTTGGAGACTCGGCAGTGTATCATCACTGACCTTTTCCTGTGAGAATCCATAATTGCGGAGAGATTAATTAATTAAGTTTTATTGAAATGTTTTGAAGATGACACATACTGTAAGTATGATAGAAGATCTTATATACTGTCTACTTATCTCCCGAACAGTCTGCCTAGGGAAATAAGTATGCACAGTATAATACTGCAAACCAGAGAAGTTGTAGTAGGAGCATAAGATTATGGGGTAGGAAGGAAAAGATATAATCAGTAATGTATTTATCTGTAGACACATTCTTCTATGCAAACATGGCTTTCAGAGACACCAGTATAATACATACAGAGTCCAAGAAGTGCTACATGCTGCCTAGAGGGGAGTCCATAGTCACAACTCAGAAAAAAGTAAGCTTAAGGTACTTGCTTTGCCAGCCCACCTGGTCTCATTTGCTCACCATAGAAAACTTAGGTTTACTTAATGTTTCAAGTTAACATGACAAAGTGTCATTGAATTAGCCAAATCACAGTATCAGATGAGGAATCCACCTCAATTTATCTTATTCCCAATTTAGCAGTGAAATTAAGCATGTGCTTAAAATTAAGCTCATGCTTAATTTCACTGCTAAATTTAAATCTGACTGAAATCAGTGGGATTTATGCACATATTTAAGTGCTTTACTGAATTTGGGCCAGTAAAGAAATATGACTAATCTTATTAATAAAGGAAACAGGATTTAGTACAAGTTACTTAATCATAAGCAGTCTGTTTATGGGGAAAGAACAGTGTTTTTTACATTTTCTTTGTCTTGCACTTTAAAAAAATAAATACAAGCCAGAAAGGGAAATTCAACTTCCTATAACATGATGATACCATAATTTGTGCAGAAACACCTTCGTGATTGTTCTTTTGCTTGTTTGAGCTATTGACATTTCCCACCCCCCCGTAAATCTGCACTCAGTTTGGCAATCCCTTTTAACTTCAATCCTTACAGTTTCACAGCTTCACAGCTGTGATTGAAGCAACATGAGTTGAATGCTGGCTAAGGTTTTAGATCTCAGGGTTGGGTCTTTTTTTACTCCTTGCAAAATGTCTGGAGAATTAAAGTAATTTTCTTAGATTTGCTATTAAAAAATGTTCAGCTACTCAGTTTGAGTTTTTTTCCCTGTGGATTGCAAAAGGCATATATAATCCTGACACTTCCTACCTAATCTGCAGGTGAGTAGTTGTAATTTGGCCCTATAAAGCACGTAATGCTTCTTTTTACGAGTGTGGGTGCACTTCTCCAAAACTGAATATTAAATAGAAACTCATACAAAAATATTTCTTCAGACCCTGATTTAGAACTTCAATTCTGTGGAGATTTTATTTTCTTTATTTCTTTTTTTTTTTAGGGAAAACCTTGTCTATGTATAATAAACCCACAGAAGTTCAAATCCCACAGTCACACACAATCACACACAAAAAAAGAAGTCAGTTATTAGTTTCACGTTATGTGTGAAAAAAATCTCCTCAAAACTCAGCAAGATAAGGAAAATAGAGAAACCATAAAAAAGTAAAGACTTTGACAAGGAACACAAAGCAAAGGCAATAAAAGGAAAACGTCATCTACAAGAAAATAGTAATTTGAATGGAAAGACAGAAGTAACATATACAACAGATATAAACCCAATTTTCCTTTTAATCTCTTTACTTGATCTGGTCTATAAATTTTGTGTGTCCTTACCAAAGAGGTTTATAGGAGTTAAAACTCAAAGCTGCCTATTTTCACTTTCAGAATGGGCTTCTTTCCCAAGATGTGAAAAAGGCAAAATTTATTTCTGTACTATTTTCCAAATGATGTTCCATTACTCGCTAAGAACAGAAGACTGCGTTTGATTCTTGCTTTCTAGCATGACCCTGTTTATATCCTGTAGATAAAAATAAAAGAGAGATAATTAATACAATAAACTACCACAGTGGTATTTTTTCTATCTATGGAGTTAATTAAAAATCTAATTCATGTTGGGATGCCTATTTCATTTTTTGCTCTGCCTGGGATTGCTGTTATCCAGGGGGATGCGAGGAATGTAATTGAACTTTCTGCAGCTTTTATGTTTACTAGCTCTTTGAGGACTCCTAGAGAGCAAACATGAAGATATTGAGCAGGACCAACACAGGAAGTCTTAGTAAATACCTGTTTCTCTGGTGTTGTTTACGTGTGTGAATTCGCTTGAATTAATTGTAGTGCTGCTCATGGCACAAAAACTAATCAGCTGCTAGCATTTCTGTTGCAAGTATCCAGTTTCAGAAATCTATAATTAGGTGTAAAATTTTCTCTGAACTCAAATGCTCAAAATTAGTTATTCAAAACCTTGCACGGCTTAAAAAGAAATGGGCTCAAACTATGAGTTCCAGCTGATATTCAAGAAATTATAACTTTTTGATATGTATTCAAGCTAATGCACTATTTATACTTTCTGTGATCTCCACAAAATTAGGTGGAAACAAGATAACCTGCAAATCTAATTGCAGAAAGTGATTATGTGAAAATTAGCAGAGGAATAACTTCTACTTTGGACACACAGCCTCCAGTGACAGAAACCTGTAACTGGTGATGAGTAGTCTGAATCAATTTTAGCATTTGGCCATTTCTGTGGCCATCTTAAAATTTAAGACTGGGAATATTCCCATTAATGTAACTGTCCAGCTGACGAAGTAGGAACTAACAGGAAAGGCTTCAAGAAATACCTCCTCTCAATTCTTAGGTAGTTGCCTGTCCTGTGATGCGCATTTTAGAGGAGTGAAGCTCTCTAGACAAGGAAATGAGCAAAATTTTTTATCTACAGATATGATGACACTGCATACAAAGATTGGCTGGGTCAAAATAATTTTTCAGAAAATGCGACTATGTAGGGACCCTCTACTACTCAGTCTGGCAGAACAGAAAAGAAGATTAGTAA
Source organism: Amazona ochrocephala (assembly GCA_039720435.1). Classification (NCBI taxonomy): domain Eukaryota; kingdom Metazoa; phylum Chordata; class Aves; order Psittaciformes; family Psittacidae; genus Amazona; species Amazona ochrocephala. Next base: position 99,707,449 of record CM077909.1, read on the forward strand.
ACTCAGTGTGGTAAAAGCATAAACCATGGCTCTACATAGTTTTGCAATTTAAATTGCAAAGACTGTGAAGTTTTTCTTAAATAAATATTGCTGGGTTAAAAAATTCTCTAGTTCCCTGTAAGTCAGCTCCTCAGGTGCAAGAGACATCTGATAAATATTGATTTTGAGTTACAGATAGACCAAACAAGCACAATGGCTTGTTTGGTTGGGAAGGAAAAACTTTCACACACCATATCCCATCTCCCCCCCCGCCTCCGGTTTTCGTTCATGTCCAGTTAGGAACCAAATAGCAACTGTTAATAGAAGGTGAATTCATAACCTTCTACAGCAACCATTAAAAGGGATGGTTTTGTGGTGCCATTTATATCATAAATGACAATACTGTTTGAATTGAGAAAACGAGGGCAGATTGATTCAGCACACGCTGCCATAAATTTGTCTAATTGCCACCTAAATCTAAATATACCAGAGGCATTCGGAGCGTTCAGTTCACAAACCAGGACAAGTGAATCACAGTCAGATGCAACTTGGAAGTTGTGAGATTGATTCCCAAAAATAAAGTGAAGAGAAAAAAAAATAAAATCTGACTGTTGTGAAACTTCTGAACTCTTACTGTATCAATAGAAACATTTAATTAAGTCTTGTCAACTTTATTTCAATCATAGCTTAAAGAAAGAAGGGAGAGAAAGAGAAGGGTTGAGATCATTCTATAAAATATATCAGGAATGTCTATAATGGCCCATATTAGCTGTTGAACTGACTCCTGAGATACGGATTAGTTTAAACAGTCCTGCAAAAGTTCAGGAAGACCAGTTGCCACTTGAAACAATGAGCTGTATTCTCATTTGGTGATGGAGGAGCCTTTGATACTCACTTAGCCTGCCCTTTTCTTTTGGCATAAATGATTACAAAGATTAAATGGAAGCTCATGGCTTCTGTTTTCAAACTACTATTACATCTATGAGTGATTTGGGGTTTTGCAGCCTGCATAGCCTAGATTGATGGTGCAGTATTATTGGAACTGCCTTGATTAAAGCAATAAAACAATGTTTTTTCCAGCAAACTGCTAAGACGGGCTCTTGTTTCCTCTCAGTGTTCTTAACACGACACATGGATCCCATGGACACGAAAGCAGTGGTGCTGTCATGCAGTCTGCAGATTTAAATGCTGTGCTACTGGCCCAGTTTTATTCTTTCGGTAAACAAATAGCTCTGTGAACAGCTGAAAGTTTGGAAGGCCAGTTCCCAATGGTTCTTTCTCCCATTACTGATGATCTGGTGTCTAATGTTAGTTTTGAACTCAAGCTGCAGGCTCTCCCAAAGTGGGAACAGATTTGCGGCTTTTTCTTCTAACCAGCTATCTGTTTTTTTGAAAGGGCATCTCTGTTTTTGCCATAGTTGATTGAAATAGGCAACTACGTTCCAATATTCATGAACTTACATGCACAGTTTTACTGGACTCATTTGCGACAACTGTCGTTTCTTAATGTAATGATTCTGGCAACTGAGCAGCTTTGTTCCAATACTCCTAAAGACAAAACATGAATTGAAATCAAAGATTATGTCAACTAATGTCCTCAAATAAGAGGACGTAAGTGTAAAAAGATATAATAAAAAAAGTAGCTGCAGATTAATGCTCCTGTTGCTTTAAATGCTTTTACTATCATTTAGAATAACAGAATCATAGAATCATAGAATAGTTAAGGGTTGGAAAGGACCTCAAGGTCATCTAGTTCCAAGCCCCCTGCCATGGGCAGGGACACCTCACACTAAACCATGCACCCAAGGCTATGTCCAACCCAGCCTTGAACACCATCAGGGATGGAACATTCACAAGTTCCCTGGGCAACACATTGCAGGGCCTCACCAACCTTACAGTAAAGAATTCCTTCCTCACATCCAATCTAAACTTCCCCTGTTTAAGTTTGAACCCATTACCCCTTGTCCTATCACTACAATCCCTAATGAAGAGTCCCTCCCCAGCATCCTTATAGGCCCCCTTCAGATACTAGAAGGTTGCTCTGAGGTCTCCATGCAGCCTTCTCTTCTCCAGGCTGAAAAGCTCCAACTTTCTCATCCTATCTTCATACGAGAGGTGCTCCAGTCCCTTGATCATCCTCGTGGCCCTCCTCTGGACTTGTTCCAACAGTTTCATGTCCTTTTTATGTTGAGGACACCAGAACTGCACACAATACTCCAAGTGAGGTCTTACGAGAGCAGAGTAGAGGGGCAGGAGCACCTCCCTCTACCTGCTGGTCACACTCCTTTTGATGTAGCCCAGGATACGGTTGGCCTTCTGGGCTGTAAGCACACACTGCTTGCTCATGTTCATTTTTTCATCAACCCACACCCCCAAGTCCTTCTCCGCAGGGCTGCTCTGAATCTCTTCTCTGCCCAACCTGTAGCTTTGCCTGGGATTGCTCTGACCCAGGTGCAAGACCTTGCACTTGGCGTGGTTAAACTTCATCAGGTTCGCATCAGCCCACCTCACAAGCGTGTCAAGGTCCCTCTGGATGGCACTCCTTCCCTCCAATGTATCAACCACACAGCTTGGTGTCATCGGCAAACTTGCTGAGGGCACACTCAATCCCACTGTCCATGTCACCAGCAAAGATGTTGAACAAGACCGGTTCCCAACACCGATCCCTGGGGGACACCACTTGTTACTGGTCTCCAGCTGGACATTGAGCCATTGAGCACAACTCTTTGCGTGTGGCCACCCAGTTCTTTATCCACCAAGTGGTCCACCTATCAAATTGATGTCTCTCCAACTTAGAAACAAGGATGTCATATGGCACAGTGTTGAACACTTTTCACAAGTCCAGGCAGATGGCATCAACTGCTCTACTCCTGTCCATCAGTTCCATGGCACCATCATAGAAGGTCACCAGATTGGTCAGGCAGGATTTCCCCTCAGTTAAGCCATGCTGGCTGTCACCATGCACCTTGTTGTTTTTCATGTGCCTCAGCATGCCTTCCAGGAGAATCCCCTCCAAGATTTTGCCATGCACAGAGGTGAGACTGACTGGTGTGTGGTTCCCTGACTCATCCATATTCCCCTTCTTGAAAATGGGGGTTATATTTCCCTTTTCCCAGTCATTGGGAACTTCACCTGGCTGCCGTGATTTTTCAAATATGATGGACAGTGGCTTAGCAACTTCATTTGCCAGCTCCTTCAGGACCTGTGGATGGATTTCATCAGGTCCCATGGACTTGTATACGTTCAGGTTCCTAAGATGGTCTCGAACCAGATCCTCTCCTACAGTTGGCCTGGGGTCTTCATTCTCACAGTCCCTGTGTCTGCCTTCCAAAACTTGTGTGGTGTGGTCAGAGCATTTTCTGGTGGAGACTGAGGCAAAGAAGTCATTAAGAACCTCAGCCTTCTCTAAATCCAGGGTAGCCAGTTCTCCTGATAGCTTCCAGAGGGTGCCCACGTTGTCCCTAGCCTGCCTTTTATTTGCAATGTACCTACAGAATCCCTTCCTGTTATCTTTAACATCCCTAACCAAGTTTAATTCTAAGTGGACCTTGGCTTTCCTAACCTGTTCCCTAGCTTCCCGGACAACATCCCTGTAGACTTCGCATGCTGTCTGTCCTTGCTTCCACCTTTTATAAGCCTCTTTTTTCCTTCGAATTTTAATATTTGAGCAAAAGAGAAAGATGGCAAAGGAATACGCAACCAGACTTTGCATGTACTGATTGTGTTTCTCTATCCGCTGGAAAAAAACCTCATATTTCTCCTTGTCCCAGAAGGCTAAACTAGGGAAATTTCCAACCTTCAAGCTGTTTCATCACACACTTCCCTGATGATTGTTTTCGGGAGGTAAGCCTCTTCCAAAAATACTTCAGGGTACTCTTTAACATGGGTAGATTAGATTTGAAAGGATTTATTTTGCCAAGATTTTTACCAGATTTTGGTTATATTCTTATCCTCTGGAAATTCTTACAGCTCAGGAGCTCAGGCCCCAGCAGAGGAGTAGGCACTGGCCCATATTATTAGTTTGTTAATTCCAAACATACGCATATATACCCTGCAGTATGTTACACTCTTGTCTTTCTAGGCCTGCCTGTTTACCATAAGCCTGAAAGGGGATAATACGCAATGCCATGCCACACTTTTTCTATCTAATCTAATCCAGAGCTAGAAATAGTCCTGTTGTTCCTCTCAGTACAAGGGAAACATCCAGTTTCCTCACATTTACCACAAAGCAGATAAATAGACTGCAGTATCTGTGCATAGAGACCAACACAACTGCTAATGGGCATATCTAAATTCTTAAGCCTCAAAGGTAATAGTGTTTTCCCTTCACACAGTAAGAGATTAAATCTGTCCACTGCCATGTAGTAGACAAAGCATACATTAAACTTACAGAAATTCTAAAAACTGGCATTTCTTTCAAATTATCTATTTTCATGCCCTGGAAAATACCAAAAGACAATTTTACCTTTTAGTTGGCATCAGTTTTCCAGAACAATGTACCTCTGCTTACTACATTTTCTTCTCTATATAAAGCTTAAAGGCACTATTTCTTATCTAATAACATGTTTTGTAATGTATTCACCTTTCAAAGCAATTTTTTAGTTAATGTTTAGTTATTAGATGCTGTAAATATTGCCTAACAACTAAAATCATTAATTTCAATAGCCGTTTCTTAATGTCATGGGCATAGGTATCATGATAATTCATCCCATTTTTATAAATTCAGGGGACAAATGTAAGCAACAAAATATACCACAGACCCTAGCACTTCCAGACTGTCAGAAGTGAAGGGGTCAAGTACTGCACATGGAGTTAGTATAAAAAACTGACAGCAAGTTTGGCATGACTTGACTTACACCTTAGCTTTCAAAAGTAAATGGTACATGCAAATAACTATCAAAACCTGGATTTGGCAGTTTGTTGCTTATTTGTCAATTATAGGATATTCTGGCTTGGTATACACCAACTATTCTTAATTTCTCTTTTTTTCTTAAATAGAACACAGAGTTTTTGTTGTTCTTTTCTTGGAAAGATTATTCATCATTCTTTTTTATAGGACTTTTGTCACTTTTGATGATCATCCAACTACAATACAATTTCTAACAATAGCTGGAAATTTGCTCACTAAAGTGGTCTCACCATTTGCCTATAGATTGAAATAAGTCACAAAAGCTGGCCTTCAGCTAGAATCTTCATTCAAAAATGGTCAAGTCCTCTTATGCCTTTATAAGGCCAAATTCTTACTACTGCAAAAAATGGAAAGAAGTGTACATGTATAGGTTGACATGGCACAATATAGTCTTGTTAAGAAAAACAAAACCAGCACTAAACCACTTAAATACTAGTGTTTAAGAGCACATTTCTTTACTATTCTGACAACACTTTTATTTTTTTCAACAAGCTAATGAATCACATGTTGTCTTACTATTAGCATACTCATGCAAATACTTTTTTATTTAATCACCACATCAGCGTGAGGCAATATTATTGCTGAAGCTGTTTTTTCATAACCTTTTTTGAAAGCTATTGCACTTGTTACTGAACAAGAGATGAAGTTTTCCACCAGCGGTCTGACTGCTAAATATGACCGGGAATATGACAGAACTGATTTTCCATCAATGTGCTCATAAGAAAAGTATCCTTGCACAAAGCCGTAAATGACATTATAGGTGACAGTTTTGGTTTTTGCTCTCTAACTTCAGACTGAGCCTCAGACTGAAGCTTAAGGAAATCAAAGCCATGGAGAATTGCATCAGAGCTGTTACCTTCCATGGTGTGTAGGAATTTTAGGGATATAATGGCCATACAGTCATTATTTGTCCAAATATTGCACAGCAGTGGAAGTGAAGCAATGTTTGTCCTGATCTGGGAAGTATCCATTGACGGACTGCAGACAGGTCAGATAGTAAGTCAGAAACTATCAACACAAATGAAAGGAAATCATAGAAGGAGGAAGAAGCTAATATTTCATCTTCAAAAAGTGATAAACATTCCCACGTGAAAGAGACATTTATTCAGCTAATGAATAATTAGAGCATTCAAAACAATGATTTTTTTAGGCAGTTAAGGTCACTGGCAACAGTTGCATTAAACTGACTTCCCATATAAATCACAGCCATAAGGCAATAAATTATTTTCTGCCAACCTACATAATACATCTGTTAGGAGTATGAAAGAGGACAAAACATATGATGGCAAGAGTATTGGCATTCTGAATACTTTTATGATGTTTTTGAGCTCTTGGAATTTATTCAATAGAAACATTTTGAACATAAGAAATCACAGTGTCATTGGCAATGAGAGGAAGCGTAAGCTGGCATAGAATCATAGAATCATAGAATAGTAAGGGTTGGAAAGGACCTCAAGATCATCGAGTTCCAACCCCCCTGCCATGGGCAGGGACACCTCGCACTAAACCATGCCATCCAAGGCTATGTCCAGCCCCACCTTGAACGCCGCCAGGGATGAAGCATTCACAACCTCCCTGGGCAACCCATTCCAGGGCCCCACCACCCTCACAGTAAAGAATTTCTTCCTCAGATCCAATCTAAACCTCCCCTGTTTAAGTTCAAACCCATTACCCCTTGTCCTCTCACCACAGTCCTTAATGAAGAGTCCCTCCCTGGCATCCCTATAGGCCCCCTTCAGGTATTGGAAGGCTGCTCTGAGGTCTCCATGCAGCCTTCTCTTCTCCAGGCTGAACAGCTCCAACTTTCTCATCCTATCTTCATACGAGAGGTGCTTCAGTCCCCTGATCATCCTCGTGGCCCTCCTCTGGACTTGTTCTAACACTTCCATGTCCTTTTTATGTTGAGGACACCAGAACTGCACACAATACTCCAAGTGAGGTCTCACGAGAGCAGAGTAAAGGGGCAGGAACACCTCCTTCGACCTGCTGGTCACACTCCTTTTGATGCAGCCCAGGATACGGTTGGCCTTCTGGGCTGCAAGCGCACACTGCCGGCTCATGTTCATTTTTTCATCAACCCACACCCCCAAGTCCTTCTCCGCAGGGCTGCTCTCAATCTCCTCCCCACCCAACCTGTAGCTGTGCCTGGCATTGCTCTGACCCAGGTGGAGGACTTTGCACTTAGCATGGTTAAACTTCATTAGGTTGGCATCAGCCCACCTCACAAGCGTGTCAAGGTCCCTCTGGATGGCACTCCTTCCCTCCAATGTATCAACAGAACCACACAGCTTGGTGTCATCGGCAAGCTTGCTGAGGGCGCACTCAATCCCACTCTCCATGTCACCAACAAAGATGTTGAACAAGACCGGTTCCCAACACCGATCCCTGAAGGACACCACTCGTTACTGGTCTCCAGCTGGACATTGAGCCACTGAGCACTACTCTTTGCGTGCGGCCATCCAGCCAGTTCTTTATCCACCAAGTGGTCCACCTATCAAATTGATGTCTCTCCAACTTAGAGAGAAGGATGTCATGTGAGACAGTGTCAAAGGCTTTACACAAATCCAGGTAGATGACATCAACTGCTCTACCCCTGTCCATCAGTTCCGTAGCCCCTTCATAGAAGGTCACCAGATTGGTCAGGCAGGATTTCCCCTTAGTGAAGCCATGCTGGCTGTCCCCAAGCACCTTGTCGGTTTTCATGTGCCTTAGCATGCCTTCCAAGAGAATCCGCTCCAAGATATTGCCAGGCACAGAGGTGAGACTGACTGGTCTGTTATTCCCTGGCTCATCCATTTTCCCCTTCTTAAAAATGGGGGTTATATTTCCCTTTTTCCAGTCATCGGGAACTTCACCTGACTGCCATGATTTTTCAAATATGATGGACAGTGGCTTAGCAACTTCATTTGCCAGCTCCTTCAGGACCCGCGGATGGATTTCATCAGGTCCCAATGACTTGTATACATTCAGGTTCCTAAGGTGGTCCCGAACAAGATCCTCCCCCACAGTGGGCCCAGGGTCCCCACCCTCACCGTCCCCGCGTCTGCCTTCCAAGACTTGGGTGGTGTGGTCAGAGCATTTGCCTGTAAAGACTGAGGCAAAGAAGTCATTAAGAACCTCAGCCTTCTCCAAATCCAGGGTAGCCAGTTCTCCCGATAGCTTCTGGAGAGGGCCTGCCCACTATTATTCCTTGTTTCCAAAATCTTCTGATACAGGCATCCATTTTAGATTGAATACTTGCAATGCTTTTCCTCTCTCCAAGATAAACATCTATTTAAGCTTACACTTGTATAGCATATATATGGTTATATTATGTTTATATTTATGTTAATAAAATGCCTGGATTTGGAAGAACAATTCAAAACAGCATCACTGGATAGATTCTGTGGCATAAGGAAAAACTAAATAATAATAATATAATAAATAATAATAATAATAAATATTCAGGGAGCTTAAATGCCCCCTAAATGGGGCTGACTGAGCAATTTAAATGTAACATCATGCTCCACTGAAGTCCAGCTACTTATGGATCTGCGGCCTTGCCCACTTAAACTACAAATCAGGAATAAAAACGTCTCCTAGAAAGACAGATGTTTTCAACCATTTCCAAGAACCTTTTCTTTTCTTTGACCAGTTGTGGTGGGAATTGATGTGAGTGAAGAGGGACGACAAAGGAGTTCTGCATCCACGCTGGCATTTTAGAAACTGAAGTGAATTGCAACAAGTAGCAAAGAAGACTGGAAGTAAAGGTAAAGCCCTTTCCTGAAGCCCTGGAAAGTTGCCAAGCATCTGGGAACACCTATGCGTCAAAGGCAGGGTGGCAGTTGTTGATTCATTTTACAGAACCAGGGAAGGAAGATTCTCTCTGCTGAAGAAGATCTCAATAATTATTTTTTTGTCTTTATTTTTTGAATTAGAAAACCTTGTATTTTTCCTGGGCAAAGAGTTTGAATCCTAGGAAAAATATCCTCGTTAACAAGACTAGCTTGTACTTTGATATCTCTACAGCGCTGAAGTGTAAGACTAATAGATATTTAAACAAGAGCTTATTGATTTTTTTTTCACAGTCTTTAGACCAGACTGAATGTGTCAGAAATATGAACAGCTTTTCATCCCACTTTAATTGTTAATTTGGTAACCAGGATGAAGAGCGTAAGAAGGGATTATCCTTTTATTCAGAGAAGTCCAGCAGTTAAGAGGTTAATCTGTTAAATCTCTTAATACTGCCCATATACATAATCAGTTGTGGAAATGAACAGTGTTGCAATTTCATTTTATGAAATTGAAATCATGACTAAGGTCACCTGAATAATCCTTGAGAATAACAGCTTTAAAGAGAGAGATGCATTTGTAATAAAATGCCCATTATCTTCTTCCACCCATTGGGTAACCTGCTTTTACCCTCCAACCCACTGGTCTGCCATGCTAAAATGTCTGTGAGAGGTAGTCCTTCTGGAAATGACACAACAGAGCTAGTGTATCTGCCTGGCCAGTGCTGAAATGTCATTTCTGGATCCCTGCTCCTGAAGCAGCAGCATTCATTCGCAGGAGCAGCTACCCTCAAGGCTACAGCACAGCCCTGGTTCTGAGATACAGCTGATGGAAGGGATGAAGGGAAGCTCCCAAGCCTGTGGGTTAGCAGATATACAGGAAAATTCCCAGGTGCCAAAGGATTTATCTGTTTAGAAAAACAATTATTAGCCTCCCCTGTGACAAGATAATTGGGCACACTGCAACTTTGTGTCTGCCTGAAATCTGTGCATATACCTTGAAAATGGCTTAAAGGATGATGTTTATTCTTCTCAGGCATTTCTCTGACACTTAATTCTTTTTGGGTCCAATGTTTTAGGGTCCTGGCCATCCAAGCACCATTTTCATTGGTATCAATTTTAGTTCTGAGTTAGAAGAAGGTGAAGATTCTGAGATTATGCTGTGCGCTTATCTTTCCTTCCTCATATTTCAACCACAATCATATTTGACAGTTGAATGAGTATTTCAAAAATAAAAAAGTTTGTGCAAGTTACCCTATGCAAGAGAGCTATGAAAGTATAAGATATCAAAAACGCTGGAAAAGCCATTTTATCAACTCCTGCTTATGGACGTAAGAGAATCGACATGCTAGAGGGGGCTTGCAAATGCCCTAATTAGCAGAAAAGCTTAATCAGGGTCTTCAATGAATCACAAGAGATGAATCTTAGAAAATGAGGCTGTCGTGATTTAACAGAGGCATCATTAGTTCTAGTTCATGGAACTATTTTACATGGGGATGAGCATAGATTTAGCCAAATTTGAGCTCTGTGGAAAGCTTCCCTTTTTCTTCTGTGCCAGAAAGGTAGGTTGTACACATCTGTGATTCACAAGGATGTATGAATCATGAGTCACACAATTTAATTTACTACAATCTCCTGCACTCACAAAATATGATGTTATTTAAACTCTTTTGCTCCTGTCCCTTTACTCTGCTCTCGTGAGACCTCACTTGGAGTACTGTGTGCAGTTCTGGTGTCCTCAACATAAAAAGGACATGGAACTGTTAGAACAAGTGCAGAGGAGGGCCACGAGGATGATCAGGGGACTGGAGCACCTCTCGTATGAAGATAGGCTGAGAAAATTGGGGCTGTTCAACCTGGAGAAGAGAAGGCTGCGTGGAGACCTCATAGCAGCCTTCTAGTATCTGAAGGAGGCCTATAGGGATGCTGGGGAGGGACTCTTCATTAGGGACTGTGGTGATAGGACAAGGGGTAATGGGTTTAAACTTAAACAGGGGAGGTTTAGATTGGATCTGAGGAAGAAATTCTTTACTGTGAGGGTGGTGGGGCCCTGGAATGGGTTGCCCAGGGAGGTTGTGAATGCTTCATCCCTGGCGGCGTTCAAGGTGGGGTTGGACATAGCCTTGGGTGGCATGGTTTAGTGTGAGGTGTCCCTGCCCATGGCAGGGGGGTTGGAACTCGATGATCTTGAGGTCCTTTCCAACCCTTACTATTCTATGATTCTATGATTCTATGCAATTTGTATTTCAAGGAAATATTTAGGATCACTTTTGAATGCACATTAAATTTTCTATTGTAAATTAGAATTTTGAAAGTGCAATTCAAGTTGACATGTTAACCCCTGGTTCCTTCTGCCATCCTCAGGTTGACTCTGTAGGGAACCTAACATTGCATGATATGGAAGAGAAATGCGAAGCAGACAGGAACTTACTGGGATTTTTCAAAAAAGATGATGCACATGAATCCCTCTGTGAAAGTGCTTTGAAGACAAAATTGTGTCAGGGTCTAAGAAATATAAGCCTCTAAAAGTGGTTGTATTCTATTCCCTGTCTTAAGAAGATCAACTATCATGTGGACTATAACAGTACTGTTACACTAATTAGTATAATAGAAAAATGGTAGCAAAATATTAAGTGTCTTCATCCATCCTGAGAAGGTTTTTCCTAGAAATATGTTCATGTTGCAGGGTGGTGTGAAGGGAATAAATGCTGCTTTATAAAATTCAATGCATTAATGGACATTTCAAAGTCCACCTTATCTGTTGCTCAAGTCACCTTTTCCTTCCTGTCACAATTTTTAGTGCAAAGTGAGAGACAATGTAGTCCCCTATTTTTTGCCTTTTCAAGTATTAGAGAGGAAAATATACTCAGGCCCAGTAAGTGCTTCCTGAATGGGGAAAGGAACAAAATGTTACAGGAAACCACACCGAACAAATAATAACATTTTGAAATACAGTATTTGAATTTGGAAAGAAAAAAAAAGGAAGAAAAATGTATTTTACAGGAAAGGGCACTTTAACTTATTAAGAAAAAGCAGAACTGGAATTAAAACAAGACATTACAAACAGATAGTATGTTGCATACTTATATCTACCTGTGCGTTTTGTGAAATCTATCTAAACACAACTGTATAGCACAGAAATGAGTTCTATTTCAACTCAGTCACTGACACACAGAGACATTCAGTGTGTCTGTGTATGCTACTGCTGCTATCTACAACTTTATGCCATTTGAAATAAATTGCACCTTAAATTTGAAGGCAATTTTAAGTAGTTTGGTGTGCAGTACAGATCCCATCTTTGATATTTAGCAAGCCTGAGATCTTTCTAACTAGTGAAGTCTGAATGTCTATAAACTAGTATGGATGCGTTCGTGTTTATTACCTTTTTCCATGCGTGCCTAGAAATGACTAAATTACAGGTATTTTACATGTGCTTTGTGGTACAAGACAGATACCGTCCGCTAGAATAATTCATCTTGAAACACCCGGTTTTACAAAATTACACAAAAGCACAGCAATTTGCTTTATTTGTATTTTTTTTTTCCTAAGAGTATGGCAAAATCTTCAAAGCCCAGAAGATGCCTTCTAGCTAAGAACATAGCCATGTAATAAACAATTTTCATCAAAGCACTGGGTTTGCGGAAATAGAGTGCAATTGTGGATTTAAAATTTTTATAATGTTCTTTCCTTATTATCTTTTTTGTCCTTTGTATTTTGACTTAATTCAGCCAGAAAAAGCATCAATCCTTATGTAAGATTAGATACATATACATACACATACAACAGCCCAAATCATATTAGCTGCAATCAAGGTAATTTTGTTGAACAAAATTGTTCATCTGTGCTTTGTGGCTGCCTTTTGGATCTACTGTTTGATCCCAAGTGACTGACTTATACGTATGTTCTTCCTTAATCCTGGATAACTTAGATCTTATTTTAGTACATAATAACATCTTTAAAAGTCAAGACAGACTATAACATATTTAGTTTTGCACATAAATTAATTAATAATTTCTTTTGTTATTTTTCTTAGATACAATACAAAAATCTTTAATGGAGATTACGTTGAATTGAGCTTCCCAAAATCAGGTAGTCACCTAGACTGCTCACTTTCTAGCATCTCTGCTGCTTATCAAAAGCTACTTCCTTGGTCAATCTTCACATTCTTTCAGCAGTTGAAATTAAACTCTGGCCGTATTCAGAGTGCAAAATTCTACACAGTGAGAATGCCTTTCCTTTTTATTGCTCCTACATACTCGCAATCTAGATGTATGAAGGCAGTATGGCTTCTTATAAGGTGCAGAAATTGTGTTAGGAAAAAAAAGAAAACCAGAAACATCTTCCCACTTCCTCCCCCTCCTCCCCCCCCCCCAAAAAAAAAAAAGGAAAATATATCTGGAGAACTTTAAGATCACAATCATTGGTAACACTGTCAGCCAGTTTGCATTTAGAGAGTTTCTGCACTTTCCAGGAAATGGGAGCTGTGATCTAACACGTTTTCATAATTTGAGGGTGTTTGAAACTACAATTCATGTATTATAGGAAATACCTGAACTTTGAGTTTAGATATTTTATGATTATACCATAATTTATAACCATAACTTGTGATTATGTGACATCTGCGTTCTGGCAGCTGCTACTCTAAATCACAATGAAACTAAGATGTTCTCAGTCCAAAAGAGTGACAGTCCAGAGAACAAGAAAGATGAGCATTACTTTTGTCTGGGACTTCAATAGTTAAGTGCTTCTTGGATAACTGTTATTATAAATATCTGTCCACCTTGGCTTCTCAAACCTTTACTTTTTTACATGACGTAAAATAAGTTTCCTAATTTTGTAACATATAAAGTATCAATTTTCACGGACAAACAGAAGACTTTTCTACTTACACTTAAGAGATGCAGCCATTTGCCTTGTCGCTCAGAGAAAAACAAAAGTTAGTGTCTAAAAAAAAAAAATATAGCAGTTGTGAGCTGTTTTTCTTCCTTGAAAATAAAACAAAGGATGGGAACAAATTTTATATGAATAATACATATTGACGCAACTCAGATATCACATTTCTAGGCACAGAGATAAAACTAGATCAATAAATAGATTTTTTTTTTCAAATCTTCATTGTTTGTTTTTGAGGTTCATCAGCCTTTATGCAGAGCTGAAAAAGCTTTTATGCCATTATTTATGGTAGTTATTAAGAAAGAAATAAAATATTACCTTTTAAGAAAGCTGGATTTGAAATCCAAATTCTATGTAAGAAAGAACTTAACTTAACTAGACATTGTCATTGTAAGTATATCTTATAAATATCTTTCTGAAAGGAAGGGGAAACAAAAAGATTAAGAAGTACTCTATAAGAAGCTCATTGTTAAGCTTATTATCTATAAGCTTTTGTCCTTGTGTAAGTCAAATGGGGCACAATATCCATAGCAATCTCTAACACACATGGAGGGATTAGTCTAATTCTCCTTTTCCTTTGAAAATATCAGAGTTTCTGCTTTTCCCTTGAGGAAATGAGCTATGAATAAATCCACAGAGCCATGTGTCATAGTATAGTTTTCTTCTCTAGGTCCACTTTATGAGCAAATGTAACTGTTTTTAGGAACTCTCTATCACAGAATTCCTGTTCTGTTTCCCCAGGTCTGGAATTCCTTGTTTCTGACCCTATGAAAAGCTATAGGTATATATACTTATATGTACACACACATATATATATATATATGCACAGGTTGTCTACATATATATGTATGCTTTTATATGTATATAAATAGCAATAACAGTTTTTATAGTTGAATCCACTGTTACTAACCAGCTAACACATAAAGTAGGTATCCCTTTTGTTAAAGGGGTTTGTTGTGGAAGGAAAGCTGGGTTGAAGTTTTATACTATTAATCCAGTCACAGCAGAGTTATTTATACAGCATTTGCCTATACTTGGGTTCTGACTGCTTGGTTTGAATGAAGTTGCTGTGAGTAAGCTGCACAACCTCTGTGTTTTTACTGTCTTCTTTCCACTTTTCATTGGCTCATTAGATTGAAAGCATCGATCTCATTAAGGGAAGTGAGTTATTCTTGGTCTCCCTGTAAAGATTATAACTCACTTGTAAATACGACATTTTTACTCTTGTACAAGACTCCATGTGCCAGTTTTTATGCCATGCTTGACATGATCTTACCCAAATAAACTGATTCTTGGGCTTGATATGAAGTAGCATAGAGCTCAACACAGACTGCTTGCTAAGACACTTGTTCAGCCTTGGAGCAGATATTCAAATAACATTATCTGTACTCTCTCAATTAAAGACAGTATAGGTTTCTCTGTGATATACAGAATAACTGATATTTCTTCTCATGTACCAATGATTTGTTATGCAATCCTGGAAAAGTTCTATACTCTTTCCATCTGTTTTTCTGTCCTCTTTATATTATTACTAGAGCTAGTCGGGAAGCAGAACATAATTCCTATTGAAAATCTGAATAATTTTAAAAGTTTCCAATTTAGGAAGAAAAAAATTAAAATAATTTCTTCAATTACAATAAAATTCTGATCAAAAGCCTGTCCTGGGTTCATCAGTAGCAGTCATTTTTCTACTGCTTAGTAGCTGGTGCAGTGCTGTGTTTTTGATTTTCAGCCTGGGAACAATGCTGATTAATACCGATGTTTTTAGTTGCTGCTCAGTAATGTTTAGTCTGACCAAGGACTGAGTCTCATGCTCTGCCAGGGGGGAGGGGAAGCCGGGAGGAAGCAGAGACAGGACACCTGACCCAAACTAACCAACGAGGTATTCCATACCACAGCACATCATTCCCAGTATATAAACTGGGGACAGTTACCTGGAAGGGTTAGGTCATTGCTTCGTAAGGCTGGATATCAGTCAGCGGGTGGCGAGCGCTTGTATTCTCTTCCCTTGTTATTTCCCTTATCATTATTATTATTGGTGGTAGCAGCAGTGGTTTGTGCTATACCTTAGTTACTGGACTGTTCTTATCTCAACCGGTGGGAGTTACATTCTTTCGATTCTCCTCCCCGTCCCTCCAGGAGCAGGGAGGCGGAAGGGAAGAGAGTGAGAAAGTGCTGCATCTTTCTGAATTACCAGCTGGGCTTAAAACATGACAAATCCTTCACTGGATTTTATCTTACAAAGCAGTGAAAAGAACCCTGCACAACCATTTCCCAACAAGTGCTAATTTTCTATGAAGATTTTTGCAAATAAAGGTCATATAATCAAGGTCAGACCTCAAGAGTCTAAATATATAGTTTTGTAGTATGTGAAATTGTGAACAAATTAAAGCGGTTAAAGGTTTTGACAGCTCTAGAATTTGTTTACTAACTAAAGAGACAAAGGATCTATGTGATATTATATGAAGCTTACGAAAGTCTTAGAATTAAATAAGAATATTAAAAAGCGTGATAAGTTTTCTATTTATAAGGCTTCAGTGGCTGATAAAACAGGCTAGGTCTAAGCCCTCTTCCCCTTATTCCAGTGGATTAAGTATGTGGCAGCAGGAAATTTAAAACCTTTCTCATATGGGGAATGTTTAAATAATAAATACAGAGAGTCATATCTGCAATTGCAAATTATATGCATTTTGCCAAGTTTCCTCCATGATTTGATAACTCCTACTGTAGCTGTCCCTGTAAATATGACAATAAATTTTTAAATCTCCAGAGAAATGGTAAATATAGGCAGATGCACTTAACTGCTGGTGAGCAACAAAAGTCAGTCTGCAGGAAACTGCGGCACTAATGTAGCTCTTGATTAATCTCTAATTACACTTTTGTCATCTTAGCAGGGAGACAAAACTATAGCAGTTCCTAAATAGGCAGGCAGCATTTTGGCACCTAGCAACCAGCAGTTCTTTCATATTAGCTGCAGTGGACTCTGTGCTGTTACATGGAAGGTTGTTATGGATCACTGCTCTGTTATTTATAGAGCAGCATTTACAGAGGCCTTCACAACAGTATATAAATTAGCAGCTTAATAGGCCATTGCTAACTAAAAACATAGCATGAGCTGAAGAAGAAGTATGAAATTAAAATGTGACTTGGAGATAATAATGTTTGTAGCACACATAGAAAGGAATGTTGATTTATTTCCTTGTTAACCATTTCACAGGCAGATTAGAGTATAGTGTTTAAGCATTTTCATATGCATGTGTGTGTGCCTATCTCTCATTTCTCATATGCACATAATGTGTATGTATGTGGATATAGACATAGATATTTATGCGTAATAAATCTTTTATTATATTTTCTCATGTAGGTTTTTTAAAGATGGGCGCAAAAGCTTGTCTACATTTTTTTTCACAGTAGACTAATATAGCACAGAGGTGATGAGCTAGGAGAGCAGTGCTAAAAGGGACCTGCTAATTGGACAGCAGGCTGCAACAACACTCCAAGTGTCTTCATGAAAGGTCCTTATTAGCTATCAATCAGACAAATAACACTAACTTTCTTCCGCCTCCTCCTCTTTGGTAACTTGTCAGCAAGAAGACCAAATCCAAAGATCTCACACCTCTATTTAGTGTCATTCAGAGTGAATAAGATTCAAAAACAATTAAATACAGTCAGTGACTGCTGCAAGCTGCAATTGATTCCTTATTTAATCAACTAAAGAATTACGTGAATTAATGCTTAAATATTAGGGATTCTTGGATAGGAGAATAAGATTATTAAGAATGGGGAAACATAAGCAAAGGAACTGTAAAAATATGGCAATTCTTTTTGCAGTGCTTCCTCAATTAAACCGATACTTGGCAATGGAAGACAGTTCTGCCTTAAACCAAGTTCAGCAAAAGCTTCAGGAGCTGCTGTCGTATATTTTGCTCTTCTCTTCTCAAATGTGTCATCAGAGAAAGTCCCTGTACAGTAGAAGAGAGCTCAAAGCCCAGGCAGACATTGCAGATGATGGAGACGAAGAAACTCCTCATGTTCACAGAACAGCCTCATGAAGAGGTCAGAAAAGGGAGGCTGCATCAAGCAGTTCCATCCATTGAAATCAACAGCATAATCAGCATTACCTTCCATAGAAGAGGAAACTGTCTCCAGTTTTGTATCAAAGAACCCATTCCTAGAAATGCTTTACCAAGCCACCTTTCTTGACTACAGTTTTAGTTACTGGATATTTCTAGATATTTTTTAAAATATTTAAAAGCTAAATGGGATATATCTTCTTTTTTGTAGGTAATAGTATTTTACTTTATGTTTCTTGCTTTGAAAGATATTCCCCTCTAAAAGTTAGCCTATAGATGATGCACTCTGCATGTGGAATTTATCCAGCAATGTGTCTTGTGATCATAATTCAAAGGTCCACCAAAGTGTCACACTATACACTAATGGGATAAATAGTTATTCAAACCTGATGTTCAAAAACTTTCAGAAAGTCCGTATTACTGTGCTGCAGATAGCTGGGTTGCCCATTTCTACAGTGCTGTACAGAGAGAGTCCTACGTGGTGATGAGCACACAACTGAAAGACAGGGGCTTTGTTCAAGCAGGCAATTATACTCCTCTAAAATAGTGTTTTCTGTAGTGGTCTGTGTCTTTTTTTAAACTTAAAAAAAGTAGCCAAAGGGAGAGTAGATAGTCTGCTCCCTCATTCACTGAGGCATGGCTTCTCCTGAGTAACTTTGTGAGGAATACTGCTAATGCTGGTTCTTCCACTGGAGACAGCCAAAAGTGTAGTCTTGTTCCCTGCAGCCATTACTCTGAGGTGACAGAGCCTTATGTGGAATTTAACACAGAATGTAGGTTGTATTATATACATAATATATATTTGGGCTATTTAAAGGCAGAATAGGAAGTCAGAAACATGAGCAGGTGACTTGTGAGAGATATTTTCCTTGCTTTTTCTATATTTTCATAAGTGAAAGTGCATGTTTCTTTTTTTTATTTATCTTTTTTAGATGAATAACTGGTGAATTAGATAAAGCAAGAGCATGAGGTTGATAAAAAGGATTTCTTACAAAATCTTCTATCTCTGCTAAAAAAAAGCAGTAATCATCAAACTATTATCGTAATGCAACATGAGTTAATTAGCTAGCTGATTTCTATGACAATGCTCAAAGAGATGGGACCTGAGATGCTTTTGGGACAGAAAATATGAATTCATACGGCACCAAGAGGCTGATAAATTTTTCTTACTGGCTAGTGTGGTGGCTACAAATGTTTTAACAGGAAAAACATACCTGTATGTGAAGTGTGAATCTTGCAGCTGGATCTCTATGTGATCATATTCAGAAGTAAGCCAAGCCCCATGCGAGAAAGCTCTGTCTGGACATGCATTTCACCCAGTTATGATCTGACTGTGGGCTTGTTTTGTGTTGTTGTTGTCCAGTTATTGGTAAAGAAATTATCAGTGGAGATACAACTCCCATGATAAGAATTTTTTAAGTTCTTTTTAGAGTTCAAGTAGCAAGTGTATTAAAGCTGAGTCTCTGCACTAAGTAAAGTGTAAATATACCTTGTAATTCAAAGACCTATCATCTGCAACCAGAATAAGGAAAGCAAAAAAAAAAAAAAAAAAAATTCATGTTGTGAACTAACTCACAATCATTTTTATTAGTGCATGATTCTGCAGCTGCGCGTGATACCTTTTAATGTTAATACTTTTTAAGTATTCATTCCCATATTTTAATATGTTTGATTTTTAAAGTACTATTGTCACCTAGAATGATCAATGATTTCACATGCTCATTTTGAAAAACAAAAAAGGACGACAAAAACAAAACAAGCCCAAAAAACCTGAATGAAGTTTTTTCAGCTTACATCCATATACCTTTCTAAGACATATCTTCAGTCTCAAGTCTATCTTAATTTAGCCATATTATATATTAAATTAAACATTTATAGATATAATATTTATATATTACACATTTAAATAATTTATTTGTGTTGTTGGTGGTGTGTAAGACATTCAGTGGTTGTTGTAGCAAAACAGATGTGCTTTTATTACACTCTGCATAGAAGAAATTAGAAAAATATATTCAGTTTAAAAATTACCTCAAAAGAAGGATAGTAAAGAGATCACAAATTAAATTAAAAAGATATATTGTCTATTACCTCTGATGATACAATTTCTAGCAATTTGTTTAAAGATGACACCTTGGTCTTAATGAATCACTTTCAAGGGGTATTTTTCAATGAAATGTCTCTCTCTGGTGAGTAATTTAGAATAAATAAATCCATACTTGCACCAATACAACAAATAAAGTCCTTTCATTAGCCTTCTCGATTTATAGACATGGATATTTAAGGATTAGAAAGAACTTCTGACACTAAGGTTTAGGGTCATTAAACAGGTCACTGGAGCTTTGAACAGTAAATCTTTGCAAGACAGCCTTGGATGATGACTTCAATCAGGCAATTTGTTTACCAATCATTATAAATTTCATTACATAAAATATATAGACTTAAGGAACCTGTACCATATCTAAAGTAATCTTCAGAGTCTGCTCTATTTTTTTAATTACTGTTCAGTAAATACATCATAGCGGCATCTTTCCATGCATTTTTTTAAATGTTACATATGAAGTCTGCCATTTTATTAAGAAAATCCTATACATGAAAATGAATTCTTTCTGAATTCAGCTTAAAAGATTAAAATATCATCTTTATGAATCTGTGAAATTACATGGTTCAAAAGTGTAACATTGGTTGAAAGAGCTAGTTCTGTATTTTCAGAAAATAACAAATAGTGTTCTGTGGCATTGTTCAGCCATGTAAATAATATACAGTTAGGAATATATAAATTACTTTTACATATGAAAAAACAATTATGCTGATATTTCCTATTTATGATGAGCAAAGTTGTCCTGGGTTCAGCAGTAGCAGTCATTTTTTCTCCTTCTTGGTAGCTGGTGCAGTGCTGTGTTTTTGATTTTGGGCCTGGGAACAGCGCTGATAACACCAGTGTTTTCAGTTACTGCTTGGTAATGTTTAGGCTGGCCAAAGACTTTGTGAGTCTCATGCTCTGCTGGGGAGGAGGGGAAGCCGGGAGGAAGGAAAGACAGGACACCTGACCCATACTAACCAAAGAGGTTATTCCATACCACAGCACATCATGTCCAGGATGTAGAAACGGAGAGCAGAGACCTGGAAGGGTGGTGGGGGTGCACTGGTGGGGGTGCACTGCTTGGTCGAGCTGGGTGGTGAGCTATTGTATTCTTTCCTTGTATTTGCCTTGTCGTTATTATTATTGGTGGTAGCAGTAGTGATTTGTGTTATACCTTAGTTACTAAACTGTTATCTCAACCTGTGGGAGTTGCATTCTTTCGATTCTCCTTCCCATCCCTCCAGGAGCGGAGGGAAGAAAGAGTGGGGACTGAGTGAGAGAGCGACTGTGTGAGTTTATAAAGACTTAAACCACGATAAAAGTGCAGTTTCCTTCTTTTATTTTAATTTCTGTTTTGCAATTATTGATTCTAAGATTCGCTAAGTACTTTTACTGTGTGCATAAAATTTCTCAAGTAATCAATTCATCATGGAGCACCTCAACATTTCAGATAGAAAAAAGAATATACTGGGCTTTAGATATCCAAACTTGAAAATTACTGGTAATGAAATGTGTACATGTAGTTGAAATTATCATGATAATTTTTTTATTTCTATTTGCTTGAAGTAGTTTCTGCTTTCTGTATGTATCCTTTTTAAAAGCTGTATTTTTTATTCATACTGCATTTATAGCAGAAAGTTCTCTATAGGCGAGCTTTTAACATAAATAAAATGTTTTGTTATTTCATTTTGTTTCTTGAGTATAAGTATATAAATTTTACACAAAATTACAAATGCATTCTTTCCATGGTTCATATTATTGAGTCCATTAGTTCTACTTGCAATTTCTCATTTGAAAAAAGGAAAAGATTTCCTGCAAAAGTGAGATAAAAAATTGGAAGAGATTTGACATTTGATTTTTAAAGTTTCATGTAAAGCAATATTTGAGTGATTTTCTATGGAATCTATAGCATTCTGTTACAGGAAATAAGCTGCAGATTTGTTGCTTTATTCATCAAAGCAGTGAAAGCATGGACTCAAAATCATGGTGGCATATGGAGAGGTGGAAAGAGGTATAAAGTTACACACATCCTGAAAAGTTTTCACTAAAGATGAGCTCGGGTCACTTTTGAGCTAAGTGTGATGCGTGAATGTTTAGTCACTAATCCCTAAATTAAAAAAAAATAATAATAATTTAAAATGTATTATCATCTTGTGTATTTTCAGAATAAGGGTGGTTAGGGCCCTAACATTCACACTAACACCAGAACAAATAACTAAATATACATAACAAATAAATATATATAACTAAATATATATAACAAATAAATACAAGTCGTAAATTAGAAAAAACTGATTCGATAGGTAAAAAAATTGAACAGTACACAGTGACATAGGAAATATGAGCATGCTCTAAAAAAGTGTAAAATACTTCTTACAGTGCAGAATTTATATATCTGCCTTTACCTATGCACAACATATTCTACTTCACTATAAGTTTAAAGAAGGTGGAACATTTTGAGTAACAAAGTGTTAACTGCAATAATGCACATGTTGAAAGCAAAAGGATAGTCTTTGGCTAGTTTTAGCTTTAAATGTACCGAAACTATCTACTACTAGAAAGCTGCAATTATTTCCTCCATACAGTGTGGTGCCATTATGATAAAAAGAGTCATAAAGATACTGGGCTTTTTACTTCTGCAACACTGAGAATTTGAGGAGATCTGGATCCCAACAGCAATATGCTCTTCCATAAATATGTAACTACAAAAACCTGCTTGGTTTTGGACAAAATCATTTTTTGCAAAACAATTTCATAGTGAAAGGTGGCTTTAGGAACACCCTATCTGGAAATACATGTTCACACTGTAGGTTAGTTATACATAAGAAAAGGAAAAAAATACATAATTTAAAAAAAATTGCCTTTTAAAGTTTCAAAATTAATTTTCTACTCAGCTGTTCACTTCAAAATTTCTTTCACTTTTACCTGTAAAAAAGTCTACAATACTTAAGTGAAAATTGAATATTTATTTCTAGTCAAAAGGGACTGACATTTCTGCTAAGAACTTAGAATAAGCAGTTTTATACATGACTAGCTCCTCTGACATTAGTGGACCTGCACATCTAAGCATATAGGTAAGTTTTTGTCTGCTCACAGCCTAATTGCTAACATGCAGAAGGACTACAGTCAGACTTACACACTTTGTTCTATTTGTGTAGATTTGGTTTCCCATTTCTTCTTTTCAACTGCATTAAATGTCTTCCAAAGGATTTATTTTACATCTGCCACTCTGCCTGCCTGCAGTCACTGGTTTTCCTCCTACTGCACATGAAACCTCAGAAGAGCAGTTCTGAAAAGGAGTGCTGTTTTTGCAAAGAAAAAAGAAATAGATGACAACAAAACTATCACAGACAAAAATGTCTCTCTTTTATCATTCTACTCAAATGCAATTTTCATTTTTGCAAGTGTAACCCTAACACTCCACCTGGGAATACTTGGTCATCAAAGCTGAACCTGGCTTGGCAGTATGTACAGTACACTTGTCTGAACTCCATGGGACAGACTTTCGTCTGGCATAAAAAAAGATTGCTCCATGTGAACAGAGTAAAGCTATTCTGATTTACACCAGCTCAGGGACTTGTTCTTTGCATTGATTTATGCAACCAATTTGAGCCCATTAGACTTATGCCAGTATAAACCTGAAGAAACCCAGTGGTGAATCAAGCTCCAAAAGAGAAATCTTTAAATAACTACTTAACAGCTGTGGAAATATTGGCTGGCTCTCTTAGGATTTCATTACCACATCTGAAGAGAATGTTGGTTTATGGAGATCAGTAAACAAATCTCAGCAGAAATGGTGTCACAGAAAAACAAAACAAAACAAAACAAAAAAACCAAAACAACAGAGAAACATGTCCAGTATATGAACAGACCATCTCCTGGGCTGTATTAACTTGCTCTGTCTGAGCCAGGCTAAGATTTAAGGGAAGATGTTTCTTAACTAGCACTTTGGATTTAAAGGCAGCTGAAAGGAGCAACACAAAGACCCTGTGGCCTGTTGATGTAAAGGGCTAGGGGCAAGGAGGATCCTAGTGCTCTTGGTTCATTCAATGACTCATCATGCAACACTGGGATCATCATTTGACCCTTTCTTGCCTCAGTGAACTCAAGTGGAGATTAGGTGAAAAATGAAGGTTTCTATTGGAAAACAGATGATTTATAACAGAGCTCCCTTGAGTAAATACATTACAAAGAAGGGGTAAATCCATAAATTTTGCATACACAATCATAAACAATGGAGCTGATGTGTGTAAAAACCCGAATTTCTTCTTCCTTCTTCAGGTGGCTTTCTTGTCTTACTGCATTATTCTCACCATAAAACCATGCACATCAATAACAGATCAGCAAACGAGGGTAACTTTGTTACCTTCTGAATTTGTAGTCTCGCAAAAGATGCAAGAGTAAAAACAGATTTCCACTCCTCACATAAATCAGCAAGGCAATGACGCCACTTATATCTACTCCAATATCAAAAGTAACTTTTAAAAACATTCTTTTGGACAGCTGCCTGGACTAAGCAATTGTAACTGCTGGTGGTGTGTGCATATGTGTGTGCTGGAGATGTAGAGCAAAACCTGTTTGGAATCTGTTTTGCAAGGACTAGTATGTTTTGTATTTTACCAAGTGAGAATGTGGCCCACAAACCTTCTTGAACTGAAGGTCATTTTATTCAGTAATGAATTGCATGCTCTTCATCTGAAATTGCTTTCAAGGTTTTCAGGTTTTTTTTTAAAAAAAGAGCTCTTCTTTTATCATCAAATCTCTATAAAGATCAAATCAAACATTAGGGAAAAAAAACAGATTAAAAGTCTGAACAGCCTTTGTTGTCTTAATTTTACATTTCAATGATTTGGACAGCTCTCGTCACTACTGTTTTTCTCATCATAATGATCACGAAAAGTATGACCAGTAAAAATATACAAGTGCTGTGCCTGTGTATCAGATAAAGGATCTATAGGTTACTTTGACAGACTGTGTGCAAACAGGGCAAATGTTATAAGGAATGTGAAATGATGGAAAGGATATAAAATGCATTAAAAAACTCATGTCCCATAAGAATTAGGATTCTTTCAAAGTTCTGATGTAATCCAATCAAACCCACTGTTTAAATGCTGAGAAAAAAGCCACAAAGATCCCAGGGCTATCTCATCAGAAGGGTTTTTTTCTCCCCTGCTGGCAGCTTGTGGATGCAAAAGGTCTTGATACAGAGAAGGGTGCAAGTATAGCAGCAGCTAAGGAGTCTCAATCAGATAAACTGACATCTGTGACAGATAGCTCTCTTACACAGAAGTCATTAAGCCTTGTTTGCCTTTCTCACGGGAATGATCCACCACTGTTACAGTATCTCTAATGCGGCTACTAACATGCAGTTTTAGATTCATTCGCAGCTTGAAATAAGATCACATTTACAGTGAAAAGCTCAAGTCTTAAGTAGCATGGAAATTCAGTTCAGTTTCCCTTATCACTTCTCTTCTATGGCTTTAATCAGGTGTTTTATTTATTAGGGGTTCAAAAAATAGTGTCAGTAAATGGTCATTCATTTCTCCTGTCCCCATCTATTTTGTTACTTTGTATGCTACACAAATGTGTCTGCAACATGTCATCAAATAGAAGTTTAAAAAGGTCTTTTTTTTTTTTTTTTGTCAAAGTAAGTTGATCCTTCTTATTATAAATAGCACTGCAGAAATATTGAATTTAAAAGTATTTAAACTTAGGCTTTGCATGCACTAAAGTGCATTCATGCTACAAGAAAAAGGATAAAACATGATTTCTTAACATTTTCTTTCAAAAATCAAAACAGACTATTCCTTTCAGATCTGAACAGAAAAAAAAAAAAAAAGAAAAAGGAATTTCAGAAAAATATCACCCATTTTGAGGGAATAGGAGGCTGTAATGAAGATAACTGGAAAATTCTTGGGAAGGTACAGGATGCTTTTTTAAAAAGAATTCAGGGATTTTTATATAAATCAGGAAAATAAAAAAAAAAAAAAAAGCATATTGGACCAAAGAATAGGTTTCATACGCTAATAATAGAAGACAAACAAGCATTCTACATTGTCAGAGTAAAAGCAGAAAATGATATGAAAAAGTAAAAACCACCCAGAAAAGTATTCTTTCACTAAGTACATGTTAAAGTGAATTTCAAATCAGACCCTTAGAAGAAAGTATTTGATGTCTCATTACAAATATAAACAAATGCAGAATAGGAAGAAATACTGATTTTGAACATGTTTCCTCTTGACGCCATTTTAATTAATATGTGCTTGAATTCTGATTCTCTTTGTCTTCAGATTTATAAACATATTTTTCTAATTGAAAGAACTTCATTTCATAACTGAAACTAAAAAGCTGTACTTATTCTAAACCCTGCATGTTGTGAAATAAGTTATATATATCTCACACATCTTACTTGTGTTCCTATCAGGGTTATATTCTGTAATTTTTAGCATTAGCGAAGCAAAATCCGTAGTGTTTAAATTTAAAGTTGCAATTTACCTGTAGAGATACTGGGAAAATGAATCTTGTGATATAAACAAGTAACATCAAAAGCAACAAATAGTAGTACAACTTATGAAAGATATTTATATTTTTCTGAACTAAGAATGGAAATAGTTGTTGTAAGGTTATGTCTGATCTTCACAGAAATATATATTTATTAGCAAAATCTAGATTTCTTTTTATTCCCTGGGGCTCTTACAAATGCACAAGACACAGCCTCAATACCTTCAGGAGCTGCTTCAAAGCAAATTATTGATGTTCTGGCCCACAGCTCTCTTGGAGAATATTGAGTATCAGCTGCCTCAAAGGTTGGCGCCAACCTTCCTCTTCAATGCACCGCAAACCAGAATTAATTGCAAATCAATCGAACAAACTACAACTGATCAGTAAACCAATTGGTAATTTTAGCTGCTCATCCTGCCTTCATTTACTAAGGGGAAAGATGTGGGATGAAGGAAAGTGATTTCTAGCTAACATTTTGGATTTTTTTTCACCCTAGTAACAAGGATGCCCTTGCAAAAACATTTCAATCAGGGACATATCCAAGCTAAGCAATTCCAACAGTTCCATTACATTTTTCATATTTTTTTTTCTGTTTTTTGTTTCTTTGCTTGCCTTTTTATTATTATTATTATTATTCTTGTTCTTGCATGTATTCCTTTGGATAATAGGAAAAAGGTCACACACCTCTTGCTGTTGCAGTTCCTCTGTTTTTTTATCAATCCATGGTTGAGAAACAAAGGAACAGTGCAAACTGTGAGTACAAGATCTCCACTGTACACACTATTTCCCCTTAGTTGCATAAAAGTGTGTCTTTAACTGATGCAAAGGGAATTCCTATTAAATACTGACTGTTAGTCTTGATTCACCTAAGTAAATTGAGAAATGCTTGAACTCTATTGACTTTTCATTGTATGTCTTCCTCTTGCCAAGGGAACGTTCTTCACGAAACACTTAGCAGGAGCCCATCATTGCAGCTCTTACAGACCACACTCTTCATTTGTCTGGTGAAACACTGTGCAACGCTGAAGGCTGAATTTCCCAGTCCTCTGTGGCATATTTACCCAAATATTTATGCAGTGGAAGTTCTGCAAAGAACATTTCAGAATATTTTCTGATTATTCAACTCTGGGCTGCACATGGAGGCTGATTTGCGTGTGTAAGCGGAAATCCAGAGAAATTTGAAGAAAAAACATGTGGAAAGCTCTTTGAACTAGCAGAAGCAGCTAATTGTTCACTTCTTCAAATGTATAAAATGAATGTGACACTTTTAAAAATTATGCTACTATCTGTAAACCAACAGCCACATAATTTATTTTATAGAAAACCCGAAAGGATGCCTAACACAATACATTTATTTGACCAGATCTGAGGGAAGATGGTAGGAAAAAAGTGCAGATTTTTTAATGTATGTCAATATGTTACCTTGTAAAGTGGGTGATAATAATGATAAATGGTAAGAGTCAGACTTTTAGATGCATATTATTACGGAAATAAACTAGTAATATATGCAGCTAGAAAGACTGTATAGATGACTTTAAAGCTAAGGGGACAGCAGCATCCACTTACCTCTGCTGAGATACCTACACACATGCAGAGGTTTAGTCTTGAGGCTTTCTTCTGATGACACTGGAGCAAGCTTTTGCATCCAGATTTTCCATCTTTGGATTGTGCCTTACCCAATGCGTTCACCACTGTTTCAGAACCTACTCAGGGCATTCAGAGTGCAAATACCTCCTCCCATGTCCTTTACCTATTACCCTGACTCTCACCAGGCTAATTCCTTGCGGTTTCTAAAAGGGGAGGAATCTGTGACTACCTCTGGGGAACCTGTACCTGCACCCTAAAAGGACAGCTTTTGTTTTCATTTTCTGCTCTGAACTATTAATAAAGGAGAAGAAGCCATAGAACCCCATGTCTTCATGTTCTGGATAAGCATCCTGGCTCCTCTGAGTTTTGGTTGAATTTATTAAAGTTTTTATGTTGCTTAAAAGCAGATATTTTTTTTTATAAAATATTTTTTGAGTGTCTACATGCCACTTGAATATCAATTCTTCTCAGTTTTAACAAAGATGCACGCTGCATCTGCACTGACTTGATATTTCTAGTTACACCAAAGTAGGTCATTCTACAAAACACCTATTTAATTGACTGTATTATTTTTAATCAACAGAGCAAATTCCATTTAATGAAAAAGTATGACTTGGGAAGAAATAGTTGCATGAAAAAAAATCAAGTATTTTAACTGAAGAAGCAAAAAAAAAAAAAAAAAATCCCAAACTAAGGACAGTTCAAGATATTAAAAATAAGTTCTTGAACACCAGAATACGTATGCAAGATTTTTGGTTTCCCAAAAAAATTTAAAGCACTTGTGTTGCAGTGATTAGGCATCCAGGAATTAGACATCTAGTGTGGTCTATTACAGTAGAGTCTGTTAGAATTTTTTCTAAGTATAATTATTTTCTGCATACGTTATTTTATTATCAAATTAGAGTTCTGCCTGAAAAACAAAGAAATTTTATGTAGAAAAACACACATGTTGATCACATATTCCAGGCTTGTAACACACTAAATACTCTCTAATAGAAAAGATACATGTTATTCCAGGGGAAGAGCATATTTTGTGTAAAGATGTCTATTCCTTAAAAAGTTGAAAACTGAACTACAAAAGCCTGACTGTGACAGCAACACCCTTCAGCAGCTAATTGAAATTAACACTTTCTTTAGTTGTTCTGATTAGGACCAATGGGCAAAGGGGAAATCCTGCCTGACCAATCTGGTGGCCTTCTATGATGGGGCTACGGAACTGATGGACAGGGGTAGAGCAGCTGATGTCATCTACCTGGACTTGTGTAAAGCCTTTGACACTCTCCCACATGACATTCTTGTCTCTAAGTTGGAGAGACATCCATTTGATAGGTGGATCACTCGGTGGATAAAGAACTGGCTGGATGGCCGCGCGCAAAGGGTTGTGGTCAATGGCTCAATGTCCAGCTGGAGACCAGTAATGAGCGGTGTCCCCCAGGGATCGGTGTTGGGACTGGTCTTGATCAACATCTTTGTGAGTGACATGGGTAGTGGGATTGAGTGTGCCCTCAGCAAGTTTGCCAATGACACCAAGCTGTGTGGTTCAGTTGATAAGCTGGAGGGAAGGAATGCCATCCAGAGGGACCTTGACATGCTTGTGAGGTGGGCTGATGCCAACCTGATGAAGTTTAACCATGCCAAGTGCAAGGTCCTACACCTGGGTCGGAGCAATCCCAGGCAAAGCTACAGGTTGGGCAGAGAAGAGATTGAGAGCAGCCCTGCAGAGAAGGACTTGGGGGTGTTGGTCGATGAGAAAATGAACATGAGCAAGCAGTGTGCGCTTGCAGCACAGAAGGCCAACCGTACCCTGGGCTGCATCAAAAGGAGTGTGACCAGCAGGTCAAGGGAGGTGATCCTACCCCTCTACCCTGCTCTTGTGAGACCTCACTAGGAGTATTGTGTGCAGTTCTGGAGTCTTCAACACAGAAAGGACATGGAACTGCTGGAACAAATGCAGAGGAGGGCCACGAGGATGATCAGGGGACTGGAGCACCTCCTGTATTATGACAGGTTGAGAAAGTTGAGGCTGTTCAGCCTGGAGAAGAGAAGGCTGTGTGGAGACCTCATAGCAGCCTTCCAGTATCTGAATGGGGCCTATAGGGATACTGGGGAGGGACTTTTCATGACAGACTGTAATGATAGGACGAGGGGTAATGGGTTCAAACTTCAACAGGGGAAGTTTAGATTGGGTATGAGGAAGAAATTCTTTACTGTAAGTGTGGTGAGGCACTGGAATGGGCTGCCCAGGGAACTTGTGAATGCTCCATCGCTGGCGGTGCTCAAGGCCATGTTGGACATAGCTTGGGGTGCATGGTTTAGTGTGAGGTGTTCCTGCCCATGGCAGGGGAGTTGGAACTAGATGATCTTAAGGTCCTTTCCAGCCCTAACTATTCTATAATTCTATGATTCAGTAAAAGTGTCTCTAATTTCTATCTTGTTTAGGTGCTGGTGATACCAGCTTCTACTATATTCAACTGACTGTTTAGTCTAACTTGCAAGCAACTCCTTTCTTAGGGTGCTCTTTCCAGAAGTGCTTGTATTGATACCTTCTATGAGTGCTCCTTAGTACAGAGTGCTGCAATTAGCAATGAAAAGGAAATGATTTCTGGTATAAGTTTAATATTTAGTGGGAGCAACTCTGATGTTGTGAATCCGGAAAAGTCACTGAGCAGTGACTAAGGACTCCCAGACAACACTGTTTACCTTTAATAATGACTCAATTTTTCTACCCAGAAAGGGCCAGATGTGGAAGACACCCAGTCTAGAGACACCATCAGTTTCAGTGTTGGGTCCTACAGGAGCAATTCATAGTTTACAAGGTGGATGCCTAGGATCAGAGACCAAGATGCATTAGAAAGGAGCCCACAGTTGGTGTGAGTAGCATCCTGACTGCAGTTACAGAAGACCCACAGAAGGCAGATGCCTGGATCTCTACATGCTCTGGGACCTGGCAGCGCCCATCAATAGCTTCTCTTCCTGAGGACACTTGCTCAATAAGGCTTTTTTTAAATTATAGGAAAAGGAGGAGAACCCACTATTTTGTTTCATGGTGTGGCAGATACAGCATGAACTCAATGATGGGGGACACAAGCTTAGCTCCTAGATGACTCCTCAAATCTCTTTGACTGTATTGAAACTCGTATCTGTCATGAAAATTCTGTAACCACCAGGATGGTCGCAACCATACTGTTGCAAATGCACATACCAAGACATGTGTGCTGACTGTCAGTACATACCTGACTAAATGGTGCAGTACAGTGAACCACACAGCATCCTGCAGACATGGTCCACTGACTCTCCAGGTCAGGACCCTGGCTGCATTTTGGTGTGAGCTCTTCTCCACTATAAACTCGTAGGTGAGGTCTGGAAAGCAAGCAAATACTTCAATATCCCACAGCTGAGGCTTGTCCAATGTTATTACATATGATGCATCTGCTGCATAACTGTAATTTTACAGCAATTATATATGACTGTTCTTCTATACTCAGAGTTTAATCTGGTTATTAGATATATGACCATAAATTTTAGACTTTCTTTTTAAGTGGATTGGAAGCACATTAGGAAGATATAAATTAAGTGCTACTGCATTTGAGAGAAAACTTTGGTATTGAAGTTTTATTGCAAAGTATTTAAACCCTCCTAATTTTGTCTTCCTTGCTATGAAACAAATGGTCATAGAAGCATAGGTCATTTCAGACAGTCTTTTATATGGTGCCATTCAGAGATGATGTATTATTTGACTTTCATTGAAGAAGGGAAAAAAATTCTTGAAATGAAAGTTATCTAGTGAGTTTTTCTTGGGGCATTAATGGTCAATTTAGCTAAAAGATGTGTGCTGTATTTCATCTTCTTTAATGTAATTATTGCAAAGAATGTGGGGAGTTTAGGCACTTAGGAAGAGAAAATTCTGTTGAACTTCAAATGTACTTAGTAACAATGAATTTTGTTCAATTTTCTAACGTACTTATGGAACTTGAATAATGAATGGTTTTAATACATTTTCCTGTATTCCTATTGTTAAGATTAGGTTATGTAGTGCACATATATGTACTATGGTGGACATAATCCTTCTCGGAATATTTCACATGTCATTATGCTGTTTTAGTATGGACTAAGGAGTGACAGTTTATGATGACTAGAGGACCTAATTCCCACAATCCAGGTTCTCCATCCAAAATCTCCTGCCCTAGATTTCCTGTGTGACCTTGAGCAAAACTGTCTGTGTCTGTGCCTTCTATTTGGGTCTCTGAGATGTCTCTCTCTAATTTTTGCCTCTTATTTGTCATCATCCCTGTGCTTGTCATCAATTCTGCGGGTCTGTTTTAAAGGCATCAGGGCTCTACCAGAGAAAACTGCAATGTGCTTTGCTCTTTCTGAATTTCTGAAGATTTCAAAGCTCCACTCACTCCCTGTCCCTCAGCAAAGGTAGCTGGGCAGCAGCACAACTGCGGGTGTACACTTGGTGCCAGCAGCACCACAGGCACACACCTGCACTTTGGTCAGGCACACCAGTGGGCAGGAGAAGATGAGATCATGGTGTTTGGATGAATGTATCCTGAATGGGCACATGGCATAATTCCACTGCTCTTGTCCAGTTCTTCACCAGTAGATCGTGGAAGTGAGGAAAACATGAAAACACTGGGTTCAGAGACTGTTTTTCGGACCAGAAGCCAAATGCTGCGGCTTGTATCTATACTTGAATGCTTTGCACGATTAAATAGGTGGCTTTGCCTGTGGTGCTAATTGGGAACAAGCCTTATTCTGAATCGTCATGCAGAACATGTTCAGGTACGAGCAAGAGCTGGGCCATGTTAAAATTCTGCAGAAAGGTTTACTAGCAGGTAACTCTATGGGTCTGGGCTGAGCTCAACCCAAGCCCTTTAGTTTCAGTTTACTAGAGCAGGCAGACAGGCAGCAAGGCAGTGGAACTTGCGATCTGCCAGCAGAGCAGCAGAGTGTGGAAGCGATGGAAAGAGAAGAAAATACAGATATCCCAACAACTAGACTTTGCACTGATAACGTAAATGAATGATATACGGTAATAAAATGTAAACTCATCCCAGCCTGTGACCAATCCTAATAATAATTGAATACACTTAAATACATTTAAAATAATGAAATAAGGTGCCTAGAATGCTTTGGGCTTGATATAAGCTGGCATGGATCATCCTGCCTCTCTACTCTGCTCTTGTGAGACCTCACTTGGAGTATTGTGTGCAATTCTGGTGTCCTCAACATAAAAAGGACATGGAACTGTTGGAACAAGTCCAAAGGAGGGCCACGAGGATGATCAAGGGACTGGAGCACCTCGTGTATGAAGATAGGATGAGAAAGTTGGGGCTGTTCAGCCTGGAGAAGAGAAGGCTCTGTGTAGACCTCAGAGCAACCTCCTAGTATCTAAAGGGAGCCTATAGGGATGCTGGGGAGGGACTCTTCATTAGGGATTGTAGTGATAGGACAAGGGGTAATGGGTTCAAACTTCAACAGGGGAAGTTTAGATTGGATATGAGGAAGAAATTCTTTACTGTAAGGGTGGTGAGGCCCTGGAATGGGTTGCCCAGGGAACTTGTGAATGTTCCATCCCTGGTGGTGTTCAAGGCCATGTTGTACATAGCCTTGGGTGCATGGTTTAGTGTGAGGTGTCCCTGCCCATGGCAGGGGAGTTGGAACTAGATGATCTTAAGGTCCTTTCCAGCCCTAACTATTATATGATTTTATGATTCTATGATTGGTTTTTACTGCAGACATTCAGATATGGCTTGTCATCTCAAAAAATAGTCCATATTCATGAACATTATAAATGGGAGAAGTTTATTACTATTAGCTAATGTTTCCCTGCTCCCAAAAAAGCACATTCCCTTACCCATCTTTTTCCCCAAATGTTCTGTGTGAGGCACTTCCCAACTGAAAGGCCTTCAAAGCAGGCTTGTTATGAACACAGGATTTGCAGAAGACATCAATTCCACCTCCAGCTACCCCTATGTTAATGAAAGTGTTCCCATGCCCTGATTGTAAATTTTCTTGAAGGGAGAGGACAAGAAGCGTCCCTGGCCACAGAGGCATCACCTCCCCCATAGGAAAGTACATATATATACATGATGCCTATATCAAAACTGCTGCTAGAAAAACAAGCTGGATTAACATGGAGTCATCTTCCTTCAGCAATGGGGCAAAAGAAGTCCTAAAGAAACAAAATTCTCCAAGGCAAGTTCCCAAATACTGAAAATATCCAGACCTACTGGTCCTGTCAGACTTAATTTAACTGGTGACATAAACACTAAACAGGGTTACGCAGATTTTTTTTTTTATGAACAATTATTTGTTTTTTTATATCGTACTCTATAGAACTTTCATATGTCTCATGAATTGTAATGTAATGCATCATTAAAGACCCGAAAATCACCTTAGGTGTAATTATTTAGACATGTAGGGGGAGATGAAGCCTCTTAAGACAGAACCTCTTTTCAAATAACATAGTTTCAATTTGCATTTTTTTCTCCTTTCTTTAGTTTGTCATTTTGGATGTTTTTACAGTCATACTTTGATATTGTTCTGCGTTATTATTAAATTCACAGTGGGCATTAAACAGTCCTTCTATTGAAATGTGCATTTGAAGCCTTTGATGTAAATTCTTAAAAGAAATTTTGCCCTTTCTCATTCATAGTCTTTTCCCATACGCAACAGAAAGTGAATTCTCAGAGTTTCACATTTTCAGTGACATAAAAATGCCTTATTCTTTCAAACAGTGGATTGAACTGTAGTAGTTTCTGAAGTTCTCTCGTTTGCCAAGAAGAGATAACAACCTCATCACTAGAGTGGGTTGGAAATCATATGGATGAGCCTTTGAAACTACAGACAAGTCAGCCTCACCTCTGTGCATGGCAAAATCTTGGAGCAGATTCTCTTGGAAGGCATGCTAAGGCACATGAAAAACAGCAAGGTGCTTGGTGACAGCCAGCATGGCTTCACTAAGGGGAAATCCTGCCTGACCAATCTGGTGACCTTCTATGATGGGGCTACGGAACTGATGGACAGGGGTAGAGCAGCTGATGCCATCTAGCAGGACTTGTGCAAAGTGTTTGACACTGTCTCACATGACACCATTGTCTCTAAGTAGGATAGACATCAATTTGATAGGTGGACCACCCGGTGGATAAAGAACTGGCAGGATGGCCGCACGCAAAGAGTTGTGCTCAATGGCTCAATGTCCAGCTGGAGACCGGTAACGAGTGGTGTCCCCCAGGGATCGGTGTTGGGCCCGATCTTGTTCAGCATCTTTGTGAGTGACGTGGAGAGTGGGATTGAGTGCGCCCTCAGCAAGTTTGCCAATGACACCAAGCTGTGTGGTTCAATTGATATGTTGGAGGGAAGGAATGCCATCCAGAGGGACCTTGACACTCTTGTGAGGTGGGCTGATGCCAACCTGATGAAGTTTAACCATGCCAAGTGCAAGGTCCTACACCTGGGTCGGAGCAATCCCAGGCAAAGCTACAGGTTGGGCAGAGAAGAGATTGAGAGCAGCCCTGCAGAGAAGGACTTGGGGGTGTTGGTCGATGAGAAAATGAACATGAGCAAGCAGTGTGCGCTTGCAGCCCAGAAAGCCAACTATACCCTGGGCTGCATCAAAAGGAGTGTGACCAGCAGGTCAAGGGAGGTGATCCTACCCCTCTACCCTGCTCTTGTGAGACCTCACTAGTAGTATTGTGTGCAGTTCTGGTGTCTTCAACACAGAAAGGAGATGGAACTGTTGGAACAAGTCCAAAGGAGGGCCACGAAGATGATCAAGGGACTGGAGCACCTCGTGTATGAAGATAGGATGAGAAAATTGGGGCTGTTCAGCCTGGAGAAGAGAAGGCTGCATGAAGACCTCATAGCAGCCTTCCAGTATCTGAATGGGGCCTGTTGGGATGCTGGGGAGGGACTCTTCATTAGGGATTGTAGTGATAGGACAAGGAGTAATGGGTTCAAACTTCAACAGGGGAAGTTTAGATTGGATATGTGGAAGAAATTCTTTACTGTTAGGGTGGTGAGGCCCTGGAATGGGTTGCCCAGGGAACTTGTGAATGCTCCATCCCTGGTGGTGTTCAAGGCTGGGTTGGACATAGCCTTGGGTGCATGGTTTAGTGTGAGGTGTCCCTGCCCATGGCAGGGGAGTTGGAACTAGATGATCTTGAGGTCCTTTCCAACCCTAACTATTCTATGATTCTATGACAGTTTCCACATTTCTCACAAAATTGTTAATTTATCAAACTAAAATAGTTCCTGGTGATGAGTGTGCTTTGTTAACTGTTCAATTAAAACTATTTTAGAATGGTGTTCATATTTTTAAAGCAAAAGAAGTTTCTTGGTCTGTTTCAAGGTAGCTTTTTGATGTTCAATTTTAGCAAATTTTAATGGGAGGGGGGGAGAAGGGGATGAGAAAGAGAAGGGTTTAAGCCCTAGGGCTCAAAAAAAAGTATTTTGAAATGCATGGAAATATTGCAATCCATTCTTAATTGATTTCATCTGATCAATTCCTACCAAAAAAAAAAAAAAAAACAAAAAAAAACCAAAAAAAACAAACACTGACTTATATTTAGACTCAGGATAAAATATAATGTTCATAATTTAAATAATTTCCATGAAATGCAAAGATAATTTCCAGAAAACTGTCCAATTAAAAAGGTGATAAAGATTTAAAATAGTTTCTGTTAAAGGATTGTTGTTCATATGTGGTTTTGCATCATCTTGATATGAGGCTGGTTTCTTATGCGATCTATAATGTAGTGTCTTGACACTCACTCAGTCTTTATGTGTTTCCTTGGTTCTTCAGAGGATATTTTTAAATGCTTTCGTGATTCTTCTAGTAATCTTGTTCATTTTTGCTATATTGTAGCACTTTTTCCTACTGAAAATCTATATCTGCTGTTAGGTGTAATTTATATTGTAAAGCAGTCATACTGGGCCACGTCAGGAAAGTCAGTTTACACCCCCCTACTCACTTGGATAGAGAAACAGCAGCTGTGAGGCTGATCTCTGCAAGACTTAAGGACCTGATTTCTTTTCACGTACCTACACACTGATGTAAGGAAGGCTATTTTCCTCCCTGGGGTGAATGACTCCAAGGAAGTGACCTCCAGCATTTGATGGAGGAGCTCTAATTCCCATTTCAGAATTGAGGAACTGGAATGGGAATCCCAGGGCTTGATTTCAGTCAGTGTGCCTGACTGATTAGTTAATCTTACATTTATCTATCTGTCTACATAAACATTCATTGTCACAGCAGAAAGTTAGGCCAAAACCACAACCCAAAATAAAACAGCAAAATTCTTGTTTAGCTTCTGATTTGAATTTTGTTGTTGCCTTTTGGAAACAAGCAACTTGATTGTATGCTGCAGATCAGTAAAATTTTGACAATGGCTATCTGGCCTTGTTCTTTCAAAATCTACTGCAAAAAGACTACAGATTTAATATTTTGATTTTGCCATATCGTAGCAAATTAAGCCTTGCTTTGCAGAAGCTTTATTTGCTACAACAGATATTTCTGCAAAGACAGACTAATGGAAACTTGGTGAGGGAAAATGTAATAAGCAAGATGAAGACAAGAAAAAGACGTGTAGTAATACTGATATTTTATAGATCCTTTCATATGATTCTTTGAGCTCATAATTCTAAGCATTGTTTCTGTGTCAGGTAGGAAAGCTCTGCTCTATGATCTGTGATGGAGTTTTTTCTCAAGCACAGAATGAATGATATTTTCAGTCTCATTTACTGTAATATTTTGGTCTTTAGTTCACGCTGTGGGGAGAGGCTGAAATGATTAAAAATTGTCCAAGCAACCACAAAGATATGTAAGAAGAGCTGCCATCAAATAGGGAACTTCTCTTTCCCTTTGTTTCTGATACCAGACCCAGAAATGACACAGTAAAGCTTCACCATTTCCTTAATTCCCAATTCCCTTTTTTTCAAAATTAAATTCAGTATATTTTTTTCCCCTGGATTCTCTTGGGGAAATTATTTCCATTCCCATTAATGCTTCTTTTACTTCCGCAGATTTTCTGTATTCTGCCCAGCTCTAAGTTAATATACAGGTCTCGTCCCTGCATCCAGATAAAATCTTAACTTTCTCTCCATACCTTCTAAAGCATAACTTGTCGTGGTTTAAGTCCAGCCATAACTCAGAAAAAACATGCAGTCACTCTCTCACTAACCCCCCTTCCAGCACCCTGCTCCCAGAGGGATGGGGAGGAGAATCGAAAGACTGTAACTCCCATGGGTTGAGATAAGAACAGTCCAGTAACTAAGGTATAACACAAACCACTGCTGCTACCACCAATAATAATAATAATAAGGGAAATAACAAGGGAGGAAAATACAACCACTCACCACCCGCCGACCGATACCCAGCCTGACCAAACAGTGATTGAACCCTTCCAGGTAACTGCCCCCAGTTTATATAGTGGGCATGACGTGCTGTGGTATGGAATACCTCTTTGGTTAGTTTGGGTCAGGTGTCCTGTCTCTGCTTCCTCCTGGCTTCCCCTCCTCCCTGGCAGAGCACGAGGCTCAGAAAGTCCTTGGTCAGACTAGACATTACTGAGCAACAACTGAAAACATTGGTGTTATCAGCATTGTTCCCGAGCTGAAAGTCAAAAACACAACACTGCACCAGCTACTAAGAAGGAGAAAAATTGCTGCTAATGCTAAACCCAGGAGATATCTTCATACCTCCTTGCATTTTACAGTGCTCTTCCTTCTCTACATGATTTCAGTACAAATTCTCTCTGGAGATGGTTTATGTATTCCATTCCCTCTCTCCTGTGCTCTGAGAGGAAAGTGCTATTCAGATCCTGTGAAGGACCGTGGGAATTCTTCGGGTTGATCACACAAGGACTGCATGAGCAGCACATAGGCAGGAAAGGAAAGCTGAAATACCATAACAGTTGCATTCAGATTATGAACTGCACATCTTGTGGAAGACAGTATGCTGTAACAAGTAAAAGCAAAATTTCTGTTTTCATTTACTGTAACCGTTTTGTTCCTACCACTGAAAAGAGAGGAATGTGTAAGAATTAACTTTAAATCATAACAAATACAACAGAATACATATTTATCCGTGGGACTTTGATATTTGCTGTTTGTTCTCTTATTATCTTAGTGAATATTATTTAAAAAACGTCCCAGGGAGCAAAAGTGATGCTCTTGAACCAGTGTCCTGGTTTGTCACTACTAGAATCCAGTTGGTATATCAACTTTTGTATGTTGAGTAGATGAACTATGTGGGAAAAGAATATTATAGAAAACATTATGGGATATTATATACATTTACAAGGTATCAAGATTTCTGAAGTCTATTTTGCTATGTTCATGACT
The DNA here is from genome assembly GCA_039720435.1 of Amazona ochrocephala. NCBI lineage: Eukaryota > Metazoa > Chordata > Aves > Psittaciformes > Psittacidae > Amazona > Amazona ochrocephala. The sequence continues at coordinate 99,746,590 of CM077909.1, forward strand.
TGGTAGAGAGCTGATAAGTTGCAGTGAGCTCCTCTGCTGTGACATCTCAGAGATGACAGAGTATAAGTATGTGAGATTAAGTGATATGAAAAGTTGAAGAGAGATTCAATTAAAGAAGAACTGTCATACAATTTATGTTTGTTAACATGAAAGCAATTTTGCTCTTTTTTTTTTTTTCCTCCTTTAAATAGGACCTGTCAAAAAAATATGATACTACTTCTTGAAAGGATTCCAGGTTGGTTGATAAAGATAACCACAAAGATGTAATAAAACTAGACTTGTAACAGGTTTTGTGGTAATATCACATGACATGCTGTTGGAGATACTAGCACTATACAGTATCAATAAAACACATATTAAGAATCGGCTATTTGATGGTTTTCAAAACGCATTTGTCAATGGAAAATCATTGTCAAAAGTGGATTTGGCACTGGGATTCCGGAAGACCCAGTGCTACTAAAAATTTTAACTAATGACCTACAAGTAAATGTAAAATCATGGCTGTTAAAATTTGAAGATGACACAAAAATGATGGACATCTAAGTTTGATGAGGACAGACAGCCATAGTTGGTCATCTAGGTAAACTGGAACAACTCATCCAGAATGAGTTTCAATATAACCAAGCAAAAAATAATATGCCTATTAAAAACGAACACAGAAAAAATCTACAGAAGGTAAGCTTTGGTTCTAAAAAATTGTGAATGTCAAAAAAATCTAGGTTCTATGGTAGATTAAATATGAGACCAGAACATCATTATGACAAGATCTAATTCTTGGATGCCTCCCTGAAAAAGGCAGCTAATAGCAGTAGGAAAGGGATATTACCTCTCATTTCTATGACCAAATTTTATATTCTTTTTAGGCTGATGTCACATTGTGAAAAGATCTTGAAGCCTTAGAGAGGATGCAGAAAAGATAATTTACTAGAGAAGATCCTGTAGAAGAGAAGGACTCCAAGAGCTCCGTCTGTTTAGATTTTCAGAAAGACCTTTGAATGGTAGCTTGAATACGGGGTAGAAACCAGATATTAGTGATAATATAATCTGGCTTGTAGAACAACAATAAAAAACAATGACTGGAAGGTGAATCCAGACATGTAAAGTACAAAGAAAGCCATGAGGGTAAAAAAGACTTATGCTATTGAAAAAATCACAAGAGTGATGGACTTTTCATCTCTCGATTTTTCCACTGAAGTCTGATAGCAGGGATTATTGAATTTCCTGTGACTTCAGTGGATAGTAGATTACATTCTAAATTAAATATTAGACTGTTGTGTGTTATATATTCTTGCCATACATATCCTGAACTTCACATATTTGTACCTGTTAGGTTCCACCTTCTTATGTGTAATATAATTTCTGATGCATTTAAAACCAAACACTGGAGGCAGAACCAGGAAATCTGGTTGAAGTCTCAGATTTGATACTGATTTATCCTTTCTGCTTCTAGAACAGAAACCATACCTGAAAGAATAATTGTATTGGATAAATACTTGTATGTTTATGAATTGCTTCTCATTAAAAGTGAGAATCACAGACATACATAGCATAAACGCTCATGAATTTAAATGGAGGAGTACAATGATTTGTGAAATTGAATTGAGAAATGTATGTTTAAACACAGAGGGCCTGCCAGTCCACATCTGGGGTATCCAGAATAAAAATTTCAGTATTTTGTTGTTAATGGAAAAAAAAAAATCCTTATTAGCTTAATTAAAAAGTCATATGAAAGCATTGATTTGAAAAAATAATTCAAATCAATAATGAGTAAATTCAAGGATTCAAAGTGTTGTGACAGGTTTCAAATATATTTAATCCCTATTGCTACCCTATTTTGTTAATCTAGGCTTGCTCTGTCTGGCAACATATCACAGAAGTTTGCATGCCTATATGAAGAGTTGAGGTAGCGGAAACACTGAATTATGAGTGATTTTCAAGAATTTCCATCCCAGGCTAGTAAGGAGCTGCTGGAAGAAGAGCTGAGATGCTATGTATTTAGGAAACATACACATTCATTATTTATGTTACACTTGGCTTGAGACAATAATATTAGCTCACTACTTAGATAAGGATTGAATCAAGGGAAAAAAAATTGCAAAGGAAAAGAATCAGGTGCTGCCAAAAATCACAGGTTGCTATTAGCTGCTCTGTGCACAGTGCAGGAGGCAGCGGAGAAGGGTTGGAGTGGAATTTGTGCTGAGCCAGATGGAGGTCCCCCTTGAAGTGTCTGATGAATTCCTGTAGGAGTTCTGCAAAGCTGTATTCGTCCTGATCAACCTTGCTAATGACTTTAAATCTCTAGGAGATCTTCCTATTGAGCTTGTGCTAGTTTAGTCTGCTAAACAGAGAGGAAAAGAGGCTTGTTGGCAGTTACAGATCAAGTTGCTCGGCATGGTATGAAATACACAAATGCTCTCTGAAGCAATGATGCCAGCAGGTTCTCATTTGAGATTTTCTTTCCTCATATGTTTTTCTTCTTTCAGTGAACTTTTAGATACTTTATGAAAATTGATGTTTGTATAGTCAAAAATTCTAAATAAGGGTCATGCAAGATCCAGAATGACACAGCAAGTTGGGTGATTTTGGGTCAGGAAAAGAAGCAACTTTTTTTTCCTCCTTTCCACGTTCTGAAGTGCATGAACAGCCAGAATGTTCATGCTCTGTGGGAGTAGAGATTAAAAAATACACAAAACAGGAAAAATGCTTCCATCCAGCAGTGTTTTCCCTGAGAAAGGCGTACCTGGCACAATTTTCTATTCCTCTGGTGGATTTCATGGATATGAATGCCAAATATAAGAAGGAGCTCTAAAGTTGCCGCACCTCCTGGTGTTCTCAGCATAGGCAGGACTTGATTCTGTATGTTCATTTTCTGTTGTGTTTATCCCCTTCTGTCAGTGTCCCCCTAAAGTAAGCAACACGAGTTCATCGTCTGTCACTATACCTGCTGTTGCTGACCTCTGAATGCTTCTGATGATCTTCCTCCCCTCTCCAGTGGCACAGTGAATAACATCAGGGAACAATCTGAGGAACAGTATCAGAAGCAGCAGCCAAGTTCTTCTGGAATGCAAGAACAGTCTTGAGCCCTCCACTTCTGAAACTCAGGAAAAAAAGGAGAAAAAAAAAAACAAACAAAGAAAAACAAAACATAGTTTGATTTGGTTTGGTTTGTTGTGGTTTTTTTGTTTGTTTGTTTGGTTTTTTTTTTTTGTTGTTTTTTTTTTTTTTTTTAACAGTCACAATAAAAGGTTGAATGTAAGTATTGCATTCTTTTACTCTTCAGAGATTCTACTGTTAGTGAAGTTTTTTCCAATTGGATTCTAGGCAACAACTTCACAAATATTTCTAATGCCAATTTCAAGAAGTAAGCTAGAAACTTCTAGATTCTAAACTAGATGCTAAGTAGATACTAAAGGTATCCACCTACTGCTTTTCAGCCAGTTAATAAATTCAGTAAATAGTAAGTGATGAGAAAGTAGAAAGAAGCAGAGATTCAGCATGTTAATTGCTGAGTGACAAATGAAAGAACACTCTTCTGTCATTTCAGATTAAGCTGCCAGTGAAAGCCGTAAGGTCTGCACGTGCCATCACTGAACCAAGATTACTTACTTAACATGTAAAACCAGGCCAGTACAGGATGCTGTTTCACACCAGGCAATCTGAATAAATGCTCTCTGTACAAAATATAACGCTTCTGTTGTCAATTACCATTGGATTAAGATTCTTATACTTTCAGTCCTAAGGAGTATTTTTCCATGCCACCAGCTATACTTTGCCTCATTGAGAAACATTGTTCACAAAATTCATTATTTTGATCCATTAAGATAAATATGGTATAGTGGGAAGTGTCCCTGCCCATGGCAGGGGGGTTGGAACTAGATGATCTTAAGATCCTTTCCAACCCTAACCATTCTATGATTCTGTGTTAATTTTCTTCAAGGATTTTTATGCCTCTCAAAAGAATTTTGTAACAGGATCCAGCATCAGACCTTACCTAAAAGTAACTGTCAGGCTTTTCATTCTTTGGGCCTAGATATGTGCGACAACAAAATGACTTGTAATAGTGCTGGGGTACATTAATTTATTAAAAGCAGCTTTAAATATTTCACTTCCTAACCTTTTCTGTATGATGTTGGGTACTTGCCTGAGAAAAGATGATTTTTTTCTCTTTTACCTATCATAGTTAAAATATATATAATTATTAAATAATTACAAATGTGCTGTTTTCTTTTGCAGGATCATAGGTGTAACAAAAAGCTGCAGGCATTTGAGTTAAACAACCTGGTGGGTCAAATGCTAAAGTACCACAAGAAATTATTCCACATACATGCTGAACAGCTTCATCGCCCTTAACATGATAGCTATAGACAGAAAGGTGGAAAGACCTCTGTGCTTAAAGATGTTTACTATCAAGCAACAACAAAAAGTGAAGATGAAAAGAGCTTTTGCTTACATTTTGTCTGCCAAGGATCTGTCTTCTCTTGAAATTATTAGGACTACAGTCTTCGCGTCTTGACTGAGAAATATCTTGATTCACCAATAAGCTTACTGAGTTTCTGTTCTGGTTTAAGCTAGTCATTACAGCTGGCACATTGGCACTTGGATGAGCAGTAGAAAGGAGCTGGTGCCATACTGTCTAAGATACTAAACTGACAATCCAAAACCGACTCACTGTGACTAATCTTAGAGACTTAATAACTTTGCTTTCATAAATGTTGTGTGAGGATAATTAAGCTCAGAAAGTTGGGGCTTTTCTGCCTGGAAAAGAGAAGGCTGCATGGAGACCTCAGAGCAGCCTTCCAGTATCTGAATGGGGCCTATAGAGATGCTGGAGAGGGACTCTTCATTAGGGACTGTAGTGATAGGACAAGGGGTAATGGGTTCAAACTTAAACAGGGGAAGTTTCAATTGGATATAAGGAGGAAATTCTTTACTGTAAGGGTGGTGAGGCACTGGAATGGGTTGCCCAGGGAAGTCGTGAATGCTCCATCGCTGGCGGTGTTCAAGGCCATGCTGGACAGAGCCTTGGGTGGCATGGTTTAGTGTGAGGTGTCCCTGCCCATGGCAGTGGGGTTGGAACTAGATGGTCTTAAGGTCCTTTCCAACCCTAACTATTCTATGATTCTATGAAGTTCCTTCATATGCTTAAATTTTCATTCCTCAGATATCTAGTCAAACTCTTCTCTAGTTTTTGAGTTTCAAAGCCAGTATTTGGCTGCTGAGATCAGACTGTGCATGCACACAGGTCAGAAGAAAAGAGGCAGAAACGTTGCTTTTGCTATTATATTTTGTATTTTACATTTCTTGATACTTGTTCAATACATAACAGCTACCAACACCTGAGAAAAGTGTCCCACTGGTAATGCATGTCTGCATATCACCTCATTTTCCTGCAGTTCTTTTTAAAAGCACTTGCCCCAGCAGGAATGTCAGAATGTCCTCCTCCCAGCCCTTTTTAATTTGCTTTTATTTCATGTATAATAAGCTTCTCTTTACTTCATTCTTGCTTTTTTAAATCCCCTTTTCATTAAAAGGACTAGGTTAATTTTAAAATACTGATAATTTGCTTTTTGTTTTTCTTTTTTTCCTTTTAGATTACCACACATTTTGATTTTTAAAGATTAACAGGCTTTGCCAATGAGGTTCCAAATTCCTGATTCAGAAGGCTACCCAGTCATTACTGGGAAATAAATAAATAAATAAAATAAAACAAAAACCAAAAAACCCTGGAAAATATCCTTTTGCAGTTTAATGAAACATTATCATCAGGACACTACTTGAATAAAACAGCCAAAAAAAGATCGGTTAGAGTCAACACAAACTTAGAAAATCCTACATTTTAGCAGCTGCTGCCACCTGTACCTACCTCATTCTAATTCAATGCTTCTAGCACTTAGTCCTTGAAAGGGTGGATAACTCGATACTGTCTCGGTCTGCAGGAAAGAAGTAGCGGCTGTAGCCCAAACACAGAGCCTAGTATGGGAGAGAGGACCATTATTATTAGTGCCAGAAGATACGTCGTTTTTCTGTGAAACAGCTTTGTGTATCTTCTAATAAATCCTGCTTTGATATTGGCAAACAGTCAATAAAACACGCAAAAATCCTGTGCGCCAGATATGCACAGCTGTGTCGTACTCCAGATCCATTGAATTTTTCTATCCTAATCCTTTCTACACCACAAATACAGCTCTGGCAAGGGATCCCATTACAACCAGATGGCACTCCATGGTTAAAGCACAGTTCAAGCTGTCTAGTTTCTTATTATCTCTTATTTGCACTGAGGTGAGCCAGCAGAGCCCTGACTGCAAGTTCTTTGTAACAGGAATGAAAAAGGATATACCTGTCCTAAAAAGAGATGTGTTTGCACTAGGTCTGTCACCACAAGAATTCCGTAGCACATTAAGATCTGAGAACTTGCACTGTCCACAGAGCTATAACTGTGATGTTTTGTCTGTACAGTCACTTCTTCTTCAGCTACTCAGACTTTTGCTTTTACCGGACACAGAGTTCCTAGCTACACTGAAATGCGAAGCTGTGCTTTAACCACCTGGGAGGACAATATATTTTTATGTTCTAACCCAGTACCCAAAGAAGCTGCTTTTGCACTAAATATAGACACTGACAGAAAAGTTCAAAAAGAATGTAAGGAAAGATGCAGTTGTTTGTATTTGGAGGTAAGGAAGGTTGTAGGGTAGTAGCAATATGATGCAAAACTATATTGGACAAGAGCATTGAGGTTTTGGAACAGGTTTAGGATGTAGGTCCAAATATGAAGTTGCACTGATAACCCAATTTTCTTGAAGAGCTCAATGTAATAGTAGTGACAGGACAAGGGGTAATGGTTTAAAACTTAAACAGGGAAAGTTTTAATTGGATATAAGGAAGAAGTTCTTTGCTATAAGGGTGGCGAGGCACTGGAATGGGCAGCCCAGGGAAGTTGTGAATGCTCCATCCCTGACAGTGTTTAAGGCCAGGCTAGACAGAGCCTTGGGTGGCATGGCTTAGTGTGAGGTGTCCCTGCCCATGGCAGGGGCTTGGAACTAGATAATCTTAAGGCCCTTTCCAACCCTAATTATTCTATGATTCTATGATTCTATGAAACGGTAAAGAACAAGAAAACAGCAATGATGCAGCAAGTTCTCTTGGGTAGGCATATAGTCACATAATGCTTATGTTTTCCCAGTAAACCTGAAAGGACAGTTGTGTTTAACAGTCTCTTACAGATATTTTGGTTACTCCACAGTAGTGCCAGTGGACAGGCACTTAAATTTAGGCAAATGGTCCTCAAGCAGAGAGTCAGCTTCAGAATGACAGCATGACCCTCATCAGTGTTTCATCCAGTAACTGGAGAAACTGGGCCAGAAACTGGGCCAGATACTCAGCTGATTTAAGTGGCTGTTACACTGCTTATTTGTATAACAAATGAACCCACTGAAAAGCTTGACAGTATCACACACTATCTATACAGTAAATCACTGGTAATTTTGCACGTGTTCATGTGCAGTTTACTAATGTTAGGAATATTTTCTGTGCGTGATAGAAATTATGCATAGTCAGGAATTATTGACAAAATACGTGCCAAAAGAAAAAGGTAATCCATGTTTTCAAAAATTTATCAGCTTAACAAAGCACGATGATAAAACTGGTAAATAGTTATGTGGAAACCCACAAAAAAGAGTATTTATATGCACATGATTACACAGAGATACAACTATAACACTGCATACTGTTTATGCCTCCTACATCTGTATGATTTTTTAAAACAAACCTGAAGCAAAGCTTTTTAAGTAAGTAAATTATGTACAAGTAATTCCTTACTCTAAGTACAACCAATTTGGTTGCCTTCTATGATGGGGCTACGGAACTGATGGACGGGGTAGAGCAGTTGATGTCATCTACCTGACTTGTGCAAAGTGTTCGACTCTGCCCCACACGACATCCTTCTCTCTAAGTTGGAGAGACATCAATTTGATAGGTGGACCACTCGGTGGATAAAGAACTGGCTGGATGGCCACACGCAAAGAGTTGTGATCAATGGCTCAATGACCATGTGGAGACCAGTAATGAGTGGTGTCCTTCAGGGATCGGTGTTGGGATCGGTCTTGTTCAACGTCTTTGTTGGTGACATGAAGAGTGGGATTGAGTGCGCCCTTAGCAAGTTTGCTGATGACACCTAGCTCTGTGGTCCTGTTGATACACTGGAGGGAAGGAATACCATGCAGAGGGACCACGACACGCTTGTGAGGTGGGCTGATGCCAACCTGATGAAGTTTAACCATGCCAAGTGCAAGGTCCTACCTGGGTCGGAGCAATCCCAGGCACAGCTACAGGTTGGGAGTCATTTTCAATAAATCCCTTCAGGACTGAATCTCACAAAAAAACTTCACGTCTTACATGGTAATGGCATAAACTGTTTTGTCAGTGATACTTCTGTGGTTCCTTGACACAGGTTTCTGCTTCTTTCTACTTCTTTTTTCTACTAAAATTTCTTTCAGTCATTACTCTACCTTTGGAAAGTATTAACTGCTTCTCAATGAACCAGAAAAACAAATAAGTAAAATTAATTCTACTTCCAATTCTTTTTATGATATCTTTAAGGCCTTCTATAAACCAGTATCAAATTTGTACAAAGCATGACCTCAGTATACTGCAATTATGCCACATGGCTTCAATGGCTGACCTATTTCTTGGTGTTAGTTTTGTGGTCTCAAAGAATTTGGAAGCGGAATTAAGTTTCAATTGTTTTTTTTAGGAATGGAATAGTAGAAAGTAAGCAAGGAAGACGTAGTCTATTGAGCAATGAATTACTGGAGAATCTATCTGCTTAGGAATCTGTACCAGTATTTTTAGGTGATAGAAGTCATCCAAGAATAATAAACCATTCCTGCAAAAGAATAATGAATTTTTTTTTTAGGATGTAGTGTGGTTTATGTAGTTAACAAATCAGTAGAGTCAGGAGCTTGATAGGAGGATATCAACCACAAAGCATATTTTTCATTTCTTTCCACACAGACTAAATCTTACAGATATGGCATTATCTGCATGGTACAGTACTAAGATTTTCATTAAATAAACTAGCAATGCAGATACTTTTACTAACAAACTATTGGAGAAAATTCTATTTACATAGAAAGTAAGTGAAAGAATTAAAATGTAAAAATTAGCCTTGGATGGCATGGTTTAGTGGGAGGTGTCCCTGCCCATGGCAGGGGGGTTGGAACTAGATGATCTTAAGGTCCTTTCCAACCCTAACTAGTCTATGATTCTACGATTCTATGATTAGTAGCTTGGAGGGACAGTTACCCCAAAGAAAGATACAAACCCAAGACCTGTTTATAAATCCAGGTCATTATTTTAATATTTTTTCCTCCCTACTTTTGTTTATTAGTGTTAGTAATTCTATGAAATTCTAAAATGTGCAACAGCAACAAGAAATTTTTCAGCAGCCCTGGCAGTCCTGGAGACAAATAGCACTTTGGGAAATGGTTGCCAAGGAGAACAAGCACGTGGCAAATCTGCCATTGGCACAAGGTAGGAATGAAAATGGGGTGGCAATCCAAGCTGCCAGCAATGCCACATACTGCTCCAACGCAAATAGCATCAGGAAACACAGTGCTTTTCATAAAGGCCACATTGGGCTTTGTCGGTTCAGGAATGCCATTTGACTTGTGGCTTAGCCTATGCCTCACAATTTGGATTTACTCTTCTGCTTAATACTAACACAGTCCACATGGAAGAGTGAGTACTTTTGCCACCAATTGATGACCTCCTATGTAGTAACCCGAGTTCTGATAGCAGGGAGAACAAGATTTTGTAAAAGCTGGAAAAATCTAGATTTGCTAAACACACACACACGCACACACACACACAGATACACGAAAACCCCACATCCGAAGATAATGAGTCATATCCTAAAAACCATAGACCTGTCTCCCAGATCAAAACACTTAAAATAATAAAGTATCCTGACTTTCTTTCAACTGCTGTCTGTATTTTTAAGTCTTTAAGAAAGGGGCAGTTTGGTCACATTTTTCAAGCTTATCACAAAGACAGTGGCAACAAGTTGAAATGAGAGAAAAAAAGTGAAAGGTTTTGTTTATCCCTATAACTTCCTTATAACTAGCATGCAGCATCCAGTAAAACTGTACAACACTGCAACAGTAGATTCCAACATCTGTATTCTCATTTGTTTTGATGGTGTCCTAGATGAGTTTAAGACAGTTGAAGGCAACACCATGTTTTAGAGGTTTTACTATCATGCTAAAGACTGTTTCTGTGACCATTTCAAACAGACACAGTGACTATTGTGGGCTTCTTGAACTTGTACTCCTGTGTGTTAAGGAAGGTCTGAAATTCCCTGCTTTATTATTTTCCTAGCCATGCGAGTGTAAAATCTGCAAAAAGTTTTGTACTATTCATGCACACATGATGCTGGGCATGTTTTAGTTTGCTTCTCTGTAGTAAAGGGGAAGAAGAAGAATTATTTCAAATGAAAAAATATTTTTAGTTTAGCTGAATAATGTTGCAAGTGAGCCAGATAAGCTAAAATACAATAGAAGAGTCAATATTTCCACCAGGCTGTGCTGGAGCATGAACAATTTTCGTTGCCTGTTGAAAAATACTGTTGCAAGAGGCTACTGTGTCTTTTCATAATTTTTCAACTGGTTTAAGTTGAAAACCACACATGATTGTGGGTATACATGCGTATAGTAGTTGGAACAAACACATGAAACACACAGAAGACCTTGGTCAGCTGCTCTATGGATTTGGTTTAGGCTCAGCCTGAGAAAACTGGAGATGAGCCACCTTGCATACCTGTCTTGCAGTCCAGAGATCATTCTCTGGAAAGGATGCCTCTGTTAGTGCATACGCAGCCAGAGTTATCATGCAATGAAAAATGAATGTCTGGAAAAAAAGTGTGCTACTAATGCTGTATAGAGATTGATTGGTCTGTAGCTCACAGATTCTTGTCTGTAAGACCTCTCCTCCTGCAACGAACAGTGTGCAGACAGGACATTATTGCTTTTATGTGCATTTTTGATCATGCCTATCCTGCAGAAATGGACTATTTTTACCACAAAAATGTAATGACATATAATAGACTTCATTTGAGGGAGAGTACCACATATTTGTGCTTTTCATGAAAAGGTATTTTTCTAATGATAAAGTAATGAAGAAGTCATTCCAGTAAAAGTTGCTATTATATTTTAACAACTCAGTAAGACTGTATTTGACTCTCTCTTTCCCATTGTAGACAAATGATCTCTGTACATCCACATGCAGCTGGCAGCCAAATCATTAAATTAAAATTATTATATTCCTTTTACAAAACCTTGGGCAAAAAGTAATTACAAATCAGCGCATAATTCTTAGTAAGTATGGTATTCAACTAAATAATCAGTGTCACTTCAACAGCAGAATCATAAAGACTGTTTATATTTTTTGAACTAAAATTTTCTTTAAGAAAAGAACAAAATGATTAAGACTAGAACCATAGGAATGAAAGCTAACACCTGGCCTGCTGCAAACCTGCTAATTAGTCATGGGCAAGTTATTAAATTTTTCTGCACCTCTGTGTTATATTATATTGTCTACTGTGTTCTAAGTATGAAACTCTTTAATTAGATACTTTTAATTTTTTTTTCTTCCTTTTACCATCAAGGGGCTAATGGTTCCAAAATAAGAAGTGATTCTTAAGGGAAACGGTATTGTTAACATTATATATAATATAATTATTTTTTTATTAATTGAATTAAAATCCTGAATATTAAATTGTAACAGTTATATAATCTTTTGCAGTTTTACATATGGTACAAATAACTGAATCTCAAGTAAATTTCATTGCAAGTGTACACTTCAACGGCACCCATCTTTACTACAGAAGGAGAGAGTCCCTAAACCTTGAGAATAATTTTCCTCTGAAATTAAAAGAAAATTGAAGAAAATAGTCAATATTTTGTCATCTTAGAATTACAGCATTTGCTCACCGAATCCTACACAGATGGAGATAAAAGCTCCTCCAAGAGCAAAAAGCGCATCTTTTTTTCTATTGTTACAAAATATTGATGAAGTGCTCTATTGAGGTAGAGATCTCATTAATTATTTGATTTACAGAAAAAGAAGACAGAGGGAAATGAGTGCCCTGGCTAATGCCATGATGTACCATCTTGAGACTTAAGATCTTTTTAATGTATTCGGCAGCGATGCAGCTGAAAGAGGAAAAAGGGAGTTGAATGGATCCATTAATTTAATTGAAGCGAGGTCTGACAAGAGATAAAACATCTCAGGCCCTGCATCTCTTCAGGATGCATCAGCGCTATAGTAAACAGTCAATGATACACAGGCGCGAGCACGCACACACACACACACTCTCACACAAAAGCTAAAGGTGTACATAGATTTTAGAGACCTCAAGGCCATAGAATAGATACAGAGGCAGAGGTGAATAGACTGAAGAGGCCCTCCCTTCATGTAGTATCACAAAGTATTCAGCATCTGTTCAATTGTACTCACATGAAAAACTCCTGGGGTAGCTATAAGTGATTCAGACTTCTTACAGAGAAGTTGCATTTGTTCATTTTCTTCAGGCTTCAGGGAACACACTCTGCCTCATGTTTTGAAAGGTGGAGGGGAGAAATAGACTTCTACTGCTCTTAAAGAAATTCTGATGCTGATGCTGTATTTTGTGTCATATCCCTGCCCCCCCCAACATATGGCTGCCAGAAACTTGTTTAAAAAGTATGATACCATTTTAATATGTGAAATTTTCTTAGTTGGCAATTGCCATGAGTATACTCAGTTAATATTGTAAATAATTTTTACTAATAATACATCACCATGACTTTTTACCAGTCACATGGAAAACCAGGGTTGATAGAGAATCATAGAATAGTTTGGGTTGGAAGGCAGCTTCAAAGATCATCTAGTCCAACTCCCCTGCAATGAGCAAGAACATCTTGAACTAGATCAGTTGCCCAGAACCACATCTAGCCTGGATATATATCACTTAATTACTTTCTAACAAGTTAGAGCTTACAAGAAATTAAGAATAGAATTTTTTATCTTAATGGAATGTGATAACTACTACAGGGTAAATACAGCTGTCCAGTCCTCAAGTGACATACACAGGCACAGTTTTCTTAACCACTGAGTGAGTTGTAATGGTGGCTTGTTACCTGAGGGCTGGGCTAATAACTGAAGAATTGAACAAGATCAGGAGTCTGTGATAGATATTGCTATTAAATACTTGTCCTGAACCTTCTGATTTTCTTGGAAAACTTGATGATTGACTCTCCAACCTCAGAACACTTAACATAAGTATCTAAGCTGCTCTGTTTGCAATTAGCTTGGCTGACTCTTTGTAAACACCTCCCGTCTGTGATGGGAACAAACTTAAATTCCTTTCAAAGAGAGAAAGGTGTTCCAGGAAAAAGACACCAAGTGAAGTTACAGACCCAAACATTTCAAAGTTTTCTCTGTTGCTTCGCATCACTTCCTGTATGCATAGGTTGACTGAAAGACAATGATTTAATGGCAATATTGGCAGCAACTGGACTCATACACAGACAAAATAGGCTCCACTTTATAGAAATATAAAAAAAAAAAAAAGTGTTCAAAGAACAAAAGGTTAGTTTTCCTACCCTATGGACACCATACTTATATTTTCCTGTACACATTAATTTGCCCTATGAATTCACAGTAAAGCAAGGATAATCTTTTACCTGTGCTGACTCATCACAATCATGTTTATGATCAATAGTTTGAAACAAATCTTCATTTTTAGAAAAAAAAAAAAGAAAAAAAGGAAAACAAACATTTCAACAACTGAAATAAAAAATAACATAATTCCATAAAGCAGGAGATGCAAATGCAGCGACACTGAGGGACCTGCAGCCAGTGAGGAATAAATAGTTCTAGTAAGATTTTGAAAATTCAGGCACTGCTTTGGGAGCCAGAGATTGATCCATAAGTCTGGACTCAGACAATTAATAACCCAGAGCAGACTGCTGGAGTGGACATTTTAATATCTTCACATCTCCTTTCACAGTAGCTCAAATTCTCATAACATTAAGCAAACAGGCAGTACAACTCAACGTTGAAGGAAACTATTTAGCCCTATATTCCTATCTAGCCATGCAAATCAGAGACCCTATTTCCTATCCAACTTCAAACATTCAGTCAAAATGTTTGGTTCCGTGGCTTTTATGTATTTTTGTGTGTGTTTTGCACCATTTAGTAGAATGGTCTGCATTCAATGATATTCAGCAGAATAAATAAGCAAGCATTAAAATACAACAGAACAATCATAGTGAGAAAAACACCAAAGTTGTATCAGCACTCCAATTATGAGTCTTTAACAATTCTAGCATTGGATTTTATTGTAGTATCAACAGGTAATTATTTAAAAACTATGTTTCAATATAAGCTGAGTTGTTTATCTCTCTTTTATCCTTAAGACATTCAAAATTACAAAATTCAATAGACCTCATATAATATTCATCTTAAATGTTTGCTGGATTTCTGGCATTTAACCAATAATGCATTTAAATTGTTAACTAAAAAATAAAAGTGAAACAATTTCTGTCTCCTTAAAGGAAGTAATTTGAGCTGATTATACAGAGTGCAGTGGTGCACTAATACATCACTGGATGTGAAATGTGTATGAAATATCACATAATTCTTTATTTAGAGTTTATTAAACATGCATTGACCTTCAGTCTTATCATACACAAACTGTATCCTCATAGTTCGATAAAGCAAGTTGTCAAAGTAAATATTTGCAGCAGCTAGTAAAATAAAATCAGGTTATTTTCACTAATGGTCCATAGTGATCATTTATGTTAGAGCAGCTGTATTCTTGCTGTCAAGCTAAAGCCCTCTTTGGCTTTAGAGATCCCAGCCAACAAGAGCCTCTGAAGACAGGATATTGATTCATGGTGGTATCCAATACCTATAAAAATTTCCAGAACAAGGCTACCGGAAGTTTTAATAACTTCACTTACAATGGCTCAGCTTTCCTAACTGAGAAGCTAACCAACAAACATGTCTGGTGCTATACTGCTGAAGGTGAAAGAACACCACTCCCTTGACCCAAGAGTGTTTACTCAGACTCTGTCACCAATATGAGTAACAGTATCAAACAGCCAAAGAATCTGCAGTATAAGCAGTCTTGTGGGAAAAAAAAAAAAAAAAGGCAAATAAATCTATTATATCTTACTGAGCATCACTGTGATTTCTTTTCTTGGAGGTAGGGCCTCACATAGCAAAACCGTATGTGATAACTGTTATGCCAAGAAAGGCTATTTGTGTATTTCAGGTATAAACCTAATATTTCCTGTTACTCAAAACTTCCTCTTTTGTTCAAAATATACTTTAAAAAAACCCCTCAGTGTTCCAGTTGAATAGAACCAATCTTCTGTACAAAGACTCTTCTACTGCAAATCAAAGCAGTGGAAATAGTGTTTCACATTGTGGCTTGTATGTGTACTTATTGCTGCTCAAAGTACAATATTAGTTGTTTGGTTTCCCTAATATATTCCATTTACTCTATCATTCCTCAAACAGTTCAGTAGTGGACAGTGGATTGTAGTCACACAGGCAGTTCTGTATTTTCTTTTAGCACAAGGCATTCATGGCAGCACAACATGTTTTAAAGAACCTGAACATCAAGTAGTAAGTCTTTCTACTCCTTATTCCATATTGTGAACAGTCTTTTTAGAAAGATTTCAGCTATTCAGCAATAACAATAAAGTCTAATTTTAAGCTTCATCCAAAGCAGTTCTGGAGAGATACCAGAATTTCTGTCGTTTCTGTCAATTCAACTATTGAGCAAAACATGCTTAGAGATCATAGACTAAAGGGTACAAAATTGACATCAGTCCTCTGAAACCAAGGTTATTAAATTCAGAATCTGTTCAATTTTATGTGCAAGCACATAAAACAAAGTATTGTAAGAAAAGATTATGCGTTTAAGTGTGTGTGTGTGACACCTTTTCCAACAAATCATAACTATGCTCATCAAAGCATAACTGTGCTCTCAGTTGTACAGCTGACAAGAGAGACACCGTCTCCAGCAATGATGTCCCTAAAGACAGAGAAAAAAACAAAAATGTGGAAGTTGGAGAAGTATTCCTTATTCGTCATACATTTAGATAGGATTTATTCTTTTAGGCATGCTTTTCTTACATATAACGTATTTTAGTTACTAACGTTAAAAGAATAAAAGAGCTTAATCAGTTCAAAACTAAGTAAAGAATCATTTACACAGCGCCTAGTTTGCTACTGAAACAGTGGTGTTGACAGGAGACAGCCAATATGCTTGAAAATCACACCCAATGATATTCTGATGTTCTGATGTCTGAGTGTAAACAGGAAAGTAGCACTTTAAATCAGAGTGAATCTACAGTCACTCTACATTTATCAGTGAGTGTGTTCTGTGTTGTGTAACAGCCTGCCCTATGCAAGGCAAATTCTGGTAATGCTGGCTCCCAGGACAGCATTTTAGAAGGCATTAGGCATTAATTCACATGAAATAAGGTTCAGAAGAGAGGTGATAAAATGTCTGGGGATACACAATCTTTGGGGAATGCCAAATACTATCATGACATATCCAGAGATCCATCTCAAAATACTGAACTCAGTTTTCTTAATGTATTCATGGACACACCAGACAATTTTTTCAGGTACCGCAACAACAGTTTACTTAGATACAATGCTTTTATTCCTAAGAATACTGAAAGACAATTAAAATGGTACAGGAACCATAATATATGGAAAGTCCTGGATTTTTTTCTTTTTGTAAAGTGTCATTTTGTAATGGCCAAGGCAAATAGTTTGTAGCTGCAATAATAACTTCCATAAGAAGCTATTGTTACCTTTTTATTTTCAACAGGTAACAGCGATACATTGTAGTCTGTTGTTCACATTTGTTCTCAAAATTTAATTTGATTTTATTTCATTCCCAGTGTCTGGTCCCAACCATCTGTTGTTTTCCTTTTTTTTGTTTTTTACCAAACTGAGTGTTGCTCAACGCATGAATATCTAAGTAAAGCAGCTGAGAAAAACAAAATAAAACAGACAAATAAAAAATAAAGAATTAAATCACAACTCTTTGCATAGTTGCATTCACTAGCATGCTGGAATAGTAAATTGAAATTTTCAATTTGCTATTTTTTCCATTTTGTGGTTTAATAAAGAACCTTTTAGACTGCACCAACTATGCAGTAATGGAATAAAATATATAGCAACATGACAAAGTCACCTCATTTGTAGTAAAATCTGTTCTTTTCTCCAAAACCATGCAGATCCGAAAGGGGAAAAAAGTTAGTTCTCTTTAACAATGTTGGTTTTCTACATTCTCTTCATTTCAATTTAATTTGTGGTGCAGCAAGTGCTTCCATTTTCCTTATTCATCATCTCATATTTCATTTACAAAATTAAGGGTTAGAATGGATTTTGTGTAAGGCAGCTTCTCAGAAAACATTCCTTCTTCAGCCTCAGAGCAGAATAAAGGAAGGGACTGTATACAAATTATGACTCCTCTCCCAGGCTAAATAGTGAAGCTGAAATTCTCTAGAAGGAAAGGTGAGATGTTCACTAAAAATCATTTTATTGCCAGTTTATGACAAGCAGAAATCAAAGGTCAAACTCTAATTTCATAATACTGTCTGCTCCTCTGATCCAAAAACAATGGGAAACTATTCCACATGTATGCCTCTGACATGTTGTAAAGTGAAATTCGATTAATATGGAAGAACTTGAATAAGGAGAAATCTAAAGTATTTTGAAAATTACTATGATATAAAAACTCTAAAGACATGATAAAGTGCGACAATAAATTACCTGTTTTTTTTTTGTCACAGATTTCTAATACAAAAATTGGTTTGACTTGATTTTTTTCTGTTTTTTAATTGTAACTAATTTCATTATAAGTGTGTTTCAAAAGAGGTGTATTTCATAGAAATACACAATCTCAAAATTTACTTTTATTTTGTAACAAAAGTCTGATATTTTCAGATCCTTTCTGATATCTGCAAAGGTTCAGAATTCTCTAAAATCCTCTACGATAAAATTCTAAGTAGCAAAAATACTTTCTATGGCAGTGGTAGTCATGGATGGCAATAGAGGCTGAGAGGGATGTGGCATGCCCTAGCAATAGGTGTGGGCAGCAGCAAGCTTCTAAGCAAACTAGGGGAAACATTTTGCAGGGTGATGAGACTCCCTCAAGAGCAACACTGGGTGCTGGAGGCTTTGCAGCTGTAGGTTATTTAACCTAGAAAAGCTGAAACCAGTCTTCTGAAGCATAAACTATTTCCTACTTTCCTGTGCCTTAAGCCTTGTTCAAAGAATCACGCATTGTTATTCAGGCAATGTTACGTGCTTTTTAAACTTTTATGTGAAAGGTTATATATTAGTGTACTGGGTTCAGCAGCAGCAGTCATTTTTCTCCTTCATAGTAGCTGGCGCAGTGCTGTGTTTTTGACTTTCAGCCTGAGAACGGTGCTGATAACACCAATGTTTCGAGTTATGGCTTAGAATGTTTGGTCTGATCAAGGACTTTCTGAGTCTCAGGCTCTGCCAGGGAGGAGGGGAAGCCAGGAGGAAGCAGAGACAGGACACCTGACCCAGGTTGACCAAAGAGGTATTCCATACCACAGCATGTCGTGCCCAATATGTAAAAAAAGAGCTCAGACACCTGGAAGGGTGGGGGTGCACTGGGTGCCCGGGCTGTGTATCAGTGGTGAGCGTTCGTATTCTCTTCCTTTGTGTTTCTCTTGTCATTGTTATTGGTGGTAGCAGCAGTAACTTGTATTATGCCTTAGTTACTGAACTGTTCTTATCTCAACCTGTGGGAATTGCATTCTTTCGATTCTCCTCCCCATCCCCCCAGGAGCTGGGAGAAGAGGGGGGAGTGAGTGAGCAAACTGCGTGGCTGAGCAGACTTAAACCACCACAATTAGTTGCTGCTCCAAGCTTACCGAAGAATGCAATGATGCTGCTGTGTATTTAGCACTGATACATGTCCATGTATTTTTTGCTCCAGGCATTGCTCTAGTGAAGAAAGACTCCCTTCTCACATATCCCTTTCTTCCTACACACCCTGGTTCTGGTCTCTCAGAATCACTGCACAGGATGAAAAGTTTGTTCATAAATATGGAGCTCCTTTATAGTGAAACCATTATATGAGGTGCTTCTAAACACTTACTATCTTGTTAATTTAAAAAATAAAATTTAATCTGTTTTGAAAGATTTATTTTTGGTGGGTTTAATGCATTAAAGACTGAACAAAACTAGACTACCAACTATTTTATATTTGAAATTGTGGAAGAAAACTTTCATTCTATAGGAGTAAATATCCGTTGGATATGAGCTGAACTCAAGCTGCTCAAATCTGAAGGAGTTTCATGGTATACAATATGTAAGATACATGAGAATGAATGACAGGATACACTCTTGGAGAAACAGATACAGATGATCATATGGTACAGATTATTACAGTAACTGCTTGTACGTTTGCTCGTACAGTATCAGGCAAGTAGATAACATAAAAGTAAGAATAAGAACAGTGAGCACAGGTAATAGTCACTGCAACAGCTGAAACATGGTAACCTCAGGGCATATTTTTTCAGTGCTAACTTCTTTGTGTGTCTAGATTTGCTTTGTATGTGTATGAAGCTGGGTATTTCTCTCTCCAGTTTTCCAGCAATTTTATAGGTACAGGGAAAAAATAAAAAAGCATAATCAAAGGTATGGTACACTGGTAAGTAGCCATTGCTATCTTGGACTTGTGTTGTTGCCTGTCTCTCACAGGATACAAATTTGTAATCTGTCCTCAGAAATGCCATCAAGTCAAAAACTACACATTAATTACCCAGTCAAACCTGTAACCATCTGTATCTATTAAAAACTTTCAAACATTTCAGTGAGCACTTGAGATTAGAAATTCTTTTATTTGAATATTTTGAAATTTTCTCTTTATTACCCTAGAGGAATATCTTCAGTCGTAGATAATCCTACTTTAATAATGATCTCATCTTTTTTTATCTCTGCGTCTATGTCATAACTTCTTTCTCTGAAAGTAAAAAATACTAAACAATTATGTTCTTACAATATTATTTATTTATGTTATGCGTTATATGCATCTCTTTTTTGTTTGCGTTTCCCCATTCTTTTTTATCCTGTATAATCAGGAGTGGTCTTTGTGTCTTGGAGCTGTTTGGATTCCAGTTATTAAAGAGTCAGTGTCGTATGAGTGACAAACTTTAGCTGTATAAAGGATCTTAGAAAGTTCTCAACAAATGGCAAAAAAAAAAAAAAAAAAAACCAAGCTCTATCCGTTCCATAAGACTCTGCTCCCAGAATCAACAATCACCTTTGAAAATGGACTAATTTTTCTTTAAATACCCTACTAATTTGTTCTCCTTTGCAGAACTGTAGATAGGTATTCATTGCTCTCTGTTACAGATTTCTTCATTAATCAATGAGTTGGCATTGAGGTAGCTACAAACCCAGCCCTGCTGTGAATCCTTCCTCTTTTTATTTTCTCCTCACTGGCCTCTTTCCAAAAAGTGAATGTTATTTGGCTGCCTTATGAAAGACTTTCTTACTTAGCTGGACCTGCTCTTGCACTGTTCTCTGACATTATGCAAAGCTCAGCTGTACTATCAGACACTTGGATCTCTTTTACTTCACTTGTACTTGCTGTCTTGGCAAATATGGAGCCTACCCTAAAACAAATCACTGCTCATGTATTGGATTCAGTGCTCTCACCAGCGTGATTTCCAGCACTCTTGAATTTTGGCCAAATGCCAACTGCACCAGCCTTAGTAAAAACCCCTGAAAATTGGGGTTGTAATGGAAGTGCTGACACAGCTCTAAATATTGGCATGAATAACACAACTGTAATTATGCCAGGACAGATGGGCAAAAAGAACACATGGTTGTTGGACACAGAGCAAAGCTGCTCTCATTAATCATCTTGTACATTTGAGAAAATGATTTTGGAAAATAAAAGGTTAAAATGCTGAAGTATTGAAAGAAGGTGAACACAAGACCACTGTTCGTCCCAGCTTTCCTATTATAGCATCAACAGCTAATGAGGGGATAAATTTCTCTGAATAAGGGCTGTGCTAAGTAGAATTGTTGTTTTCTGAGTGTCCAATATTAATTACTGTAGCAAAACAAAACAGAAGAAATTAGAGCCAAACTTTGAGAGAAGCTGATATGGATGCTCTGCTTCAGGTACTCTTTTCTAGGATGTAGCATGGTTTGTAACTTCACACTGGCTTTCTTCAAGCCATCATTTTACTAGAGTTAGACAAGCCAAACCGGTGACAAGTCTTTTCAACCTGTTAGAACGAGTAGGAAACACAAGATAGACAGATAGGTGTAAACGTGCATGTTTGTATGAGCACAGAGACAAACATGCAAGAGTATTTCTTAATTTGTTTGGATATTTGTGTATGTACATTCAGTTATATACATGTAAACTTAGTGTATGAAAGATTACTGTGGCCTCTGAACGTTCTTAGAAGGTCATGCATACAGTCCAAAAAAATAATCCCTCTTTCAAAATCTGCCATTTTTTAGCCAATGTGTTTTTATACTACACATTTTATGCATGAACCTACTATAAATAACCTTGCCCTTAGTAAATCAAAAGCCATGAAAAAATAAAAGAGAAAGGAAAATAACTTGTTGAAAAAATACTGAGTCAGTATGTAAACAGGAGGAATTGAAAACCTGATTTCTCCTCTTCTTTCTCAATAATTTGTATTTTAAATAAATACAGTAGGTTTTAAAAATATATAAATATGTATATATATACATTTATTATGTATAACGTATTTTGGAAAAGAAGAATGTAGATTAACAAAGTTGAGTGGTTTTTAGTAAATATCAGAGACCCACTATAAAAATAGGTGAAAGAGACTGCAAGTCTCATGACTTAATGATTTGTTTGAGACCCTCATATCTGCTGGTTTGCTAGATGGTTTGTTACAGAGCAATCATGTGTGAACAGTATTGGAGAAACATTAACTTTTCAGCTCGGACAAAAATTGACCTGAACCTGAGATCACTGCTTTCTACTACCTGTTTCATAGCCATATTTTCAAATGCATGATACTTTGCTTTTTTGTTAATGCAGTCCTGGACACAGTGAACTACGTTTTCTACTAGAGGTGGAGCTATAGTCATTGGGATGTGATGGCCAATGCAATCTGATAAAGCTGATTCTTTCATCCTAGATGATCACAATGGACTAGACTGATGATTAGAATCAGAAAAGACCATTAAATGCTATAACTGAAGCGCCACCATCTTAGCTGTGAATGAATGGATGCTGCAACTCAGCAGCTATCCCTACCTAGCCCAGTAAAATTCCATGTGATATAACCCTGGAGGGCAGAAGGGCCCAAGACTGTTGGTTGATATTCAAGGATCACCTGCTGCAAGTTCAGGAGCGATACCTCCCAACAGCAAGGAAGTGCTGCAGGACAGCCAGGAGACCTCCTTGGATGGATAAGGACCTGCTGAGGAAACTTAGAGGGAAAAAGGAGGCTTATAAAAGGTGGAAGCAAGGACAGACAGCCTGGGAATAATACAAGGATGTTGTACGGGAAGCTAGGGACCAGGTTAGGAAAGCTAATTCCCCATTAGAATTTAACTTGGCTAGGGATGTTAAGGATAACAGGAAGGGATTCTATAGGTACACTGCAAATAAAGGACAGAGTGGGCCCTCTCCAGAAGCTGTAAGGAGAACTGGCTACCCTGGATTCGAAGAAAGCTGAGGTTCTTAATGACTTCTTTGCCTCAGTCTTCACCGAAAATGCTCTGACCACATCACCCAAGTCTTTGAAGGCAGATGCAGGGACAGTGAGAATGAAGACCCTGGGCCCACTGTAGGAGAGGATCTGGTTCAAGACCATCTTAGGAACCTGAATGTATACAAGTCCATGGGACCTGATGAAATCCATCCACGGGTCCTGAAGGAGCTGGCAAATGAAGTTGCTAAGCCACTGTCCATCATATTTGAAAAATCATGGCAGTCAGGTGAAGTTCCCGACAACTGGAAAAAGGGAAATATAAACCCCATTTTCAAGAAGGGGAAAATGGATGAGACGGGGAACTACGCAACAGTCAGTCTCACGTCTGTGTCTGGCAAAATCTTGGAGTAGATTCTCCTGGAAGGCATGCTAAGGCACATGAAAACCAAGGAGGTACTTGGTGACAGCCAGCATGGCTTCACTAAGCGGAAATCCTGTCTGACCAATCTGGTGGCCTTCTATGATGGTGCCATGGAACTGATGGACAGGGGTAGAGCAGTTTTTTTCATCTACCTGGACTTGTGCAAATTATTTGACACTGTCCCACATGACATCCTTGTCTCTAAGTTGGAGAGAAAACAATTTGATAGGTGGACCACTCGGTGGAAAAAGAACTGGCTGGATGGCCGCACGCAAAGAGTAGTGCTCAGTGGCTCAATGTCCAGCTGGAGACCAGTAACGAGTGGTGCCCCTCAGGGATCGGTGTTGGGACCGGTCCTGTTCAACATCTTTGTGAGTGACAAGGAGAGTGGGATTGAGTGTGCCCTCAACAAATTTGCCAATGACATCAATCCGTGTGGTTCAATTGATATGTTGGAGGGAAGGAATGCCATCCAGAGGGACCTTGACACACTTGTGAGATGGGCTGATGCCAACCTGATGAAATTTAATCATGCCAAGTGCAAGGTCGTACAAGTGGGTCGGAGCAATCCCAGGCAAAGCTACAGGTTGGGCAGAGAAGAGATTCAGAGCAGCCCTCCGAAGAAGGACCTGGGGGTATTGGTCGATGAGAAAATGAACATGAGCCAGCAGTGTGTGCTTGCCATCCAGAAAGCCAAACGTACCCTGGGCTGCATTAAAAGGAGTGTGACCAGCAGGTCAAAGGAGGTGATCCTGCCCCTCTACTCTGCTCTCGTGAGACCTCACTTGGAGTATTGTGTGCAGTTCTGGTGTCCTCAACATAAGAAGGACATGGAACTATTGGAACAAATGCAGAGGAGGTCCACGAGGATGATCAGAGGACTGGAACACCTCCTGTATAAAGATAGGCTGAGAAAATCGAGGCTGTTCAGCCTGGAGAAGAGAAGGCTGCATGGAGACCTCAGAGCAGCCTTGCAGTATCTGAAGGGGGGCCTATAGGGATGCTGGGGAAGGACATTTCGTTAGGGACTGTAATGATAGGACAAGGGGTAATGGGTTCAAACTTCAACAGGGGAAGTTTAGATTGGATATGTGGAAGAAATTCTCTACTGTAAGGGTGGTGAGGCCCTGGAATGGGTTGCCCAGAGAGCTTGTGAATGCTCCATCGCTGGCGGTGCTGAAGGCCGGGTTGCACATATGCTTGGATGGCACGGTTTAGTGGGAGGTGTCCCTGCCCATGACAGTGCGGTCGGAACTAGATGGTCTTAAGGTCCTTTCCAACCCTATCTATTCTGTGATTCTATGATTTTATGATGGATTAGTATTCCATATGACCATATTCTCAAATGAAAGATATTAGTCATCAGAGATGATAAGTAAAAAATCGCTAAATTTAGTCCTGAGTTAAACTCCTTACAAATTTATAATTTCAATGAAGTTGCACAGATATTGAAACAGGACAAAATCTCCTCTGTGTTTTCAAGCACATCTGAAAGAAAAATGCAGTAGTATCTAGCCCTATTAAATAGATGAAGTTTCCAGTGCTGTTACTGGTCAATATGCTTCTCTATACTGGAATTTCATTTGACCCTGAAATCATTGCATCTACAGATTAAAAAAATATACTTTTGTCAGTTTTATGCCTGTTGACAGAAAGACTTCTTACGGACCCAGTCACAGGGTAGCCTGAACAGGTCTGGAATATTAAATGAAATCAGCAGGCAGAAGGAATGACTCCACTATTGGTAGGCTGCAAAAGCATTAAACAGCTGGTAACTTAGCTGTAGAATGAAAGGTACCATCTGCTGAATGTGAAACTGACAGAATCAGGGTAAGAGATGGAGAATAGAAGCTGAATTTCAAGGCATTTACCTGACAAAGTATCCTTTTACTGATATTGGTGTGTTGCTGTGTTTTAAATTGAGAGATTTCATAGTTTTCACTTTTGCAAGAAAAGGCATGTCTGATGGTATTATGTAACACAAACTGGGAGGACAGAAGAAAATGCATAAATCCAAGAAAACGGAATAGGCTTATCATCTTTCAACCAATCTCATTGCACAGCAATGTAAAAAGATTGCATGAAAAAGCAGCAGGTTTTGATTTGCCAGACGACTAATCTGTGGACATGGAAATAAATTGTATGTATAGCACAATACTTTGATAGCTGTGCCTCTGCAATTCTGTTGTCTCTATGAAGATACTCTTGATTTACCCGTGTGTGTATGGACAGTGGTGTCTTTATTAATACTATTTACTGTTGCACTGGGATCAATGATCAGTTCAGAGATACATCAAAAATTGTCTTTTATGTGAAAACTAATTTAATGGCACAGATTTCTTGATGGATGGTTAACTCTAGGCTCAGTAAAATAGAGGCAAAAATAAGAAAGCAAGGAGTTTCGGCTTATTACTGAAAGCTGCAGCAAAAGAACTAGAAAGTGTTTAATTAGCCTGTTTAGGATTCTGAACAGGATTGAAGAGGGGAGGAAAACGCTAATTTGGGCTGGAGGCCAGTGTCTGGGCTGCCACTTTTATCTCATAGGGCTACAGTGCAGTAGGGTAAAACATTCCTGCTGAAATTGCAGAGACTTTGTCTTTTTTCTTCTGAGGATCATGTCCAGCAACCACCATGCCACCAATTCCTAGACAAAATCCTCTCAGCTACCTTCAGAACATGCTTCCAAAGTAACAGGAATAATAGGCAAATTGCAATCATAATGTGTTTAAAAAAGGTCTTTGACTTTGACTGTAAGGATCATAGAAAAGAACACAATATGATAAAAAACCAAAACCCAAACCCAAAAAATCAAAACTAAAACCAAACCCAAGCGCTATTTTAATATAACACATTTGCTTGAATAAACTTTATGTTAACCATTGTGTTATTCAAAATAAGTCAACAGACTGTTACTGTATCTTTGTTTTTTAATTAAGAGTAATTGCTATACTTTATCACGCATCCATTGTATACTGACAGAACACAAAAAAGCAAAATGTTTCCTTCCTTACACAATATATAAATATCCAAAGAACTTGTAAAGCAATTGAGTTATCTTTCTCATGCAGATTAATAAAGATTAATGCTGAGATCACAGATTGCTGTTCACACCATTTCAGATGACGAGGTTAACCAAGGTCTAAACATTGAGAGGAAGTAGCTTGCTACTTGGTTATGACAAGTTTGCAAATAGATTGCTGTATCCCACCAGACACTTTTCCAGGACATATAGTTGTAATTTACTCTCTTTAAGCTAAACATCTGGGGTTTAAAATGTTTATATATCGCTGAGATAGTTTGCATTCTCATTTAATAAATATATATACAATGAGCTTTATTTAGAGGTAGGTTGACAAACCTTCTGTATTTAGACATATACACAGAATATTTCGTGAATATGTGTATTAATGCAGGTGGTTATTACTTCATGTATAGAATCCATTATATAATATCTACTACCAAATTATCATAGCTCCATTTAAACTGAACAGCATCATAGCCCATTAGTCGCAGTAGGCAAATGAAATTAAAATAGAATGGAGTGGTTTTCAGCATGAATAACAAAATCCCATAGTTGAACTGTACACATACAGTCAATGCTTATCATTTTTACCAGCTTGATGCAGTTGATCATTTATACGCTAGTGATTTTTTTCTTTCCACTGTAAAGTCATTTTGTGGTTTGTTTTTTTTTTTATTTATATAGGAAACTCTGAGATGCTGCTTCTCCATTCAACTCTCCTGCTGACTTGCTTTGCGCCGCTGCACCAAATAATTTACTGTTATGGCCATTTAAAATGGAAATGATATAAAACCCCACCCAATTGGGCTTCTGTTTTTTGATTACCCTCAAGCTGTCAAAGATTGCAGAGTACTGAAGCCAATGTAGTAATATAATTTATTTGTAAAACATGTTTAAAAGGCTTCATTTTTGTTTTGTTTTCTATTTTATGCTATTTGATCTGGTTAGAAACATTTTTCTCACTTACTGCATTGGTATCTCATAATCTTCATAGCTACCAGCTTTGACAGAACTAAGTGGGCAATTTTTTTACATAAAGTTGAATTTTTCTCAGCACTGCTAACACAAATATTTTCCATTAATATCAGCATGTGGAAAAGTAACATCTTTTTACAGCTTTCTTCACTACATGTATTTTGCTGTTGAAAAAGAGGAAAAAAAGTCTCTTTCTGCTTTCCTTTTTGTTAGTAATTTCCTGCCCCTTCTCCCTTGTCTATATTACAAAATTCTTTCATGGATCTGAATTTTTTGCTTTCATGTCAGGACTCCTATTAATTATGTCATTTGAACATGAAGATATTTATAACACATTCCAAAAATCTATTCTGTTTTGCGTCTTCTATGGGGCACACAGCCTAACAAGGGTGATGAGTATGTGGGTGGACATGCATCCAGAAAAACCTTTCAAAAGAATCCAAATATATTCACTACTAATTAGTTTAAGTAAGTTTCTCCTTAAGGAGTATTCAGGATCTACTTGTCAGAAGTTGAAGTGTGAGCTTGAAAACAAAGGTATGGAATGACTAATGACAAAGTTTCGACTCTGAGTTTTATAAAATACTGGAGTACAAACTATTTATCAGAATTGCCTAAGGTCAACAAGATAGGTATTCACTGAGGTACACATTTTGCAGAAGGACTTAAAGCAGGGTTTAAGGCACACTGTCTAGAAACTGTGGTTTTTATACAGTTCACTTTAACAAAAATTACATAAAAATAAGGTTAGTGAATGTATAGAGGAATTACATAATAGCAAATGAGGATTCTATAATTACTATAACAGCAAAGAGAAAACAAAGCTTTTGTGGGGGAAAAAAAAGAACAAAAAAGTTTTGCAAACCTACTGGACTTCTTTAAAATCTGAAGTAAAACAAAAGTAATCAGTTTGCTCAATGGATTGACAATTTCCAGTAATTCTTCCCTCACAACCTCAAAATAACGTGACAACTTTAGGAAATGTTCCAAACAAGGATGACTGCATCATCAGTGGTGTGTGGTTGTTTCTAGATGGAGAGGTTAAACATACAGATCTTAAAATGGGGAATATATAGGATTGAGACTCAACAAGAGGGAGATTTGTAGAATTAGGGAATGTGAACAGAGAATAATTAACTTCTCTTTTCCACTACAGTAAAACAGGAACACCTATTGAAATTATCAAGCAAACATGTTTAAACCAAAAAAACTCACTGAATTCAGTATCACTGAATATATTGACATAATTGCACTGTATGCCAGAACTTTCTATACATGGGTTTAAAAAGTAATTAGACAAAGTAGTAGAAGAATGGTCCATGAAAATTTGATAAATATGATGACAGAAATTCAATCTGTATCAGAAGAATCTGGGATGGTAATAAATTTCAATTTTTCAAAGAAAGATTTGTTTTTTTCTTCGCTTACCCTGTTCTTATTTTCCTTTCTTCATCATTCTTCACTGGTCATGATCTGTGGTGGAGTCATGGAAGCCATTCTTAAGTCAAAGTATGTCTGCTTATTTCGGCAGATGGCTTTATAATGTATCCTTGAATCCAGCCCTAATCATTAATTTTTTTTTGTAAAGAAAAATAGCATTGTGAATTCATTCTTGTCAAATATCTGATTTACTGCAGATGTGGTTTTGGATGGTGGCTGACTTTAGCCTGTGGTGTAGGAATTTGCACTCTTCATTGCTGTTCCTGTTAACATTTAAATGTTTAATGACACTATCATCCTACCTGTCACATAATTCTTTTCCAGTTTTATACTGTTCTTCTCTTTGTCCACCTTATGGACTAATTTGAATAAATTGCTGCAGGACTAGACATTTTTAAGCCTTTTTATCAGCTCATATCACTCTTGAAAACTTACTATACAAACAACTTTTTCTTTAATGCATTACTCCATGGAAAATATATGTATTTTCTTAAACAATAGCATAAATTATGAAGGGGTAAAGAAGGAGGTTAAACCTTTTCACTTAAACTATTTCATCATTATGTAGACATCAGTGTTAACATTAAAATGTTTTAGCCTAAGAGTGTAAGAAGAGAGACAGCTGATGAGAATACATTTTTCCATACGAGTTGTCATCAGAATACACTGCAGGTAGAAAGGAATTACATTCTTTTCTTCTTTTTTAAGGACATTGTGAGTGAGAGAGCATACTGAAGTGCTAAATTCTGCCCTGAGTCATAATGATATACAACTATCCATTAAAGATTTACTCTTCATTCACAGAACAGTGTTGCAAATTAAATCTCATGTTATTTGAATATATGTCTGAAAGTCCCATCAACTTAAAAATACCCTTTCTATTTTTTTATTTCTTTCTTTTAAGATATGTGTGATATGACCCTTTTTGGAATTAAATAGGCATGGTGCCTAAATATCTTTGGAAGCCCACTCTAAAACTGTGAATGCAAATAGCTCTAGACTGTGAATTGGTTTTGTATTGTTTTATCCCTACAAAATGTTGTTTGTGTTTTTGTATGGAGTACCTCTCTGTCTCAAATATCTCCATTCATGGATTGAGCCCAAAACTTTTCTGGCATGCATCTCAATATATTTGACTACTGAGTGCTTCTACATTAAAAATGTAGAATAATAAGATGAGAGTGATCAAATTTCAAAAAACAGTATCAGCAAGTGTATTTATAACAGATTATCCAGGCAAGCCATTAATGGGATTTTCTAAGACTTTTCTTTTTTCCTTCAAGAGCTAAGTGCAAATTCATACTTTTTTCAGAACTCTTTTCACAAATGTAGCTGAAACCTTTTTAAAGGTTATTCAAAATATATTACAAGCACAGATTATTAAAATTTAGTAGAAATGACAATATATGTACCATATAAAATATGTATAAAATTATATAAATAACCAAAGCAGGATGTTATCAATTGTAATTCTATTGTATTTTCTGCTTTTGTTTTTGTTGTTCATTAATTTTGTAGTATTTTCTATGTTATTTTTAGAAAAACATTTAATTTATTGAACCTGCTTTGTCATTTTTAATAGTTTTATTCAAGAGGAAATAGTTTTGTTAGACCAACATAAAACAATCCATGAGCTTTTTTGAAGAAAAACTGTTAACTAAGCTTGACATAACCTTTAGAAAAGGGAGGGAGTGAACAGTTTGCACGAATGACATTTTCCGGGATACGTTTGGCAATCTGTAAACACTTGGTAGTCACACTGTGAATGTTTATTTATATAATATTGCATGTACAGCTTGCCATCATCAATCTGTACTCCTACAATCAAATCAAACATAATTAGTTGACAGGCTCCTGAAGGCAAATACAGTGTCTATAGTTTGAAGCTTGAAAAAAAAGAATTTATTCCAATCACATTTGAAACATTGTTAGTTTTGCTAGGAAAAAAAAGGTCTTACCCTACCTAATCCTGAATTATTATACCTATTTCTCTGTCTTTCTTCAGTACCATATCAGACTTTCCTTGGCTTTGAAATAACTTTAGGTTCTGTTTATGTATTCCTGACAGGACTCTCATCTTTCTTTAGATGTCCAGTACATGGACTTTGTCGAGTTAAACTGATGACATGACCTCACTGGCCAGAAACTCATCACTAAAGAAAAGGAAATGTTTTTGCCTGGAAAAGCTCTCACCTGGAGCAGACCAGTATCCAATCTCAGAAAATTCAGCTATTAATTATATTAAAATTAATAAATTTAATTATTTGATTAAATTTATTTAATTCATTTAATTAAAATACATTAAAATTAATTAAATTTATTTACATAACTGTAATTAAAGTAAATTAGATTAAATCAAAATAAAAAAAAAATTATATATAGTAAAAACAAAATATCAAGGAAGAATTTTCTTTTAAAGATGCTATATTACTTGCCCATTAATGGACCTTTTGGACACTGTTTACACACTGAATAGCTATCTTCAAGTTCCAAAGCCATTTGCACTTGCAAAAAAAAAAAAAAAGTATTTTAATGCCACTTCTTTTTCTTTTTCTTGGATGAATAGTGTCAGTCCATTAGCTTTCTAACGGATTGACACTTTTAATTGAAAAAGTACATGTTTAGAGGAGTGATGTTCCAAATGGTAATGAGAAATCAAATACCTCGATTTGTGATATATCATTCATTGAAGCTGCAACTTTATTTTAAATCAACCAAAATTACCATCAGAATATTGTTTTGGTGTAGGGATGTGCATTTCCATGTTTTCTTCTGATTCTATATGATTTTTACCCTCTTATTTTAAGTTAGTCCAATGACCTTGATGACTTACGTTAGCACTGTATACTTGCAGGCACTATTTCTGTCATTGCTTTTTCATCGGTTGTCAATTCATAAAAATGAATTGGTGGATCTTTTCCAACTTCTCAGAGACCCTAGCTCCTTTATCATCCTTGTGAACCTCCTCTGGACTTGCTCCAACACCTCCATGTCCTTGAGTTGAGGACACCAGAACTGTACACAATACTGCAAGGGAGGTCTCACAAGAGCAGAGGGGACAGGTAGGATCACCTCTTCGACCTACTTGTGACGCTTCTTTTGATGCAGTCCAGTGTACAGTTAGCCTGGAAAAGGCCTTTTGCGACAGGAGCTGCTGGCCCACTATGATCCACATAAGAAAGGCACCCAAGTCTACAGTATGTTATTTAAAATGCTATTTATTAGAGCTAACACTATAAGAAGAGAATAACACAGGTTACACCCATTTAAATGGTGGGAGTCCTAGGTAGTTCAGCACTGAAAGGACTCCCAGCCACACACACACACCAAGCAGACCCCATCCATAACAGAGATCCTCCCCTTTTGTTCTTTCAAGTTACGATACTATGTTCTTACATGGAAACAGCTCTATTCATCATGTCTGCAGTCAAATAAAAGTGATTTTCTCATGAGAACTTCAAGCTGTGCTGTTAGATAAAGTCAAGGCATGGTGTAATTGCTGGTATGGAGGAAGAGCTGCTTACAGTCCTCCTGTACAATGAGCTGGCCAAAGTTACCCTGCAGCCAAGGGTCTTGTGCAGCACAGCACTAGTCTGAGGGCCATGCTGGACCTGTGCCTGCTCAGGATGACTGTTAACGTGTATCACTAACTCCTCAATGAACAGTGGACTTGTGGTCAAGTCCACAAGGTCAGCACTGACCCCAGGAGACAGTGTGTGGGCAGCACAAGGTCAGCACTGACTCCAGGAGAGCTGAAGACACCGGGTGCTCTTCACATTGAGTGAAGCAGGAATTATCTTGGTTGTTTAACTGAATGAAACATACAGACCATGGACAACAAATCAGGAAAAGATCCCAAAGGAACAGGGATTAGCATAGATAAAAACAATAAACAGCTAACTGGCTATAGAAGAAGACAGAAACCCTGAGAAGGCATAAAAGAAGACTTGAAGGTGATCACAGAAGAATCGTTTTTTTTTTAACAAGGGCTGTAGGAGTGAGGAAATACTTTATTGTCGTTGAGCTAAGATAAGAATAGAGAGGAGCAGTTGAGAATTTCTCCCAGATTTTTTTAAAAAAGGCTTAATTTGGAATGTTGAAACTTGTGAGGAAAGAATAGAAACCCATGAGACTTGGAAGCAAGTAAGTCTATTGTTCCTTCAAAATTTAGTCAGGCTTTTGAGAGGTGAAAGTGATGACGTTTAACGGAGAGCTATTTAAGGAGACCAGTTATATTAATGAACTAGTTTGCTTGGAGAAAAAACAGGGTGTGACTGCAGACCAGTGGTTTTTTTTTTTAATTTCTATGTAATATATGGGAGCACCACTGTTATATCTAAGCTAGATAATTATATTGTAATTACAGTATATCACAAAATTTCAGATATATTGCTATTACTTATTACTTAATTCTTTGTCTTGTTTCCTTTTTTTTTTAAGAGGCAAAAAAAGGTGGAAAAAACCCTGTTACTTAAAATAATTTAATATGGTGGACTAGAATACAAAACATTTGCTGCCTTTTTTTTATGTTTTGTTTTTGTTTTGTTTTGTTTTTAATTTTTTAGAATTGTCTGTGCTATTAAGCTCATCTAAATCATAGGTTTGCACTGCGAATGCCCCGTTCAGTGCTGTCCCTTGAAGCTTTAATGGTTTAGAGTTGCATTCTTTTATACCCTGTAACAATTAACCTTAAGTTTTGACTTCCAATGAGCCAGTTTCATGATAAAACATAAATCAGTGTAGGAGCATGAGAACAGTCCAACGTAAACAGCAATGCAATAGCTTGCTTTTCCTATGTCTCTACCTGGAGAAGGTGGGCCTCTACTCTAGAAGGTGGCCACACTGTCAGCTTCTCAAACATGTACTCAGTTTGGGCAAGAAGCCACCTTCCTGCCTCAAGAGGATCCTTCTCCCTTTGCTTCACAGAAACATCAGAAAAAGGTTTTTCTGGGATGTTAAATTAGTCTCTGAAGTATAGGAAGAGTGGACATGAAAGAAAAAGGTATGCCCTTTATGTTGTTGCCCTGAGTATCTACCACATCTGATCTCTTGTTTTTTGAAAAGAATATAATCTTTCAACATGTTTCAGTTGGGAGACTCTGACAGTTTGAGATTAAAATGACTGCATATGACTAAATAGGCCCAGATACCAAAGCAGTCAGCCACAAGTATACTTGATGTTAATGAGCCACACAACCTTCCCCATTCATGGGACACACGGAACAGCCAATGAGAGAAGGTTGGTTCCAACATGGCAGTCCCAACTGGTAGCATGCAGGCTACAGGGCTTCCCCCACCCCACCATTAGCCCTCACACACTCCAGCAACACTCACACATCCAGCAGTCTCAATACTTAGAGGTCTGGATGGAGAACACCCTACTCTTGCTGGCTGAAGTCTCACAACCCCTGACGACTTGGCTGCTCCTGCATGGACATGCACAGCTTTAGCTTCCACATGTTAGGTGTTAATTGAAGGCACCTGCACCATGTTGCACCAATTTAGCAGCAATTAAGTGGAAAACTCCAGCCACCTTTTCCTCTTTCATCCCCAGCCTAGGAGCAGTGGGTAACATGACATAGATATATCTTTAAACATCTATAGCCCCTGCAGGGAAACACAGCCAGCAGAAATGGTGGATGTTGCTGGTACTAACTCATTGCATCTTACATGCCAAGTTCAGCTTAAAGCAATGGAGCTAGCAAGGAAATTAAACCACAGCTGACAGTGAAAACATCTATGCTGTGACAAACACTGTAGTTGTAAAATATTGTTGTTGAGGAAACTACAGAGTATATTGGATTTTAATAGTGGAAAACAGATTTAGAAATTGATGATGAGATAATGATTAGTTGCTGCTTGTATAATCTCCTTCTAAGGATCATTGTCTTATTGATTAATAAAAACTACATACTCTACCAGCAATGCAATTAAGGTAATCATTAGAAAGACATTCTGGAAAATAACCACAGCTAATATATTTAACTTTTTTTTTTTTTTTTTTTTTTTTTTTTTTAACAAAACAGCGGTATTTAAAAGAAAGGCAGCAGTTTTCTTGGTGTTCTGTCATGTTTTTCACCTATTTCTTTCTGTGCAAAAAAAAAAAAAAAAAAATGGAAGACAGTAGCAGAAATGTTTGAACTGATGTCTGATCAAATTTAAAGCAAATGTTACTCTAAGATATATTGGCAGATATTTTCTAGTTTTACGAATGCAACTACAATTTCTGTCTTTTTCTTCCTTCAGAAGCTGCTCACTGAAGGTGCATCAATCACTATCACAGGATGTAAAAGTTGCCTAAACAGAATGAATATCCTCCAGGATACATATACAGTATTCTCACCTTGTGAATGCTTAGAAATGAAGATTGTGTTCCTAATGGAAACTGTCTGAGGTGTATTTATCTGTCCTTTTCATGAAGAAATAATAATTTTGATCTGTTGAAAGAGGAAGGAAGAAGACAAATATTGTCAACAAACTGGTACACGACAGTAGTGCAAGTCTGAAGTGTTTGATCAATCTGAATGCTTAATAGAAAGTCTAATTAGAGTAGTGGCCTCAGTGCTGCCTAACAGAAAGAAGGATCAAGGCTAGGACTAGCTCCTGGAAATGAAAAGATAAAAAGAGAGTAGAGGGTGTAGTAAGCTGAGAGAATATCATTCACTGGAGGAAGAATGAGAGGATGTAGACTCACCACTCTTGTCGTAGATTTCACAATTTCAGTTGTTTTATTTACTGAGTTCCATATTTCAAGGGCTGAAAGAGTCAAGTAGCATAAATGATGACTGTAAAAATTACTAGCACAACATGTATCCACTAAGTATTTACATGTAATGAATAATAATAAAAGAATAAAATAAAAATTGTTCAAAGTATTAAAAATGTCTAGGTGCAAAAAAGATGATGTATTGGAGATTCTTTACCTGCAAATCAAATTCTAGGTAGCTTCACTGGAAGTATGGAACAACTACCCATTCTGGATGAGACTTTTTATTTGTTTTGAAACTCTCATTCAAAAATTTATAGTCCATGGAACTCAACTCTTATCTGCTTGTAATTTTTCTTATGTATAAGGTTACATGTAAGCCTGTTGCCTAATTTCCTGTTACAGTCAGTGACCCTGGTTAGTACAGTCAATGAAGTTCATTGGGGTTAAATTTTCTGTGAAGTGTGAATGGACAATAATTATATATCAGGTGCTACACCTCAGACATGGTCTCATTCAAGTAGTGGAACCTAACACTCAGGAAAGTATTTCTGGGAGAGCTAAAAATAACAACTAACTTGGCCAAGAACAAAAAGGGCCAAGAACTAAAAAGACACAAATAATATCCAGTCTGAGAAATATTGTGATGCATTGTGCGGTACTGTGTTCAGCTATTAAGCCTTATCAATAAGCAGGGCACATCAGCTTTACTACAGTGCCAACTACATGGCCTCCAAAATTAATTTTGTTAAACATGGCCAAGTTGGATCTTGGTACTATCATCTCCCATGTTCTTCTGCTGCTGAGACTTGTGTAGGAAAATCAGTCCTATGCAAAATAGTTTCAGTCTGCACTCACACAAGTTGACATAGCAAAGTACATGCATGCTAACATTGTCTTTTTCTCACACTTGTTTTTGGTTTTTTCTTTTTTTCAAAAACAGTATTTTGCTGAACTCCACAGAGCAAATAAATTACTAGAAAAGAATAGTACCTGACACCATTATTTCCTTCTTGCTGTGGCCAAGAGATAGTTGACAAGCCTTGAAATTACCGAGGATTCTTAGAGCACACACACATCAGTAGTTCCAGAGTGCTATTTGGAAAAAGGCAGTAAGGGAGCCTGCATCTTGGGCTCCTTTGTGCTTCATTTCTTTCTTACGTCTCTGTCTCTTTGCAGGGGAAAACAACATGATTAAGCAAGTATGACTGCTCCTAAATTACTGTGTTTGTTCAGTATGTTTGATTGTTCTGTAGTAGCTGGTATACTACTAGTAAAGGTAGCTTCACAAGGCATATTTCTAGAACTAAGAACAAGTGGGCATTGCTAAAGATTATACAGTTATTACTCTGACACTGTACTCAAAGTCTTCCAAATAACAAGGAAAATATATCAAAGGAAGAGAAGGAATATAGTTTAAAATATAAATGAAACATCCTTTTTTAGTAAGACTGTCATCATTGATACTACCCAGTAGGGAAAAATTTTTAAGTGATTTCATGATAAGCAGAAAAATAATTATCTTAAACTTTTATACATCTAAACCATATAGTTCAAAATACCGAAATGTTGCAAGTATCTTCCTCTTCTATAACAGTCCAAAAAGTTCACTGTAATGAGCCTGAGCCTGTAGCATAATTACTTGATGCCCCTGATGACTTTAAAGCAAGGTGATTCTCAGTCATCAGCAGGCATTTCAGTGAATACGCAAAACTGTAAAAAAATATGTTTTATTGACACAAACCTATCTGCAAACATACCATATGAAACTGTTACACTATTTAGCAAAATTATTTTCATATATACACAAAATAGTATCAGTTCACTCATTCTGCTTTACTTCTGCACCTGTAAATGAACTTCTCAGGAAGATACTTGGCACAGCTTTTCCCCATGCATTTTACAAAATGACAGAAAATTGATCAAAATTTGTACAAGGTATTTGTAACTTTTGAAAAGTTCATACTTTTCCTTCAGATATGCTTTTTGCCTATTTTAAAATTATAAGTGGGTAAGAATAGTCATATGTACTTTTCAGTATAAGCGATAACTAGAGGCTGTGAGTTGGTGGACAAAGTTTGGCCTATGATCTACCATAAATATTAATTACATTTATTTCTCTTTCTGGGTACTTGTACCATAATATCTAAACATTAGCAATAACAATATCAATTTTTACCAGTATTTTATTAGGAAATTTAAGTCTTTCTTGAAGTTCTCTGCTTGAAAATATGAGGTTAAAAAGAAAAAAACAGCAAAAGAATCAGATTTAAAGTTCTCATATCTATGAGCAAATCTTGAAAACTATCAACTCCAAATGCTAGAAAAAGAAGAAAAATTATTAAAAGAAAATGAAAAATGTAATTTGATAATATCTAGATCTGTATTCAACTAACCTGAATGTGCAAACCAGACTCATAGTACGTATAACATAAATCCGGCTATATGGAGTGAGTTCTATACTCTTCAGGCTATGAGAAAGTTTGATGGGCTAGCTCTTCTAAGATGTTTAAATAGTAGTTGCTTGAAGCTACATACTTTGTTTTCCATAGCAGCTATTATTCAGGAAGAATCATAATGATTGTTTTGATGAACACAATTTTTCTGTTCTCAGGACTAAACTTCATATGTGACACTAGGTTAAATGTTTGATGTTTACGTACCCTTGTAAGCTGAAAATCAGTTTGCAACTCATGCAGAATAAAATTAATTAATATATTTGACTATAAAGGTATTCATCATAGCCTACTAACTCAAGTGGGAAGAGCTTGGGACAGCACCATATTGCAAAAAAAAAACCAAACAATTGCTTTGAGGTTTTATACTTCCATAGCCTAAGATCTCAAAAAAACATTATTGTGCATAATAGAAAAAATCCCAATGTATTCAATTTGGGCAGTACATTACTGTGATTTTTAAAGGATATTTATCTATTGCAACTTTGTCATCAAATATTGCCTGTGGCCTATAGTTATTGTCATCGTGCATTTACATTTCAATTGGAAAAAAAGCCACTTTCTTTTTGTCTTCCCTGATTAACATTTTGAAGCTCTGTAATTTTCTTGCTGCTCAGAGAAACAAAGCACCCAGCTCACAGAGAAAACCCATTCAGCAAGATATAAATATTTGCTATTCAGAAAATCTCAATGAGGGTTTAGTTATTTTAAACTAAAAAAAGAAAATTACTAATAATGATTGGTTTCAGCTAATGAAATGCTTTTATGCAAATATGTGAACCCTAAATATGACCTGGAAACAAAAGACTGCTTAACAGTTACTATTAAGCAATACATTAGGAGATCAATTAAACAGAACTCTTTCTAATGAATAAGCTGTAGAAGAGTTGCTATGGAAACCTGGAAAGAGAAAGCCCTAGAATGTTAATTTGCAATTTTAAGACCAGAAAGCATTAGAGATCTGTTAGTGACTGGCTGGAGAGTCATATACCAAAGTTAAAAGGTGTCTCACAAACACTTCCTCAAGAGAGAGAAGGGAAGTAGAGGAACGGAGCCACGATATCCATACCCAACAATGACTCAGGAAAAAATATAAATGGAATAATGTATCTGAATGGGTAGTCATGAGTATATCATTCCAAAGTGGACCATCAGAGGGAGCCAGAAATTGCAGTTGCTGCATGGAAGGTCATTAATGACAGTCTAGGGAACACGGGGAGTGAATAGACATTTGCTCCTGAAAAAAGAGCACAGAGACACAATGGCTGAAGAAGTGTTATCTATAGTCTTGGGTTCTTCGTCATATTTATGGCATTTCTTTATTTTTTAAAAGACTTATTATAGACAGTTACAAGATAGCAGATCAAAGAATGAAGGGATGACTTGCAAACTTGGGATGGGAGAATGTGACGGCCAAATAATTTAATACAGAAAATTCTTTGTATTTATTTTTGAACATTAATTACTTTTATTTTAAAACATAAAGAAAAAATTGCCAAATTTCTGAGAGTATAACTGAGTATTTTTAAAGTATACTCTCAGTTATCGCTGGTTTGCCTCAGTATGTGTGTTAAGTAAAAATTAAGATTGTATTTCATTTCTTCAGCTTCAAGATGCTACAATAGCAATGATCCTCTTTATGTCTGATCATGTGGAAAAAACTTTTTAACTTTTCTCACTGATTTTAGTGCAAGATAGTGAAACCTTTCTGTTACACATACAATTCTAAATGCTTACAAGTTGGAAACCTACAGTTTCTAATCTTGACTTTGAGGCCATGTCTACAATGAAGTTTAAGAGGTAGAAGGAGCCTGTGCTGGTGTTTACACTAAGTGGACACAGTAGCATGGAAAAAACTTGGTTTCAGCGAATTCTAGAACTCTGGAGCTGAAATTCAGATCTTACCTGCACTTGCTACTTAACTCAAAGACCTAAATAATTGCTTTGCGGACAAGATGGATGTGCCATGACATGCTCCAAAAGTCCCACCTGCCCGCCTATTCACACAGAATGACTTCAGGGTCATTGAACATTGCCTTCTCCAAATGCAACTAGGGTTTATGGATTGTAGTAATGCTTGAAGACAAACTATAAGACAGACCACAATTAGCCTGCACACAATGATGTGGATCTTGGTCCAGCCAACAGAGAAAAAGTTCTGATTTTATCTGTGTTTCTACCCTGGCTTGTTACTGAAAATCTGAAATAAAAATATATACTGAAGCAGTTAGAGTAATCACAATGTGTTTAAGACCTGAGGATGAATTGAGCCTCTGCTTCATTTTTCAATACTAATAGAAAGGAGATAATTGGTGTATTTCACACTTTGTGAAATGTAAAAGCCTGTTTTTACTATCCTAGTTGAACAAAAGCATTTCTTAACTAACCTACAAGCCATCTCACAATTTACATTGTTAATCCTACTGGTCAATGACTGCTTTTTTATTGTTGAGAGTCATGTGATATCTTTAAAAAAAGTAGACTTCTTCAGTAGTACCTCTATCAGTGTAAGACTACTACCTAGGTAATATAATGGTATGTTAAAGGTGATGATTATTTTGTTGTTAAATACTTCCTTTATAAAATGATTATATTTTTTTTTTTTTGTTAGGTATCCAGGAACATAACATATACGAGATATCCCTATCTTTAGAAAGACAAGTATTTACTGTGGAAAAGTTTCATATGGACCAAAGACTTCAGGTTCAAATTATATCCTCCTACATTCTGCTTTTCTTTAAGGTAATTCAAAGAAATAACATTAGATTTCTATCTATACAATGTTTTTCTATGATACTTAGTTAAAATATATATATAATGGAAAAGAAGAATATTATCAGAATTTCTAAGGACTGGATGATTTATACAAAACTTTTAGGAGAGATATATTATTCAGTAGGTTATCACGGTTGCATTGATTCTTGTCTTTTCACATGTCTGAAGGAGATCACACAATACATAATCTCACAGAAAGCGGTGTTTACAATGACATATATTTTCTTCCTGAACTCCTTTCATGCTGCACTGACAATTTTTTCTTTCAACAGAATAGATTTCGTCATGTCTACATCCACCAGAATTACACTCTGATATTATGATAAATGTTATATTTATTGTAGTTGAGTGTATACTCGCACAGAAATCCCTCTACACAGGTAGAAAGATAGTTTATCATACAGTATATGGAAAAGATTAATAGGCTGCCTTCTTTCAATGCATCTTTCTGAAAATTTAGGAGAGTGATATTTTAGCCATGCAAATCTGTAAAATTTGGCTCAATTTCCTAGCAAATCGCAGAGTAAAATTATTTAGTGAATACCCGTAGCTTTCATTCTGAATATTAAAAATAGTTCTTCTCTTTGTATCCTTTTGGAGAGTTATCTACTGAAATTACTGGGGATGATTCAATCTATTTTTCATGAAGTAGTGCAGAATGACCCACAGCGTTGCGTATAAACAGGGAACACATAGAAGTACACAGAATATTTAACACCCCCCCAAAAAAAAACCAACCAACCAACCAACCAACCAACCAAACCCCTAAAGATAAATTAATGCTCTAGCTGAACTTCTGATGGACCTTAGCTACACCTGATGTAAAGTAAGCAGTACTATAAGTAAGAACAATGAAGTAATGGCTCTTGGATGCCTGTGAAGTTATTGCTTGGCAATATTATGTTTCTTCAATGACACTACTAAAGGATCTTAGAGCTTGTGCCAAAATACATCACTAAATCTGCTCAGCAGTGACAGGCAGGACTCAGTAGCAGGTGAAAAAGTCCACTGGATTTAAACACTCCTAACAGCTCCGCAAGGCCTCAAAGCACAAATAACCGAGGGAGGAAAAAAGGCCATGAGTCAGCACCTTGCTAACACACCACTACCTGGATCCTTTCAGAGGATCA
This sequence comes from Amazona ochrocephala, assembly GCA_039720435.1. NCBI lineage: Eukaryota > Metazoa > Chordata > Aves > Psittaciformes > Psittacidae > Amazona > Amazona ochrocephala. Next base: position 99,788,278 of record CM077909.1, read on the forward strand.
CAGCAGGAAGCTTTATGTAAGCAACTGAATTTTGTTAATTAGTGACACTGTCAGCAGTAGAACTGATGTGAAATTTCTCAGTGAAAAAGGTTTCAAAAAATTCATCAGAACAGAAACCTCTCTGCGAAAGAATTTTTCTTTGCAGACTTCTGAGTTAAAAATTAAAAGAAAAAAGTTTCCTTGGTTTTGAATACTATTTTCTAAGTAATGTATGTTATTATGATAATAAAATTACTTTTTCTTTGAAAATGTAAGACATAATTTAAAAATGTTTCGTTTATTTCCAATATTGACCAAATTTATTGACAATTTTTTTAATACAATACATTAGAAATGACTTAGGCTTATGATCTTGGTTTTAAAAAAGTAACAAAGATTTTACAATGGTAGAAAATACATTTCCCTTGTAATTTTAATGAACAGTAATTTCATAGCTGTTTCTTCCTAAGAGAATTGACAATCTGAAACATTTTTGTACAAATTCTGTTGTTAGATATAGAAAGTTCTCCACTGGTATCTTCTCTTTCATGCAGCTTTTTTACTAGCACAGAACTTGGCCTTTAATCCTAGCCCTACATTATTATCAAGGGAAGACCAGCACTCATTTAAGGGTGCTAATCTGTGAGGAATAGCTTGTTCTTTAGCTTTACTAGGGATTTAGTTGTTTAAATGAAGTTATAGGATGCTGAAAAATCTAGGTTCAGACCTTGATCAGCCATTTGAATCACTGCTTTGACTGGTATTTACTTCAGGGTTTTCTTTCCTCCTACTTATTAAAAAATATCAATAAAAGATGCTCAAATATACCAGGAATAAAAGTCCTACAGCAAGAGTTGTAATGGCTGTGAACTGGGAGCAGAAACTGTAGCAATCATTCCTCTTTTCTAAAATTTCTTTCATTATCATGTTCTCCACCTTCCTGCCAACTCTATGTCTCTGTGTGCTCAGAAGAAGTAATATGAATAGATCTTTAAGAACAGAGCCATACATGCCACTTTGCCTAGTAAGTGATGCAGCTTTCTTACTTGAGCCAAACTGTGCTGAATTAGTTGTTTCAGTATTATGTCTGTGGTAACCACAGGGTGAAATATGAGGTTAAAAAAAAAAATAAAAAAAAAAAAAAGGAAGCATGCACCAAACAGCAGAGAAAGGATTAATGATTCATTAAAAAGAAAAATATAAAAAAAGAAATATTTGTTTTGCTTCACTTTTTGTCCCAAATATTTTAAAGCCACTAATGAAAGTTATGTATTTCCTATTTACTGAAAATTATTCCTTCTGAGACTCAAGCTGTCAGTCAATCATGATTTCTGTTTAATAGAGGCTGTACACTACAGTAGGTATATCATTATAGCTTGACATTTTTTTCTGAATGTGGAAATGTCATATTTAATGACACAACAAAGCCAGAAATGCTGAATGAGTTGAAGTAAAAGTGAGGCATTCAGCTGATTAATTAAAGGGTAGGCTAAATGTGTCTATATAAAATCACACCTTTTTATGGTTCTGTCTTTGCCATTCTGAGCGCAGACTTGCGTGTGTATACTTTGAGAATAAAATCACATGAAGGATATACTGTTTGCTGTCATGTTTAACCCAAAGTTTTTCGTGGTCTGTTTCTCCTTCTGGAATACTTTTTCCTGGTTTTAGCAGGTTTCAGTATCAATTCAATAAACACTGGTGTTTTGAAACAGTGTCCTGATGTAATTTAATTAAAAACTAGGCACTTTTTTCTATCATTGCCTGCTTTTAACTCAAGTTATTTCTTAACCATAACACCCTTCCATGAGGGAAAAAAATGAAATGTGTTTGATACCTGCAGAAGTTGGAATGAACTTGCTAAGGAGATGCTGTGTGTGCTTGTGCAATGGAATTTTTAGCGGCTTTGGAAGGAAAGAAGTAACCTGATCGAGGGTAAAGACAATAATGATAACAGTTTTACCATGGCTGCTGGCGCTGTGGTATTGATTCTGTACTACCCAGACTGTTTGAAGTCACCATAAGCATTCAGAAAGGAAAAAAAAATACAACAGCTATTGACAGCTTTCACCAGGCATAAAATGCATGGTGGCAAAGACATGAAGAAGTGGTCTTTTTCTGTTAGTTGGATGTCAGACAGTAATCTGACACAGGAGCCAGTACAGATGCCTTCATTTAATGCCCTTCGAATTCCATGAAATGTGATAAATAATTGAGGATCTGTGTTAGCCTAAAAAAATTAACACTTTCTATGCATATTGAATCATCTTTTTCATCCAAAACTGAAATTACATTTGTCTTCTGTGACAACTGCATTACACCAGGAGAAGTTGTATAAACCCTTCTAATGTCCTTTGAGAGAAAGTATTGTTCAAAAGATGCTGACAAGGGTCTCTCCCAGAGCTAAATTATATGTAAGATAACTTTCTTGTCCAGAGTTCATCTTATTGAGAAGCTTAGGAGTTCTGAAAGGGATTTGGATGCTTGACTTGTTTATGTTAATAAAGTTCTTTTTACTGCTTCTAGGATAAATTTTACTGTCAAGCATACACCTATAATTTTACATTTCTCAGAAAATGTTTTGTCAGGAGATCTTGAGATTTTATTTATGAACTACTTTTCACAGAGGAGTTAAATCTAACTGATATGCCCTGCCTCTCAGGATGCCATTAACTATGTGACACTTCACAGCGTTTGTTAATCAAAATTGCTTTAGCTGACTTTTAGTAAAACAGACACAAATACAGCCTTCCTTGTCAGTGTAACCTCAAGGAATGTAGATTTACATTTTATTGTGCTGAAGCTGGCTGGAAACTTCATACATTTAGAAATTTCAAACCTTTAAATTTCTTCTTCACTTCAGTGTATTCTAGCTACAGTTTGTCTCAGTCAGACTTAGAAGCTTCTCTGTGTACCTGTTAATTTCAAAATACAATTACTGAATCAGAAAAGTTGCACACAACCTGATTTTTTTTTTTTTTTTTTTTTCCCTATACTTTTTCCACAATAGCAGCAAATTTTAATGTCCAAATAATTTCTGGAATAGTAGCACCCAAAGGAATACCAAATCTCCATGAAGTATGAAAATAGAAGAGTTAATTTAAACTCACTGCTCTGGAAGTAAAACTGGCTACTGTGTGAAATATTGTATTACTTCCATGCTTTCCTGACTGTCAGTTAGCTGTGTCTCAACAACATGTTTGCCATTGTCCAGACACCTAAATTGCATTCTGGCAACACTCACATCTCTGTTCTAATCCAGACAAAGTCCCTAGAGAGAATATCTTTTACTAGGCAACCATATTTTAAAAATAAAATCTTTTGTGCACTCTTTTGACATATCATATTCCAATAAGCAAACTAAAATTAAATAGTTCCTAAAATTAAGTATCTGTCTTTGTGCAGTCATATGTAAATACTCATTAACTAGGAAAGGCAAATCAATACAGTTTGAGACCACGTTCTGCATAGAGGTTGTTCCTGACTTCAGTTGGAGCTAATATAGGAGGACAAGCTAAAAAAGAGCAAATTATGTACCTTGTTATCACTCCTAGTGTTTACAGACTGACAAGAAAAGGAATTTCATTCATCCCACCAAGCTCTGGATATTTTTCAAAGCTAGACTTGGTCTGGCATCTAAATCTACATTCAAATATATTCATGCTTTTTTCTAAATTATATTCAGCCTATGTTTTTTGACTGTTTAACATTATAGTATTAAAGCTCAAATATTAGTTTTACAGACATTCTAATAGTCGACATTGCAGGCACCAACTATAGAGGATTTTAAGGTTACAAAATATTCTTGTAGCTACTAAAAAAACTTTTTAATAAAAGTAAATAAATTGCTCAAAATGCCATCACTTGTGGTCAAATCAGAAAGAGGTGAAGGCCAGTGCACAGGGAAGAGAAAGAGGAGCCTTGCACTTTTTTCTCCTGTCAGAAGCCAATTATGGGCTTTTAGATCCCACTGAGATCTCCCTTGTTATCTGTCATCTCACCTGCATTACTTCTTGTTTCCCTTCTATCCAAATCTACAGCAATTCCAACATTCAGGCTCTCCTCCCTCTGACTTCCTTTAACCCATGGAGTCAACACAGTCAGAGCTCACACTGCTGCTTCCTCCCAGTGGACAAACATCACCAGCCTCCTGACCCTGATTTCAGGCTGCTGTATAGATGATCTTCCTTCCAAAGCCATAGGTAAGAAAAGAGGCTGTTGTCTTTCAGAAATATGCAGTTACGGAAAATAGGTCTATTTTACTCCCCTGTGTAAATCAGGAAAATACTCTTTTTGCTCCTCCCTAGTGAAACAGAGTCACAAACAAGATAGAGATACATTTAAGTAAGTGTAAATAAATGTTATTTTTTCCAATGTAAACAAACTACTACTAATCAGAGAACAAATGCAAGCTTCAGTTGTTCCTGCTCCTACAGTGCCCACTGCTGCTAGCTGCATGGCGGCTCCTATGTAGCTTGCTGTCCCTCAGGGGCGTTTCTGCATAGCTGCTGCCCAGGCAGGCAGTGTCTAGTGTGGACCATTACCCAGGTCTCTGCTTTTCTGGGGCTAGGGCTCAGCGCTTGTCCAAGCTGAACTGCACAACGCCCATTCCTAGAGTATGCTCAGGTTCCTCTATATGGCAGTCCAGCTCTCCAGTGTATGCGCCAGTTCTCCCTGTCTGGGAGAACTCCCAGCTCGCAGATTCAGAAGCAAGTGTTCACTGACCTCCTCTGGCCATTGAAGATGTTAAACAAGACACATGGTATAGACCACTATGTCTTATCAGGTTTTAGGCAGCATACAACCCATTTACCACCACTCGTTAAGACCAATAATCCAATCCATTCTCTGTCTAGCTGGTTGGCCTTCCATTCAGATCGTGGCATTCTAAATTGCACACAGAATTGTGGAAAGTAAGTGACAAAAAGTTTAGTGAGACAAAATTTAGGCCTGGTAGATTTGTGGTAACTTCCAAATCACTTCCTTCTTCCTCAGGTACCCAGATTCTGACCTCTGACCTTCATGTGTTCTATATGCAGTCCACGCTTGCAGTAGGTGCTGAACTCTGTTAAGACAGGTCTCCAAGCCAGCATTATTGCATAAAATCAGAATTCTTCTCGGAGAAGCAACTGTTGCATCCAGATTAATGGTGGCCTTTCAATGGGAGCTACAGATTCTCATCACCTCTTAAAAGCTGAGTTATAAGTGGCTCTTCTGTGTCCATGCATGCTGCTTCCAGGCAAGCTCTCATCACAAGTCATGTTCACCAATATAGCACAGTCATTTCCCTCTGCACCATAATGCAATATGGACTTGGGTGTTGCGACTAATTGCAAAAATGATAATGCATTCAGATGTAACCAAGAGAGGTGTGGAACCAAGGAATGTGTTCAGTGTCACCAATCTAACTGAAAATTATATGTCAGTAAAGTGAAGTCAGAAGGCATCTCAGCTAATAAAAGGCAAATATAGCCAGAGCTAAGTCCCTTGACAGGCTAATTAGCCAAGAGCTGGCTGCGCTGACCAGGCTATACAAAGACCCTCCTGAGCACTTTCTGTCTCCTACTACATGTCAGAACAGATATTGTCTGGACCATGTTCTACTACTAGTAACAGGACTCCAGCTCTCCATACCAGCAGCCAGGAGCTTATGTGTGCTCTTGTCTCTTTGAGAGCCAGAAGAGTATTTTCATCTTTCTTCCATACATGAATGTTTGATACCTACTGCCACTTATGGCTGGGAGAATGCCCATGAGATATTTATTACGAATGCATTGTTGACATATTTCATTCCTTTTATTGTGAACTTCACATTCTGTGACATTTTCTGAGAGCAGCAGTTGCCATGAAAGATTAAACTTCTCAGTCCTAACTTCAGAGAAATACAATTTTCACAGGGACGTGTAGGATTCGCACAATGTACACTTGCGCATTGTTTCAAATAAAACTCAAAACTAAGCAATTGAAGAATATATATGTACTATGTTAAAATTATAATTTTAGATTATGTTAATAATTGGGCATTACAATTGTCGTGTGAGTTTCTATAAAATGAAAGCATGACCTATATCTATCCTGAGAAAACATCTCACGGCCAATTACAAAAACTGGAGGTCATTGCGCCATGTTGATTTTAATAGTTCTGTTCAAGTTTGGATTTGAACTCAATGTCAGTGGGACAAAAGTTAGAGCTGAGATCCTACTTAACCTCTCTAGCTAGTGAGAGAACTGAACCAGTCCATATTCATGGCACAGATTGAAGGGCTAGTACCAAAAGACAGTGACAGGACAAACATTAAAGAAGCAACCATGCACTGAGAAAGATTAAATAGATATTAGACAGTCACAAAAATGTAAGATGACAGCAAATCAACATGGCTGGTTTACAAAACAATCGTGATATTTTGTTTCCAAATAAAATGAAATTAGAAGAATTTCAATTGCTTAGTTTAGGTAAAAGAGGAAAATGAGATCAGAGAGAAGCAAAATGAGGAAGAAATTAGACCATGACCTGTAAAAGGAGACATTCTGTGAAATTTAGTTCAAAATTTAAATTACAGCAAATCCTTCCAAACACCTCTACAAAGTAAGTCCCCAAACTGACAGACTCTAGAAACATTCCCTGTTAAAACATAAGCCGGAATCAGATAATATTGATTTCATCAGTGACAATACACTTGCCAGCCATAAATATAAATCTTTATTCTTCAGAGCACGAGCTTTGCACTATTTGCCAGGAACAACTAATAAGCACTTTACAAGCTTTCTGATATACATTTCTTGTGCAAAGGATTTCTTTCAAAAATGCCTGAAATATCTACTACTAGACAGTATCAAAGGTCTGCCATCACCTTTATAAATTTATATATGTAGCAGTAATTCCTAATTGCTGTAATGAGCTCAACATACTGGTATATGCACTAAGAATGGACATGCCAAACGTTTTTGGTAGTTGTCAAACACAATATCGCAGAAGATGACAGACAGAAACTATATATATCTTGATATAAAACACAGTTGCTTTACTGCTGTGTTATTAGAGTTGCACAGTAATTTATTAGTAAAAGTTGTAAAGGTGGAATCACTGGAGCATGGGCATGGCTGTACAGCAAAAATAGGACTGCATGCTAGTAATCAGTACTGTGTGCAGGACGCAAGAAGAGAAAAGCAGCACAGCAACAAGAAAACTGTTTAACATAACTGAATCAGTCAGACTGGGTGAGATGGGGTCTGGAGAGACAGGAGGTAAAATGGGGCACAGTGAACAGGGAAGGCTGTGGAAGTGCTGACTGCTGCACATCTGACAGTTACTTAATGCTTCAAAGTAGGTGTTCACAGACCTGAGAATCAAGGTAGTTTAAACAAAAGGGGAGAGAAAACGTGCAAACTCAAGCTATTCAAAATTGTACATTGCGATCAGAAATAAAGAGAAAATTAAAATGTATTTAGTAATCCTAAACTATGACTGGCCATGCTGTAAAGTGCAGCAGAAAGTGATGCAGACTTTACAGTTCAACTCTATCCTGAAAGCAAAAAAACCCCTGCCTGCTCTGATTTAATGGACCCGTGATTTTCTGGTAAGGCTTTTTTTGAGGGGGTGGGTGAGAAGCATTTTGGTTTTTTTTGTTTCTTTCTCATTTACATGCAGTGTTTTGAAGCAAATGTATTTTAAATACACTTTAAATATCTGGGCTCTACGACGGCATATTCCATATGAACAGCAAAGTCAATTACTCTGGTAAATTTAGGACAAATTTATTCATAATGGTTGCATAGTTACCTTCAATAGAATAAATGAGGAAGGAAAATTAAGTTGCTCAGATGACACAGAAATTACCAAGAAAAAAGTTCAAGTATAATTTAGTTACAAACAATTTTCTTATTTAGGCTGGTTTTGTGTAGCACCTCCCAAATCAACTAAATTTTTTAAAGTCCTTCTATTTGATGGATGAGATTTTTTTTGCCTACATCTGTACTTACTAAGTGATTTTCAATGGAATTTTACTGTATGAATTTTAAAATATAAAATATCTTTTTCCAGTTGTTTTTTCTGACCCTTTTGCTGCAATAAACAAAGATTTATATCACATCAGTCATGGGCAGAAAATCTTTTCTTTATTTCAAGACAACACAGATTATACTTTTCCATGAATCCTCCAATATTTTTTGGAACTGGCATCTACAGTAGTAGCAAAGTATTGGTTTGTATTGATTTTATCAACATCCAGAATAAACTTTTCCCAGTCATACTCTATCTCTTGGAAGGTCCCCAACTTGCAGCTACTGTCTTTGTGCATGAAAAGTCTATTGAAAGCTTTGTGTTTACATGAAAATGAACAATTTACATATTTATTGCCTGTGATTTGTGTGTTAGCTGAACCATCAGCAGTGTTCATAGAATGCTATGTGAACTGGAAAGGGAGTGACTCGTGCGGCTCTGAATGGGACCAAAAGGGCAAAGAACAAGTACAAGTATAAAGAGATTAGCAGTTGAATATTGTTCTGGAAAGGAAACAATAAGTATGTATGTAGAAAGATTATCAGGAAAGCAGTGTATTGCAAAGTCTATCTATCATATTTCTGAAGTACTTATCACAATGTCACCTAATTACCATGTGTATCAGATCATTTATCTCCCTGGATTTCATCTTTTCATGATTCTACAATTTTTCTTCATCTAGAGTTCCTGAACAGAACAGAAGTCATTTTATTTTTAAAGATACGTGTAATATAAACACCCTTTTTTTATCAGGAAATATTGTTTTAACTGTGTTAGTTATACAACGGTATATAGCCCCAACTAAGCAGAAAAAAGTATGTTACATCATATACTGATTCTCACATATGTAATCATATTTACAGAACTCACAAATTAAATCTGATGAAAGGAAGTCAAAAGCAGACATTTCTATGCATTTGTAGAATTCAGTTGACAGATATAATAGACCCTCAAATTTTTGTACTCTTTAATATAGAGAAAAAAAATACAGGAAAGGTCAGTAACTGAAATTCTGTACATAATCTAAGGTAACTTGCAGCTATTCTGGTGCATAACATAGTAGAATAGAAGTATGAGATATTAATAATTTGGTTTTGAGTGGAGGGTGTAAGAGACTGTGACACTATAAGGTATGGCTGTTGACATTCTGTCTTTTGGTGTGTATATTTTTTTTTTTTTCTAATTGGTGACCCTATCAATAGGCAAGGATTGTTTATCTATGACAGAATTTTTTGTTTCCTTTAGAGAATTTGCATTGGTCCCTGCTGGGTCAAAATACTGGACTAGGTACACTGGACAAGGTAGTCTTCAGATCTTATATCATACATTACTTTTTGCAGTAACAAGAACCAGATTTCACATCAATTGCAATTACACAGTGGAAATTTTTGTTGCTAAATGCTGGAAACTAGATAATTTGTGGAGGGTTTTTCCTGGATATCCCAAACAGGGCTGGGTTTTTGCTTATTTTCCCATGTCACAATGATTGGTATGATTTTCAAGAAGTTAAATTCTGTCCTTTTTTGTCGTTTGGTTTTCACTGCAAACAATCTGGTGACAGCAAAGCTAATGCAGGTTAGGCATCCTTTTCCTTGAAAAGGGATTGAGCTTTCTTCTGACCCAAGCCGACCAAGCTAATTTAGCAGAAAGCAATTAACTTAATGATCTAAGTATCTTATTCAGTAAGAAAAGCATAGTAGATTTTATTAAGATAACAATATAAGTCATCCAGTGTACACGTAGAAGATGGGAGCTGTCTCAGCATGAGCTTTCTTAAACTGCCCTGCCAGTGCATATGTTGAAAATAAACTCCTACATGTACAAAACTCATTTGTCCTGTATATTGCACATAATACAATAGACACATCATAAATGTTATCATACTATGTGATAAATGGTTTATATATTTACTGATTCCTATTCCTCCCTTACAGAAGGGATTTGTTTCAGATAACTTTCCTTTGTGCCATATGTAGGACTGACAAAGTACATACACAGTGTGCACTGCTGATTCTTGTTGAAAGTTCATTCATTTTACCAGATTGATAATTATTGTACTTTATCACTTGGCAGAAAAGACTTGTATTTAAAAAGCATATTAGCTTACTGTGAACTCATTTATAAAAATTGCATTGTTACTAGTCCTGCTGGTGACTTCACCATGGCAGACTCCTTTGAAGTGCAGGCTTTCTTTTAGCCTGTTTGCACTTTTAAACAGACATATCACAAGCCTCTGCTTACATTTTTCTTCACGTATCTCCTGGGGTTTGTAGTCAAAGTGGTAAATATTGGGACTAAGATGCTGGCAGGCTGCAGATGTATGTGTATGGGGGGGATATGTTTGATAGATTTTTTACTTTGTTTAGGGCTAAATTCTGCTATCACTAATGCTATGGATTAGTGGTCTATACCTCAAGCAGCACTGTTAATTTATTGAAAAATTTAACACAGAGAGATAATACTCAACTGGGTTAAAGGTGGCAGGTTGACAAGTTTGCCTCATGCAGGTTCTTTTGTTCTAGAATATTTTTTTGCCAGGTTATGGAATATCAGGAATAAGAGGTGCAACAGGAACATACATAAATTCAAGTATCTTAAATCAACTTACTAGAATCATAGAATTGTTTGGGTTGGAAGGGACTTTAAAGATCCATTTAGTTCCAGTACTAATAGGGACACCTTCCGCTAGACCAGGTTGCTCAAAGCCCCGTCTAACCAGCTCTTGGACTCTTCAAGAAATGAGACATCCACATCTACTCTGGGCAACCTGTTCCAATGTCTCAACACCATCAGAGTGAAGAATGCTAACCACCACTTTTCTTTCTTTGCAGACTTGATAAAACATTAAGGTGATATTAATATTTTAGACAATGTTGAGAATATTTTGCTTCATCTAAACAATTTATTGGGTATCCTTTTATTCTGTAATGTCATTGCATTGTCACTGAAGAAGGCTAACTACCTAAGAAAACTGCTATGTGGAAAGCAGTCATGCACAAGGTTATGTATAAAACCCTACGCAGCCTGATGACTGGTTAAAAACCTGCCCCAGGGAGCGCGAGCGACCCAGAGCGCTGCGAACAGGGTGGGCAAACCGGGCGGGTTCGAGGCAGTTTGCGCTGCAGCTCGCACGGGCAGGCGAGCGGGGCGGTGAGCGGGATGGTGAACACTCGCCGTACGAGCAAGGCTCGGTCTGCGAGCTCTGCTCTGGCTGCGCCGGTAGTGGCCAGTGTAGGCACCCAGACGGAACCGATGGGAAGGGAGGCTATAGTGCAGAGCTCGGGGTGTAGAGAGCGCCTGCACTGCTGTCCTGAGGGAAGGGTGAGCAATGGGCAGGGCTGCACTCTGCGCTCCCTGGTGGAGGTCCTCCTGCAGCAGGTGGCTGAACTGCAGGAAGCTGTTAACAGGCTGAAAGGTGTCAGGGAAGCTGAGGGGGAGCAGCACTGCTTGCTCAGGGACCAGCCTGTTCCTGGGCCTCGAGTGTCTACTGTTGTCCGTGCAGGAAAGGAGGCTGCTAACCCAGGAAGCTGGGAAACGGTAACAGAAAAAAACAACAAAAAAAGGAGGAAGAGGACAATTAAAAGCAAGGGGCTTTCTCCTATATCTGTTGTCCCCACCCAGAACTGCTTTGCTGTCCTGCAGGGGGCTGATGAGCAACAGCTCTCCCACCTGGCGCAACCAGCTGGTGCACTGGTAAAGAAGATCACTGCTGGTGCTGCCAGGAAAAAGCGGCGGACCATAGTAGTAGGGGACTCTAATCTGAAAGGCACAGAGGCACCCATCTGCCGTCCTGACCCAGCCTCAAGGGAGGTGTGTTGCCTACCAGGGGCTCGGATCAGGGATGTGGCCAAGAAACTGCTTGCTCTAGTCTGTCCCACTGACTATTACCCACTCCTGGTAATACATGTGGGTGCTACTGATATAGACAGCAGTAGCCCGGAGAGCATAAAGAAGGACTACAGAGCTCTGGGAGACGTGGTTAGGGGCTCTGGACTGCAGATCGTCTTTTTGTCAATTATCCAGGATACAGGGCAGGACCTTGAAAAGGCTAGGAGGATTGGGCAGGTTAATAAATGGTTAGAAGGGTGGTGCTATAGTCAGGGGTTTGGGTACCTTGAACATGGGACTCAATATAGTAGGCCAGGTCCACTGGGGGCTGGTGGAACTGGTCTGACAAAGAAGGGGAAGAGTGGATTTGGTAGGAGGCTTGCCAGACTGGTCAAGGATGCTTTAAACTAGATGTGATGGGGGAGGGGGGCAGCATTCCATCCCAACACACCCAGTCGGTTGGCAGCACCTACAGTAAACGTTCGGAGCAATGTAGAGATATTCCAGCTGCTCCAGACAGTGAGCCGGCTTCAACTGGAGCTCGGCTCAAATGCCTCTACACAAATGCCCGTAGCATGGGGAGCAAACAAGAGGAATTAGAGATGTGTGCATGTCTATGGGGGTATGATATCATAGGCATCACAGAAACATGGTGGGATGGCACCTATGACTGGTGTGTTGGAATGGAAGGTTACCGGCTCTTTAGGAAAGACAGGCCCGGTAGGCGGGGAGGGGGAGTTGCTATTTATGTTAGGGATAGGCTGGTGAGTATGGAACTCTGTCTGGGGTCAGGTGAGCAGTCGACAGAGAGTTTGTGGGTCAGGGTTAAAGGGAGAACAGCGATGGGTGACATTATTGTGGGGATCTGTTACAGACCGCCTGACCAAGGGGACTTGCTGGACAAAGCGCTCCATAGGCAGATAGGAGCAGCCTCACGCTCGCAGGACCTTGTTCTCATGGGAGACTTCAACCACCCTGATATCTGTTGGAGGGATGGTACGGCCCAGCACAAGCAATCCAGAAGGTTCCTCAATTGTGTGGAAGACAACTTCCTTCTGCAAGTAATAGAGGAGCCAACAAGGAGAGGTGCCATGCTTGACCTCGTCCTCACCAACAGGGAAGGGCTGGTTGGGAATGTGATGCTCCAGGGCAGCCTTGATTGCAGCGATCATGAGATGATCGAGTTTGAGATCCTCAGGACAGTGAGAAGAGCATGCAGCAAGCTCACTGCCATGGGCTTCAAGAGAGCAGACTTTGGCCTCTTCAGGAACCTGCTCAGTAAGGTTCCATGGGATACAGCCCTAGAGGGCAGGGGAGCCCAAGACTGTTGGCTGATATTCAAGGATCACCTGCTGCAAGCTCAGGAGCGATGCATCCCAACTAGAAGGAAGTTTAGCAGGAGGGCCAGAGACCTCCCTGGATGGATAAGGAGCTGCTGAGCAAAATTCGGAGGAAAAAAGAGGCTTCTAAAAGGTGGAAGCAAGGACAGACAGCCTGGGAAGAATACAGGGATGTTGTCCGGGAAGCTAGGGACCAGGTTAGGAAAGCTAATTCCCCACTAGAATTTAACTTGGCTAGGGATGTTAAGGATAACAGGAAGGGATTTTATAGGTACATTGCAAATAACAGACAGGATAGGGACAACATGGGTCCTCTCCAGAAGCTATCGGGAGAACTGGCTACCCTGGATTTGGAGAAGGCTGAGGTTCTTAATGACTTCTTTGCCTCAGTCTTCACCGGCAAATGCTCTGACCACACCACCCAAGTCTTGGAAGGCAGATGCAGGGACAGTGAGAATGAAGACCCTGGGCCCACTGTAGGAGAGGATCTGGTTCAAGACCATCTTAGGAACCTGAATGTATACAAGTCCATGGGACCTGATAAAATCCATCCGCGGGTCCTGAAGGAGCTGGCAAATGAAGTTGCTAAGCCACTGTCCGTCATATTTGAAAAATCATGGCAGTCAGGTGAAGTTCCCGATGACTGGAAAAAGGGAAATATAACCCCCATTTTTAAGAAGGGAAAAATGGATGAGCCAGGGAATTACAGACCAGTCAGTCTCACCCCTGTGCATGGCAAAATCTTGGAGCGGATTTTCCTGGAAGGCATGCTAAGGCACATGAAAACCAAGGAGGTACTTGGTGACAGCCAGCATGACTTCACTAAGGGGAAACCCTGCCTGACCAATCTGGTGACCTTCTATGAAGGGGCTACAGAACTGATGGACAGGGGTAGAGCAGTTTTTTTCATCTACCTGGACTTGTGTAAAGCATTTGACACTGTCTCACATGATATCCTTCCCTCTAAGTTGGAGAGACATCAATTTGACAGGTGGACCACTCGGTGGATAAAGAACTGGCTGGATGGCTGCATGCAAAGAGTTGTGCTCAATGGCTCAATGTCCAGCTGGAGACCAGTAACGAGTGGTGTCCCCCAGGGATGGGTGTTGGGACTGGTCTTGTTCAACATCTTTGTGAGTGACATGGAGGGTGGGATTGAGTGCGCCCTCAGCAAGTTTGCCGATGACACCAACCTGTGTGGTTCGGTTGATACATTGGAGGGAAGGAATGCCATCCAGAGGGACCTTGACACGCTTGTGAGGTGGGCTGATGCCAACCTGATGAAATTTAACCATGCCAAGTGCAAGGTCGTACAAGTGGGTCGGAGCAATCCCAGGCACAGCTACAGGTTGGGCAAGGAATGGATTCAGAGCAGGCCTGCGGAGAAGGACTTGGTTGTGTTGGTCGATGGAAAAACGAACATGAGCCGGCAGTCTGAGCTTGCAGCCCAGAAAGCCAACCGTATCCTGGGCTGCATCAAAAGGAGCGTGATCAGCAGGTAGAGGGAGGTGCTCCTGCTCCTCTACTCTGCTCTCATGAGACCTCACTAGGAGTATTGTGTGCAGTTCTGGTGTCCTCAACATAAGAAGGACATGGAACTGTTGGAACAAGTCCAGATGCGGGCCACGAGGACGATCAGGGGACTGGAGCACCTCCCGTATGAAGATAGGCTGAGAAAATTGGGGCTGTTCAGCCTGGAGAAGAGAAGGCTGCACTGAGAACTCATAGCAGCCTTCCAATACCTGAAGGGGGCCTATAGGGATGCTGGGGAGGGACTCTTCATTAGGGACTGTAGTGATATGACAAGGGGTAATGGGTTTAAACTTAAACAGGGGAAGTTTAGGTTGGATATGAGGAAGAAATTCTTTACTGTACGGGTGGCGAGGCCCTGGAATGGGTTGCTCAGGGATGTTGTGAATGCTTCATCCCTGGCGGCGTTCAAGGTGGGGTTGATCATAGCTTTGAATAGCATGGTTTAGTGGGAGGTGTCCCTGCCCATGGCAGGGGAGTTGGAACTCGACGATCTTGAGGTCCTTTCCAGCCCAGCTATTCTATGATTCTATGACATTATTTTATAATCTTTCATGCATTTTTCTCCAGTTACTCCTATGTCCAATATTACTTGTGTATCTCTGATTTTCACAGGTTATGTGGTTGATGTTTTTAAGAAAAAATAAAAGCACAAAAGTTTATTCAGAAAGTAAAATGTAAACTCAAGCAGTTAAATAAAAGAAAAAATAAGATTTTAAAGAAACAAAAAGAATTCTTCTTGGAGAATAAAATACAACACTGTAGTCAAAAGTATTCTATGAGAACTGAATAAAATAATAAGAAAGCAAGTGTGACAGCAAAAAATAATCTGCAAACACCATATTAGAGGTGGATGCTTCATAATTCTTTGATCTGTTGATTTTGCTTATCCCCTATATGCTACATGTCTGTAGCATATGGGGACTTTTAGGTATGCCTAGTAATCAATATGCAGTCTGTCTCCTTTCTGGCTTCTGTTTTTCAGTGATCTCTTCCCATTATTCTAATTTCTGTTTATTTTTTCTTCCCTTCTATAACTGAGAGGCATATATTTTCACAATGTCACTTCACCCACACATACAGGGATCAGTGTGTCTATTTTTGTCTTTCAACACTATATTTTAGTCTATACAATAAAAAAAATCAATCAGTATAATTCCTTATTTAGGCAGCAATTACAAAGTTATTTTCTCATTTTTTCAATTTATTACAGTTTCTTCTTTCCTCACTAACCAATGTCTATCGAGATAACAAAACCAACAATAATAATAATAATTAATAACCACAACAATAATAAACCACACATTAGTGAGAAAATAAATATTTACAAATGTTTACATTCCATTGAGAGCAAATTAATATTTTTACTTCCCTCAAATTTAATGAGCACTATTATCCTTATTTTACAAGGAAGAAAACCCAAACAGGAAGAAGTCACTTATTGCCCGAAAGATGCTAAAGGAAAGGCAAGCCCCGATCTCAGGCACCCCTGGCTTCTAATTATATCTTGGTCTTCTAGATAGTTGTGAAGACAAAGTTTTAGACGTGTAGAAAGATATCATGCTATTACTGGAGTGCCTAAAGAAGAAGCAAAAACAGGTTTAGCAACCATTCTAGTGATACTTGTGAAAGACTGGTGGAAATTTTGCTACACCCTGAGCATGCATTCAAAAGATAAGAAGATGATGAATAAGAAGAGAGTTATGTTCTCTGTTTGGAGATTTCCAAACAACAGAGATATAAAAGTTCTTAGATCTACCAATATGTCTTCAAGGTTCATTGGTTCATTGCCATTCAAGCTTATCTTATTACAGCAATGTAATAAACTATTAATGCCAAAAAGAAGAGATACCTCCCAATTATCATTCCATCTGCAAACACAACTCTGCGTAAGTATAAATTTCATAGCACTTATGTGACAATGATGAGTAGACTGTATGAGAAAATGGAGAATAGATTTTGAGGAAAGAGAAGGCATATATACTTATATCTGAAAGCAGTACCACTTGTGCAATAAACCTTTGCTCAGACCTCAGGCAGCAGCAAACATGTCAAGGATTAAGTGTGGACACATACAGCAAATAAAGTAGCAATAGCTGCCTGTAAAAGCACAGGCCAAGCCCTGAACAGATCAGATCCCAAAGCATTAAGGGAGAAAACTAATTGATGCTGCTCATAAATAATAAAATAATACACTTTGCATTGTAGCCTTATGTTTCAAGTTTCTCAGATGTTTAAGTGGCATGAATATCTGCAAATGCTGGAAACAAATGAAGCAATTAAGCCCCCAGACAAGTACAAATCCATCCCATACATCTTGATAAACCATTAACAAAAGATGCAGATAGTCTAGTCCTATATTTTCATTACTTTATACACTTAACATCATCCATCAACCAAATAATTCGAGCATGAAAAGTTGAATCAATAAATGAGTGATCTCAGCTTTTTTGATTCACATTCTTATATTACATCATCTATAAAACCTCTCTTAGTACAACTTGTAGCACAGATGTCTGAAACTGAAGAAATTGGGGAGCATATCTGTTGAAGTGATAAACAGCTATTGGTTCACATATCTACATTAAGTGATCTTAATAAGTAAGCTTTTCAAATGGACTAGTACAATCATTCAGCACCATGGAGTGAGTGCATTACCTCATCAAATATTTTGGCTTGTCACAATATCACGTTAACTCAGATTCAAGACTATTACACATTTAATGTCTGATTTTCTTTGCATGCCCCGTACACCCTTGTTTCTTAAAAAGGAATATATAGCTACTTAGAAATAAAAGTCAAGGTCAGTCTTATCTCACAGCTGCATCATATCAAAAAACTTTTTATATTTGGGTGTATATTCTGCTTAGCCCAGGGGAAGAAGAAACAGTTCCTGAAAGTAAGAAAAAAAACATCTGCAGTAATGCAGTAGTGCAAAAGGATATAACATGTATGATTTTTCTAGATTTTTGCAATAGTTTTCAGCACTGTATTATAGTCTAATACAACATAAAACTAAAACCACAGAAACAAACGTCTTATCTAGGTAATACTGATACACATATGTAGTGTACCGTGAAGCTTGAAAGGTCGTCTGTCTAATAGATGGCTGTGTGTTTGCAAGTTCAGTTACAAGGTCTAGTTATTATGTGATTGAGTATAAACTACAACGAAACATGAAAAAAGAAGACGAGCATCATCACACTATTCTATTCAAATTTGTTCATGAAATGCTTTCAGAAGTTGTTATGAGAATAAAAATCTGTGACAGTATTCAGAGGAGCATCTACCCCCTGCAGAGATTAAGTACTCTAGCCTGTCCTGTAAACAAGTGGGAGCCTGTGTGGCCAAAATGTAGGGAACAGTAAGTTGTTTTTAAAAAAACAGGCGTTACGGGCAGGTTCATAACCCTTATCTCAGAGAACTTGCAAACTACCACTGCCAAATTAGAATCACTATCACTTTTTCTCTCAGACAAAGCTAAATAGAAGGAACTGGGAGCGTAAGACAGGGACCATCCAAGTTCCTTGTCCTATCTCAACACAAGCTGAGATCAAGTGGATCCAAGCTTCTTCAACTCCGAACATCCATTTCTGTGAGCTTCATTGCATTAAATATCCCCAAGGCAATATATTTATATTTGAATTTTGTGTATCTTTGACATGAGGAAGAGCCAAGACTTCAGGTATCTTTCAGAGCCTATAGAGACTTTAGCAGTTACAGCGGCTCCAAACCATTCTGATAAAATACAGTACCCTGACTCACGTAGAAAATATGTGCAAATTGGATGATAAGAAATAGACTTGTTTGTCAAGCAACAGAGTAACAAAGTCACTGGAACATCCTGTTTGTAGTATTTTTAATATATAGTCAGTATATGCTGTTTGTCTGGACTTCAAGGTACGCACTAACACACATTTTTTTATAGTGATCACTCTCCAGCAATGTAAATAACATGTTCTGCTAAGCTTTTCAGTAGCCTGCTGATTGTGTTGTTATTTCACTCTTGGGGAAGAAAAAGTTGATAAAAGATAAGGGGCTTTTGAAGAAGGCGCGATTACATTATTTAAAAATTATACATTTTATAAGATAAGGTTTAAACACATGCCAGGAGAAGTCAACATTGCATTATGAATGGTAGTGATTACATTATCTGTAAACTTTGAAGCTTTACGTACTGACGTGAACAATGGAGTCCGTTGTTTTGTCATTACCATCAGCATTCTCCTTTCAGGGCTGCTGAATTCACTGCTGTTTGCGTAGCAAGAAGTAAGGAAAGTTTGTTTTCCCACTAATATTTCATTGACTGTTTAGCCTGAGTTAATAGTGACTTTTCACATTCTTGTCTCCTGGGATTTTTTGCCTGCATTGTAAAATTCCAGGGGTAGCTAAATTCTTCTCCTGAAACATTAAGAAGTTAATTTGAAATAACATGTTACCTATAAGCATCAACTCCCAAAATAGCACAATTTACTAAAGCTTATAGTCTTTGTTACTACTTTTTAAATCTCATTTCTTTATTCTGTTATATTGTATTGCAGCACATGGTAAATATTTGACCATCAGATCAAGGTCTAGTAGCTAAAATATGAGAAGAAATATTTATTCTTTTAATTAATATATATGGATTTTGCCTGAAATTTACAGGCATTTTTATTATTTATTCTACAGACTGCACTATTTTAAGGGTTGCTCAAAATAAAAACTGCATTTCATTCTCTTTGTGTGTCTGATTAAGTGTATTAGAAAGAACAATAAAACCATTTTTCCTTCCTATCCTGCCGGCCCTCATCCAAGCTCAGTCTTTCTGCATCATTGCTTAACAAATGGAAAGAAAAATTAGTCTTCCACTGTTCAATCCCATTTCAAGCAAAAAAAGAGAAGAAGGGAAGTGGGAAATTCTTTGGTTAAAATGGAGCTGAGCCAATAGCAAGGTATATTATGATCCAGAGAAAACAAGTTGTAGGGAAAGTTTTGACATGCGCTACTTCCCAGGAAATTAAGCCTCATTTATTTTGTGCACTTTGATTGTCATTGGTCATTTTGTTGACTTTTTTCTTTTTTTTTTTTTTTTTCTTTTTGCCCTGTTTTTTCAAGTTTTCACTGTGGTCTGTAAAGATTTTTTCTGGTGATATCTTAATATATGACTATTTAACTACAGTTTTTACATTCTCAGTGGTCAGTTTGCAACTCTTCAGCTACAATTTATTCTTAACAGCAAATAATATCAGGAAAAATAGTTGACGAAAGTTCCTTTAATAAATCCTGTAGATCCACTCTAGGCCTTGTCAGAAAAATACAGCTTGCCTGCTTTTCTGTAAAGATAACCCTGAGACTTAATGAGCCAAGGAAGGCCCTCAAATGAAATCCATTACCCTGTTGTTTTGTGGTCCATAGGATTTAATAACAGAAAACATTGTTCACTGAAGTACAACAGAGGCTTTTCTTCTGGTGAAAATAAAAAATCAACAGAAAAACAAGATACAATCTTCCCCTTTCTGCCACAGGATTAGTTCAATGTTTCTTCTTTCAAGAGCAATGAGTTCATATGGTACAGCAAAATATAAATTCAAGTTCAGTAAATATACACACAGCATTCAAATAATTTCAATATTTTGAAGTAAATGAACTTCTGAATGGACTAAAAAAAATAATTTCATCAAAGTTTTGATATTACTTGTATGATATGCTTCCATCAATTTGTTATGCAGTCAGAGCTTCTAGAGATAGATTATTTGTACATCGTTTAGAAAGCATAACTCAGTATAACTTCATTGCAACAACATTTTTTATAAAATAAACAGTTTCTGTAGTCATGAATAAATTTATTTTTTCCATCCATTAGAACTGTTGTGTTTACTCATAAAAACCCACAACACTTTTCATAGAATCATAGAATGGTTTGGGTTGGATAGGACTTTAAAGACCATCCAGCCCCAGCCTACCTGTCACAGACAGGAAGAACTTCTGCTAGAGCTGAGATTGCTGGGCTTGTTCACTTGTTCAGCCTGGAGAAGAGGAGGCTCCTCGGAGACATTTTAGTAGTCTTCCAGTACTTAAAGGGGACCTACAAGAAATTTGGAGAGGGCCTTTTTACCGAGACAAGTAGGACAAGGGGAAATGGTTTTAAGTCGAAAGAGGCTAAACTTAGATTAGACATCAGGAAGAAGCACTTTACTGTGGGCATGGTGAGACACCGGAACAAGTTGTCCTGAGAAGCTGTGGCTGCCCCATCCCTGGCAGTGCTCAGGGCCAGGTTGGAGTGGGTTTGAGAAACCTTGTTGAATGAAAGGTTTTCCTTCCTGTGGCAGGCTTGGTGCAACTAGATGATCTTTCAGGTGCTTCTCAAGTCTAACAATTCTGATAGGTGGTGCGGGAGTGCAGAATCAAAGGCATGCAACAAGTTTGCTTTCAGCACCTCTACAGATCCCAAATTTGCAAAGTTGCTAATTTACATCAAATAATCCATCCAGGCATGTGAGACAAAGAAGCATGGTAATGCTGAGTGTTACAGTTTTATATCAAAAAGTACCCATATGGGAAGACGTAAGAACCTATAAACTAATTTCTGTACTGAGTCAGTTAGGTACTCAAACATTACACAAAGACCAGTTACTGCTGAGCAGTTTCAGCAGAAGATCTCTATCACTCCAGAAACACTAGAAATGCCTTCAAAGAGAGAGAGAATCATTATAATTTGAATTTATATGAATTTAATTTGAAGCTGATTTCTGGTGATTGTTGATGAACTAGACCTTTTGAAAGCTTTAAGCATCCTGAATTGCAGTCCCAAAATGCTCCATTTTTATCTGATTTTATTGGTAATGATGCTTCAGGGTCAGTGTCAGGAGCAGTGTTAGATCAGAAACATCCTCTTGAACTGCTGAAACCAGCCTCCTGCATCTAATATTTTATACACCATATTCAGATCCCTTTTATACACAGATCCAAGTATACATCTTCATAACATTTTATGATCATTAGTCTAACCAGAAAGGTTGGTCAAGAGTGTTTTTGCTTTTCAGTAATAATTTGTTACTAATTGTAGTCTACTTATTCCTAGTCAGTTTATAAAGCTCTTTTGCTAATTTTAGCCTTTAGTCTAAGCAATTCATTCTCCTCTCGAATGTTCATTTTGCCTGTGCATTTATTTGGAGTAGTCATATCTATTTTCAGCCTTTGTTTTGTCAGGCTACACAAAAAAGCTCTTCTGTTTTGACTTTTGTGTATGTGTTTTAGCATTTTTTGCTAATGAGAAGCCTTTACATTTCCCTGGTCATTCTAGTTGGCCGCCTTTTCATCCCTTCCAGATGGCATTATTTTCTCTTGAACCTCGATAAGAGGATTCATTTTCCTGACAGAGTTGTGATCAAGATCTCTGTGAGCTCAGTGTTTTGCCATTTCTATTCTGGATTTTACTGTCAAATTTGTCTCTTACAGCCAGCTCAGATACTTTATTTTGGAACAGTGTCATTTCACTAGGATTATTGACTCCACTATCCTGTCTTAAGGGGTGACATTCTCTAAATGCTTTTTTTCTTGCAGTTTGTACTATTGAATTTCATTTTCTATTACATTTATCCTGTGAGATATTGCCATCCTCTCTTCAGTGATGATACCTCCCTGTCATATCTCTGTCATCAATGTATGCCTATATTTTGTGCAACTGCCATTAATAACGTAATGAAGCAAAAGCTGTTTGAAGATTATTTCCTCAGGAATTTCACTGAGGCCAGCAATTACTTTATCAACATGAATTGTCTCCTTTTCACCATAATATGTCTTTTGTTTTCAAAGTAGTTGTTAATTTGCCTAATAATTCCTGTACCAATCCTTCACTTCCCTGCATGGCCTCAAAATTTCCCACATATGCTACGTCAAATGCTTTACTGAAGTCCAGATTAAAATGATTGCATATTCTCCTTTTAGAGTAATTCATCTTATCAAATCAGTACACCTAGCTATTCTGGCACAATCAACCCTCAGCAAACATTTTTTTACATTTACTGGTGTGTCTTTACTTATTTTTAAATTCAAAATCCTTTTGCCAACTTTGATATTACACTCTGTGATTCAGTTTCATAAAATCATAGACTCATAGAATGGTTTGGGTTGGAAAGGACCTTAAGATCATCTAGTTCCAGCCCCCCTGCCATGGGCAGGGACATCTTGCACTAGACCATATTGCCCAAGGCTTTGTTCAACCTGGTGTTCACACCACCAGGGATGGATCATTTAGCATTTACTTGGGCAAACTGTCCCACTGCCTCACCACCCTCACAGTAAAGAACTTCCTCCTTATATCTAATCTGAACTTCCCCTGTTTTACTTTAAACCCATTACCCCTTGTCCTATCACTACAGTCCCTAATGAAGAGTCCCTCTCCAGCACCCTTTTAAGCCCCCTTCAGATGCTGGAAGGCCTCAATGAGGTCTTCACACAGCCTTCTCTTCTGCAGGCTGAACAGCCCCAATTTTCTCAGTCTATCTTCATACGGGAGGTGCTCCAGTTCCCTGATCATCCTCCTGGCCCTCCTTTGGACTTCCAACAGTTCCATGTCCTTCTTATGTTGAGAACACCATAACTGTATTCAGTACTCCAAGTGAGGTCTCACAAGAAGAGAATAGAGGGGCGGGATCACCTCCTTTGACCTGCTGGTCATGCTTCTTTTGATGCAGTTCATTGTATGGTTGATTTTCTGGACTCTGAGCTCACATTGAAGCCGGCTCATGTTCATTTTCTCATCAACCAACACTCCCAAGTCCTCCGCAGGGCTGCTCTGAATCACTTCCCTGCACAGTCTATATTTGTGCCTGGGATTGTGCCAACCCATGCACAGGACCCTGCACTTTGGTATATTGAATTCGATGATGCTGGCATTGGCCCAGCTCTCAAGCATACCAAGGTCCTTCGGGATGGCATCCAGTATATCAACCAAGCAGCACAGCTTAGTATCATTGGCAAACTTGCTGCAAGTACATTAAGCCCACTGTCCATGTTACTGACAAAGTAGTTGAACAGGATCAGTCCCAACACCTACCCCTCTCTACTGGTTTCCAGTTGGACATTGAGCCATTGACTGTAAGTCTCTGCATGAAGCCGTTTAGCCAATTCCAGTGGGTGGTCTATCTATCAGACTTATGCCTCTCCAGTTTAGAGACAAGGATGTCATGCAGGACAGTGTCGAACGCTTTGCACAAGTCCTGGTAGACAGCATTAACGTCTTTTCCACATCCATCTGTTCTGCAGCCCTGATAGGGTTATATTTCCCTTTTTCCAGTTGTTGGGAACTTCACCTGACTGCCATGTTTTTTCAAATATGATGGCCAGTGGCTTAGCAACTTCATCTGCCAGCTCCCTCAGGACTCTGCTAAGTTTCACTGCTTATGAAATGGCACCCAAATGACTTTGAGTTCTTAGATGATAGTGCATTGGCATTGTTATAATATTATGAGCTTCTTCATAGAAAATGGTCTGAAATACAAAATGCTCTTCTAATTTTTGTCATATGCTACGTTCAAAGAGGTACCTCTAACAGTTGTATTGTGTTTAAATATCACATTTATATATAAAAAAAAATCTTCTTTGAATGGATATTTTCATTTGTGAATACTCTTAAAATGTACTTTTCTTATTTGTCAAGTTATGTCACATTTATAAGCTGTCAATCAAGATAAAATAAACTCACTATCCTTGTGATGTATGTAAGATAACAGGCTTTGATCAAGAAGATCAAGATATGTCAGACATTACCATCAACACTAATCCATTCAGACATTCATCAATCTGTTATTTTGATATCTTCTGACTAAATTGCAAAGATTTAACTCTTTTAATTTTAAATCTAAATAAAACTCCTAGCTGTTAAATATATCCATTCCTTTCATATATCTCTGTGCAGAACACAGCAAAATAAATATTATCTTGTCTTAATTAATGGGATATTTTTAGTTAGCTTGAGATAAGTTTAAAAAAAAAGATATTTGTGCAATTAGCATAAAAGGATGTAGTGAATTCACATAATGTTGGTTTTATTATTATCTTTTGGAAAAAAACCATCACAACGCACCATATGCAATTACTTACTTACACTTTATTTTTTCCTTGATTAAAAATGAATCCTAAATGAAGATCTCTTCTTTGCCTATGTGCCTAAGAATGAAGATGAAGATAAATTACTGAAAACAAGAAAAATTTTGCGTTATGATCTTTTCTTTTCAACTACCATGTATTCAATGGACATATCTTTGTGTTTCTCCACAATAAATTCCTGTAGATCTTGGCCCCTACATGAAGAAGTATAATATATGAATGACAATCAGGGGACTGGAGCAGCTCCCGTATGAAGATAGGCTGAGAAAATTGGGGCTGTTCAGCCTGGAGAAGAGAAGGCTGCACTGAGAACTCATAGCAGCCTTCCAATACCTGAAGGGAGCCTATAGGGATGCTGGGGAGGGACTCTTCATTAGGGACTGTAGTGATAGGACAAGGGGTGATGGGTTCAAACTTTAACAGGGGAAGTTTAGGTTGGATATGAGGAAGAAATTCTTTACTGTAAAGGTGGTGAGGCCCTGGAATGGGTTGCCCAGGGAAGTTGCGAATGCTCCATTGTTAGCAGTGTTCAAGGCGGGGTTGGACATAGCCTTGGATAGCATGGTTTAGTGTGAGGTGTCCCTGCCCATGGCAATGGGGTTGGAACCAGATGATCTTAAGGTCCTTTCCAACCCTAACTATTCTATGATTCTATGATTCTATTTCAAAATCCATAGAACTGAAAAGACATTATCCTTCTAATTGTTGCATGACATTATGATCTAAAATAATTTTTAAACATTTATAATTTTTATAATTACTTTTTATAATTTTATTTTAAAAAATGTAGTATATAAATGCATTCTAACTCATCTAAACCCCCAACATTTTGAATACATAATGTGTTGTGCTGAAAAAATAAAGCATAATTGCTCTTCTTTAATAATGGTGAATAGCATTGTCTGGGATAATTTAGAAGCAAACCCTTTCTCTGGTTAAGGTAAATAAACATGGGTTTAATGAAACTCCTGGGAGGTTCCAGTGAAAACACTTGAGCTGACATTGTCTATTAAAGACTCTAAAACCTCATTTAATGCTCGTTAAATCCATAGTAATGAATTTGGCCCTGAGACTGCCTAATAAGAATGCTCAGGCCTCAAAGTAGACTGGAAACATAGAATCATAGAATCATAGAATAGTAAGGGTTGGAAAGGACCTCAAGATCATCAAGTTCCAACCCCCCTGCCATGGGCAGGGACACCTCACACTAAACCATGCCATCCAAGGCTATGTCCAACCCCACCTTGAACGCCGCCAGCAATGGAGCATTCACAACCTCCCTGGGCAACCCATTCCAGGGCCCCACCACCCTCACAGTAAAGAATTTCTTCCTCAGATCCAATCTAAACCTCCCCTGTTTAAGTTTAAACCCATTACCCCTTGTCCTCTCACCACAGTCCCTAATGAAGAGTCCTTCCCCAGCATCCCTATAGGCCCCCTTCAGGTATTGGAAGGCTGCTATGAGGTCTCCACGCAGCCTTCTCTTCTCCAGGCTGAACAGCCCCAATTTTCTCAGCCTATCTTCATATGAGAGGTGCTCCAGTCCCGTGATTATCCTCGTGGCCCTCCTCTGCACTTGTTCTAACAGTTCCACACCCTGAGATCATCCTTCCTATAACATTACAATTCATTATCTAAATTCTTTATTCATGTAATTCCTTAAAACTCTTGTTTCAAAGTTCTTTTCATTTTAAAAAGTTGTCTCACTGTAAAAAAAACATGCTATATAACAATTCTAAATAAGTATTCATACCCATTGTGATCCTGTTCTACTCACTCCCAAAACTCAGAAAGGTTTGCCTAAGCTATTACTTCCCTTTAAGCCTGTTTTATTTGAAGTCTGTTATAAATTAAGTCAACATAATAATTTAATAAAACTCAGTAACAAAGTCAATACACTAACGCACTTAATATTCAGAAATGCGACAGCATCATACCTTTCTTTGAAAGACGTACAATGTATTTAAAATATGAGAATAACTGTTCCTACTTTGACTTTCAGTGTTATTTACAGAAGAGCAAAACATACATATCGAGCCCTATAAACTTGTCTCAGAAGTTATCATGAATTGAAGGCAGTGTAAAAATATAACCATAATTGAATAACCCAGTATTTAAAATCTTATATACAGTTAGACTACAATGAGTCAGATTGTAGAACTTCTCAGTTTCTAATATGTTCTAATTCTCAGTTTGGGCTTGTCTAGGAAAAATTTTGTTATGAGAATAAAATGGGATTTTCTCCTTAGAATATCTGGTGTAGTTTCTAACTCCAATCCATTTCAAAAAATTCCCATGAATAGCACACAACAAAGTGAGCGTTTGCTAGAGTTCTGTGTACTGGTGCCCTACCCCAGGTGACAGAGAGCTGTTCTGACCTACTGCTCCCCAAACTGCCATTTTAAGGGGCTTTTCTGAGTGAAAAATTATCAGCAAAATTAAAATTACTTTTCCTAGCTCTTTTTTTTTTTTCCTAATCTTTAGTGATTTTGACTGAGTTGAACTGATTTTGTTTCACTTTAATTCCTTGTTTCTTGTATATGCATAAGTACAGATTTATAAATGTTCTTGATTTTTCTCCCTGTCTCTAAATGGCTTCCATTGTTGAGTACTCTTTTCCCTTGACTGCCCTCTAGAGAAATGGTCTTATTTGTTGCTGACTCCCAGGCAGTATTCATAAAGAAATTCTTAAAGTACGAACATTTTACAGAATTTTCTTTTTACGAGTGCTTCTCTTTTACCACATCACTTTTTGAATTGTACACATGAGCATATTGTGCTTAGTGAACTTGATTCTGAAAGCAATTAGTAATGAAACTGTTGTAAATGGGTACTCATTCCTGTTTCAGCCCTATGCTACAAATGATTTTTGTGGGATAATAGTTTCATAATTAGCTTTTGCCAATATCTGTAGTTGACCACTTTTTATTTCTCAGACACTAATGAATAAGATCAGTTACAAAGGGGGAAAAGTTGCTATGAAGTTGAAACTTGAGAGTGTTTTGGCACTTTTGACAGTTGCTGCTGAAAAGTGTAAACCCAAATGGACTCTACTTGAGACACTAAAATGCAGCAGACAAAACTATTATTTCATCCCCTGTGGGCCACTGTCTCTGTTCACTCTTACTTTTATGTCATCATGTTGGTTTGACACCTATAATAGGTTTAATAGGTTTTTCTCTGATGTTACTATTGGCTAACGATTCTGCTTTTCCCTGGGGATGGCAAAAATGAGAAGCCACACTGTTCTCCTGTTTTATGTAGCCCTACAGGGACAGCCTTAACCATAGTACTCTATGGGAGTATGTCATCTTAAATCAATAGATAGCAAGTTAGCCTTTAACATTTGGATTGCCTGTTCCAGTTTTATAAATCAGTCTAGCAATTATAACACTATCCCTGATGATCCAGTAGTTCAATATTTATCTTAATTCATATATTTTACACTTTTAGTGTTTAAATAGAACTAAAACAGTGAGTGATTTATAAAACATTGTCAATGTCCTTTATGAAAGAATTTATGTTTTCTAACAGAATAAATAGTTGCCACATGGTTATAATAACAGCAGTTTCTGTGAGATATTTTTTCACTGAAT
The DNA here is from genome assembly GCA_039720435.1 of Amazona ochrocephala. Classification (NCBI taxonomy): domain Eukaryota; kingdom Metazoa; phylum Chordata; class Aves; order Psittaciformes; family Psittacidae; genus Amazona; species Amazona ochrocephala. The sequence goes on from CM077909.1 coordinate 99,816,642, forward strand.
CAACAGTTCTAACTATATCTGACTCATCGTCTCAACCTTTCGGCTTTACCTTTCCAAAATCATAGGCAGGAACAATAGAGTGGCAACAAGTTTTACATTTCAGAAATGCACAATCTTAGGAAAAAGACAAAAACATTACTACAAGATGAATGACTGCCAAACTTGCTATTTTAAGTCAACAGTAAAATGTGCATGTTTTTATGAGCTCTTCAACAATCTTGATTTTAATTAATTTTCAGTTAAAGATCAAGGGATAACAAATATAATTATCTTCACGTATTTTGAGCAAAAGAAAAGTTGTCTTAGACTTTCTATGCGCTTGATCTTCACTCCAAACTCTCTTCACGCCACTCCAAATAATCCTTCATTTTGTTTGAATGTGTTCATTTTAGCAAACACAGAGGAAAAAACCAAACTAAACCAAACAAAACAAAAAAATATTTTGGTCCACCATAGACAGGGTTCCCTTGAAGAATTGAACTGTGATTCTACAGTTACTTAATTCCCTTGAGTTTATTCCTTCATCAAAGAGAATTCTAGCTGTTCTCTGAGAAGGACGCCATAAATTAAATATAATATAAATATAAATTAGCTATAAATTAAAAAAGTAACAGTGTCAGAGCTATTCATCATTGTTAAAAAAAACCTTCTTGTTTTCAAATTTAGAGCTACAGTTATCCTAAATTGAGACAGCCTTAGTAAAAATAACTCCTGATTTTCAGAAAAACTGAGAGGGTTTCACCCTGAAGTTGGCATTATCTGAAAAATAGCTGGGAAATGAAAAATTTGCTCCAGACACTTTCTAGATTTAGTAAATACTAAAAAGTAATGGCAAACATCTGTTCAACTGAAGAAATCTGTTCAAATGTGTTTCAATTCAACAACTTTTTTAATAAATAAATATACAAACATATGTATAAATTTTCCTTTAAAGAAGCAAGGACACACCAGATAGTTTAATCTGAAATTTCTGGTTCATCAGAGGGGGAAAGTTCAGATGGGAAGGTACACAAGGAAAAATATGACAGAATGACAGCCCATCAGATTTGGCCTTCTTTAGATTTTGTGCAGACAAAGTATATACGTTTCTGTACAATTTCAGGGGTGGTGTGGAGGACAATGCTGAGATAGCTGGAGTATTAGATACCCACTGAAATGTGAAAGTTTACAGAAAACTCCACATATTCGTCTTTACCATAAATACCTTTCTATCTTACTTTTAGACTTCACATCCCTGCCTTCTTTTCAAAACCAATTTTTCCTTTCAATAATTATATTTCCCATCTGTACATCTCAAAAATTTATGCTGTCATGCATCTCTTTCATATTCTGGACTTCTTCTTGCTCCCCTTCACTACTCCTTCTGGATTTACTAGCATGTTTTCCAGTCAAGAGTGGGCCAGCTGGTAGTACAAATACTGTCCAAAAAAAAATGTCTTTCTTATATACAGAGAATCATAGAATCATAGAATAGTTAGGGTTGGAAAGGACCTTAAAATCATTTAGTTCTAATCCTGCTGCAATGGGCAGGGATGCCTGCCATTAAACCATTCCACCCCAGGCTCTGTCCAACCCAGCCTTGAAAACTGCCAGGGATGGAGCATTCACAGCATCCCTGGGATACCCATTCCAGCGCCTCACAGCCCTCACAGTAAACAACTTCTTCCTTATATCCAATTGAAACTTTCCCTGTTTAAGTTTGAACCCGTTACCCCTTGTCCTCTCACTACAGTCCCTAATGAAGGGTCCATCCCCAGCATCCTTGTAGGCACCCTTCAGATACTGGAAGGCTGCTCTGAGGTCTCCACACAGCCTTCTCTTCTCCAAGCTGAACAGCCTCAACTTTCTCAACCTGTCTTCACACAGGAGGTGCTCTAGTCCCCCGATCATCCTTGTGGCCCGCATCTGGACTTGTTCCAACAGTTCCATGTACTTCTTATGTTGAGGACACCAGAACTACACGCAATACTCCAAGAGAGGTCTTATGAGAGCAGTATAGAGGGGCAGGACCACCTCCTTCGACCTGCTGGTCACACTCCTTTCGATACAGCTCAGGATGTGGTTGGCTTTCTGGGATGCAAGCACACACTGCCAGCTCATGGGATGTTTCTCATTGACCAACACCCCCAAGTTGTTCTCCACAGGGCTGATCTGCATCTTTTCCATGCCCAACCTGTAGCTGTGCCTGGGATTGCTCCTACGCAGGTGGAGGACCTTGCACTTGGCATGGTTAAACTTCATAAAGTTGGCATCTGCCTACCTCACAAGTGTGTCAAGGTCCCTCTGGATGGCATTCCTTCCCTCCAGCATACCCACCGAACCACACAGGTTGGTGTCATCGGCAAACTTGCTGAGGGCACACTCAATCCCACTGTCCATGTCACCAACAAAGATGTTGAACAAGACCGGTCCCAGCACCGATCCCTGGGGGACACCACTCGTTACTGGTCTCCAGCTGGACATTGAGTCATTGACTACAACTATTTGCGTGTGGCCATCCAGCCAGTTCTTTATCCACCGAGTGGTCCACCTATCAAATTGTTGTCTATCCAACTTAGAGACAAGGATGTCATGTGGGACAGTGTCAAATAATTTGCACAAGTCCAGGTAGGTGACATCAACTGCTCTACCCCTGTCCGAGAGTTCCATAGCCCCATCATAGAAGGCCACCAGATTGGTCAGACCTTAGTGAAGCCATGCTGGCTGTTACCAACCACCTTGTTGTTTTTCATGTGCCTTAGCATGCCTTCCAGGAGAATCTGCTCCAAGATTTTACCAGGCACAGAGATGAGACTGACTGGTCTGTAGTTCCCGTCTCATCCATTTTCCCCTTCTTGAAAATGGGGGTTATGTTTCCCTTTTTCCAGTCATCGGGAACTTCACCTGACTGCCATGATTTTTCAAATATGACAGACAGTGGCTTAGCAGCTTTATTTGCCAGCTCCTTCAGGATCCGTGGATGGATTTGACCAGGTCCCATGGACTTGTGCATGTTCACGTTCCTAAGATGGTCTCAAACCAGATCCTCTCCTACAGTGGGCCCAGGGTCTTCATTCTCACAGTCCCTGTGTCTGCCTTCAAGACTTGGGTGGTGTGGTCAGAGCATTTGCCAATGAAGACTGAGGCAAAGAAGTCATTAAGAACATCAGCCTTTTCCTAATCCAGGGTAGCCAGTTGTCCTGATAGCTTCTGGAGAGGGCCTGTGTTGTCCCTAATCTGTTTTTTATTCTCTACATACCTACTGAAACCCTTCCTGTTATCTTTCACATCCCTCTCCAAGTTTAATTCTAACTGGACATTAGTTTTCCTAACCTGGTCCCTAGCTTCCCAGACAGCATCCCTGTATTCTTCCCAGGCTGTCTGTCCTTGCTTCCACCTTTTAGAAGCTTCTTCTTTCCCTCTAAGTTTCCTCAGCAGCAGCTCCTTAGGCATCCAAGGAGGTCTCCTGGCCCTCCTGCTGAACTTCCTTCTAGTTGGGATGCAACACTCCTGAGCTTGTAGTAGGTGATCCTTGAATATCAACCAACAGTCTTGTGCCCCCCTGCCCTCTAGGGCTATATCCCATGGAACCTTACTGAGCAGGTTCCTGAAGAGGCCAAAGTCTGTTCTCTTGAAGCCCATGGCAGTGAGCTTGCTGCACGCTCTTCTCACTGTCCTGAGGATCTCAAATTCGACCATCTCTTGATCACCACAACCAAGGCTGCCCTGGAGCATCACATTTCCAACCAGCCCTTCCCTGTTGGTGAGGACGAGGTCGAGCATGGCACGTCTCCTTGTCAGCTCCTCTATTACTTGCAGAAGGAAGTTGTCTTCCACACAACCGAGGAACCTCCTGAATTGCTTGTGCTGGGCTGTGCCTTCCCTTCAACAGGTATCAGGGTGGTTGAAGTCCCCCATGAGGACAAGGGCCTGCGAGCGTGAGGCTATTCTTATCTGTCTATAGAGTGCTTCATCGACAGAGTCCTCTTGATCAGGCGGTCTGTAACAGATCCCCACAATAATGTCTCCCATTGCTGTTCTCCCTTTAACCGTGACCCACAAACTCTCTATTGACTGCTCACCTGTCCCCAGAGAGAGTGCCATACTCTCCAGCTTATCCCTAACATAAATAGCATCTCCCCCCCACCCCGGTCTGCCATGTCTATCTTTTCTGAAGAGCCTGCAACCTTCCATTCCAACACTCCAGTCATAGGAGCCATCCCACCATGTTTCTGTGATGCCTATTATATCATATCCCCATAGACGTGCACACATCTCTAATTCCTCTTGTTGTTCCTCTGCTATGGGCGTTTGTGCAGAGGCATCTGAGCTGGTGTGGAAATTATTTCTCTTCCAGAGACCACCGCCATGGAAACTGCTAGTGGGAATAAGAATCAGATTCAAGAATAAACAAGCAATGTTGAAACTTTGTATGGTCAGGTGTCTTTCAAAGTGTAGACATTTCTGAATTGTTATTACTATATTGAATTGTACCAGAACTGCATCAGAAAACTATGGCATGTTGAAGAACAGCTTGAGAGAGACACCTGTAGCTAAAAGCCTTCTTCTGACTATACGATGTAGAAGAAAATTAGGTGCTTAAATTAGAAAGATGTGCCAGACTAACCTTTAGCTTCTGTGAGTTTCAGTGTCATTACACTGAAGGTTCATTTTTACATTTAAGCCCTGCTCCTTATTGAAGATTATTTGATTTCTTTGCTGTAGCTCTTTGAAGAAGAGCAAATCCTAAATGAACGTGAATGAGACAACAAATCCACACTGATCTGTAATGGCTGATCTCAATCTACTTGGGAAGCAAGTCAGAAGTTGTGAACTGAAAAACTGAACACAGTGTAGTAGCTTAGACCAGACAAAAGCCTGGTTTTTTCTCCCTGAGACTTCCACACTTGTTGGTTGTCAAAGCCAGTAGTGCTATACAAAACATTTATGTACTTAAGAAATACAATTGCAAATTAATTTATGAACACAACATCAGTTACAAACAGAAGTAAATTTTCCAACTCAAGTGGTGTGCTGGCTTCTTCATTCTAATCTGGGGATTTACTTCTGTAGTCCTTAGGGTAAAAGAAAAACATGATCCTTTTTAATGCCCAGTTTTTTTCACCTTTTGTAAGTATCAGATGACATTTTGAATAAGGGAAGAGATGCTAAGGAGGATCGTAAGTGGTCTTAAGTGAACACCGGAAGAAAACATCTTTCTGGTTTTGAGTTTTTTTTTTTTTTTTTTTTTTTTTTTTTTTTTATTTTTTTATTTTTTTATTTTTTTAATACATCTTTATGTTGAACAGTACTAATATCCAAGTTTGGGATGTTCCAAAAATAGATGTAAAAAAAAAAACTTGGTTGTAAAATGGGCTTTTGCTATTTCTATGTCCCTGTCCTACACCTTCCTCTGAAACATTTGGTAATGATTCTTGCTTCAGACTGAATGCAGTGCAGGTGTGATGACTTCTGTGTTTCTATCAGCACCTGCATTTTCATCAGAGTCCCACTGGTGTTTGTGGGAGGTTTGCTTCAGGGTTCTTTGTGAGTCCTTACTGTGTCCATTCAAGACTCATTCAGTTGAACATTTACGGTCACGTTTTCAAGCCTCCCAGAACAAAAATGAATTGTTTAATCTATTTTATTTTTGCAAGTCTTCCTGATGAACAGCTAAAGTAACAGATGAGAAACCTGGTATTGTGGTTTAAACCCAGCTGGTAACAGTACCACACAGCCATTCACTCACCCTCTCTTCCCCTCCTCTCTCACCCTGGAAAGGATGGGGATGTGAATCAAAATAATGTAAACACCACTGGTTGAGATAAAAAGAGTTTAATAACTAAAATAAAGTACAATATAATACTTATACTGCTAGCAATAATATTAACAACAAAGGAAATAACAAGGCAAGAGTATTAAACTAAAAGGGAGAAGTAAAAACAAACAATAAACAAGTGATGCACAATACAATTTCTTACCACCCACTAACCGATGCCCAGCCCGGCCCAAGCAAAGATCAGTCCCTTCCAGGTGACTTCCCCGAGTTTATGTACTGGGCATGACATACTGTGGTATGGGATACCCCTTTGGCTAGTATGGGTCAGGGGTCTTAACTCTGTACCCTTCTGGCTTCTTGTGCCCATCCTTACTGGTAGAGCATGAGAACCTGAAAAGTCCGTGATCAGGGAAAGTAAGTGCTACTTTGCAACAACTAAAACATCAGCGTGTTATCAGCATTGTTCTCAGACTGAAGCCAAAACCAACATGGCAGCAGCTCCAAGGAAAAAAATTAACTGTATCCCTGCTGAATCAGGACAGTGTCCACCCATTTTTTAATATCATATACATCATGCCACATGTCACACTCCCCACCGTCACCTTTCCTGTCTGTTGATGTATAAATATATACGCACACAGAGACATCCTTCCCTTAGTCTATGCACCATCCTTTGAAAAGTTTGCTGCATTCATTCAACCCCTGACCTGTGGCTCTATCTTTCATAACAGTCTCTCATGGCAGGAAAGATGGATGGATGGATGGATGGATGGATGGATGGATGGATGGATGGATGGATGGATGGTGTGTGGTGTTGGATTGTTGCATGCTGAAGCCAGCTCCGATTCTATTACCTCTGGACAGTGCATCACACTTATATAGTGTCTAGCTGCATCAAAGTTAAGTCTTCGGTAATGTCGTGACCAAAAGGGAGTCAGGTTCAGATCCTCAAATCCAGAGCAGCGGAGATGCGTGCCATGAGGCATCCAGCTCAATGATGGGTGCATAGCCGCCATGGAAGTGGCAATATTCAATGTTACACAGCATCAAATAATTTAATTCATTGACTATTTTCACCCAAAATCAAATCCCTTGAGGTACATACCAGACTTCCCCATCCTATTGTGTCACCTGCTCATCGCACCCAGGCCCCTGAGCAAAAGCAATCCCATGCGTGGTTTTGCCTTTGCCTGAGGCAGGAATAACCCAGACTGTTTTCTCCATCAAATTCTTTAGGTGCACCACAGGAACTTTATGCCCCTCTAGAGTACATAAAAGTTTAGATTGGGCTGGGCCAGCCCTGTTGGCAGATGCCCTAGCATTGACCATTTTGGCAAATGTGTATCCCAGTGTTTGAAATTCCAACCACTCATTGCTCTCAGTGTGGTTTTAACAGCCCATTGTACCGTTCCATTTTCCCAAAGGCTGGTGCATGATAGGGGATGTGGTATACCCACTCAATGCCATGCTCTGTGGCCCAAGTGTCTATAAGGTTGTTCTGGAAATGAATCCCATTGTCTGACTCAGTTCTCTCTGGGGTGCTCTGTCACCCCAAGACTTGCTTCTCAAGGCCCAGGAGAGTGTTCTGGGCAGTGGCGTGGGGCACAGCTTATGTTTCCAGCCATCCAGTGGTTGCTTCCACCATGGTAAGCACATGGCACTTGCCTTGGAGGGTCTGTGATTTGCCCTGGGCATACCTATGTCAGGCTTTTCTGATTCATCTGTTATAAAGAAGGTGGAGAAATATGTATGTCCTTCTGACCTGCAAAATCAAGGCACAAATTCTAGAAATGATGCAAAGAAACCAAAAACCCTGAGAGCATGCTGGTCATAAAATTGATTTTCTGTGTCAAATTATACTCAGGTTCTATTTTGCCACACTAAACTTTGGGCAAGACCCATCTTAAAAATAACTCCATCAAACTGTCCTGTAGTAAGCACCTTTCAGAAAATCATTCCAGATTCTTTCCTTGCCAGTGCTAATGTAGGCAGTTTGTTTTATACCTCATATTTTGCTCAGTTTTCAACTTACTTATTTCCATTCATTATCATCCCGATCTAGGTACTTAAATACAGATAGAATTCAGGTGCACTGAAATTAAATCCACCAGCTTTTTGCAGGCTTACATTCATAAAAAATCCTGAAAGAAATCACGATCAAATTTGCAGGTGAATGGGAATTGGAAAAAAGCTAGGAGAGTTGTTTCAACTGCTTCCCCCTTTATTCTTGACCAGAATACTTCATAGTATTTGGCAGAAAAGGTCTGGGTTGTTATATATCCTGAAGGTAGTATCTTAACCTTTATGAAAGCCAGAAGGATCACGAAAGAAATGCTAAGGAAGATTCACAGAATTCTGAAGTGGATGCTAGACTCCTAAATTATGCCCCAGAAGAAAAAAAAAAAAAAAAAAAAAATCCAAATGCTCAAAATTCATAAGGCCATTGAATAATTTTTTTTAATAGTTCCAATACTGTGCATTATTCTGACTATAGTAAGTGTAGTCCACTTTGAATAAATGAAAGTTCAAAATTCATGTTCTTAATATGCATAATCATAGAATGAGATCTCAGATATGCACCTAACAAGAGAAAACAGAAAAACTGCTACACAGAATGGCTTGGTCTCCCCCTGGCTACGTTGCTGATACAGCCATGCATCACTGAAAAGTACTTAGTCATAAATTTGAATTAAATGGAAAAAGTGACTGTTTGGTCTACCTGCCGGCTCCTGAGCACAATTTTGTTTTCTTCCTCCTATTTGGTAGTGACTCACTGCTTTCTTTTAGCATGCCAGTATTAGGTTAAAAATAGACAGGAAAAAAGGTTTCAGCCATTTTAAAGAGCACAAGTGATATGCAGGCTGACCTCTTGACTACACGTGTTATAGCTATAGGCAGCACAAATGGTGCCAGGTGGGGATTACACAGGGCAGAGCAACTGCTGCTTTGCTATCACAAATGTAAATGATAGTTCCTCATGTTATGCCATAAACAGCCTGAGGTAAAAAAGTGAGGTAGCGTTCCTGTCACAAATTAAACCATTGCCTAGCAAGTAATTTGATTTTTCCATCTAATTTGGATGTCATGTGGGACAGTGTCAAATAATTTGCACAAGTCCAGGTAGGTGACATCAACTGCTCTACCCCTGTCCAAGAGTTCCATAGCCCCATCATAGAAAGCCACCAGATTGGTCAGACCTTAGTGAAGCCATGCTGGCTGTTACCAACCACCTTGTTGTTTTTCATGTGCCTTAGCATGCCTTCCAGGCGAATCTGCTCCAAGATTTTGCCAGGCACAGAGATGAGACTGACTGGTCTGTAGTTCCCTTCTCATCCATTTTCCCCTTCTTGAAAATGGGGGTTATGTTTCTGTCATGGGTTCAGCAGCAGTAGTCATTTTTTTTCACCTACTTGGTAGCTGGTGCAGCGCTGTGTTTTTGATTTTGGGCCTGGGAGTAGCGCTGATAACACCAGTGTTTTCAGTTACTGCTGGGTGATGTTTAGGCTGGCCAAGGACTTTGTGAGTCTCATGCTCTGCCAGGGAAGGGGGGAAGCCAGGAGGAAGCAGAGACAGGACACCTGACCCATACTAACCAAAGAGATTATTCCATACCACAGCACGTCATGTCCAGGATGTAGAAACGGAGAGCAGAGACCCGGAAGGGTGGTGAGGGTGCACGGTGGGATATGCACTGGGGGGGTGCACTGTGGGGGGGTGCACTGCTTGATACTGGGTGGTGAGAAATTGTATTCTTTTTCCTTGTATTTTCTTTTATTATTATTGGTGGTAGCAGTAGTGGTTTGTGTTATACCTTAGTTACTAAACTGTTCTTATCTCAACCTGTGGGAGTTGCATTCTTTCGATTCTCCTTCCCATAGCTCCAGGAGCAGAGGGAAGAAAGAGGGGGAAGTGAGTGAGAGAGCAACTGTATGGGTTTATATGCTTAAACCACGACAGTTCTTTTTGGCGCCCAACGTGGGGCACAAAGGGTTGAGATAACGACAGGATTAATAGCCACTCGTCACAATGCTGATTTATTGGCTCTCAAAGTTGTTGCTCTGGTTTTCATGGTTTCAGTCTCTTCTACCTTACTTACGGCCGGTATTTGTTATCTTAGCATTCAGATATGAGTTTTGGGCTAAGGTTCTTGTGTCAGTGTGCTTTATTGGAATGGCTTGTGATACGGGTGGGGTCCAGAAGCAGGGAGGGGCGAACGGGGACATGGATGTGGACGTGGACTTGTACCTGGCAGCTCGGCTGCTCTTTACCGTCCAGGCCCTCATTTTCGCCTCCATCTTTGAGAGGCTGTGCGGTGTAGAGAAGGGGCGGCCCCGGGAGCTGCTGGCGGCCGAAACAGCCCGGGAGACCAGCGCGGGGGATCAAGAGGCCGGGAAGTGGGAGACGGCAGAGAAGCCGAACCCCGCAGCTACCGAGCGGCAAGGAGGGGCGGCGGCCGAGCCCAGCCCCGCGGCGGCCGAGAGCATTCCCCAGCAGCCGCCCGCAGAGCCCCGCGAGCCCGAGCCCCGGGAGGATGCAGGAGACCACGCAGCACTTCCCAGCAAGGCAGAGGAGGAAGATCTGGACTCAGACAAAGAGCAGCTGGTGGTGAGAGAGCCGGCAAGCCCAGCAGCCACACCAGCCCTGGTGACAAGTACAGCAGCCTCATTTGAGAGCTCTGAAGGGTTTGAATGGTCTTTGGGTACTCTTGAGACCTGCCTGCTGATTGTGATGGGGATCAGCATGTTGGCATGCATGCAGAGTGTGTTTTTTCCATGACCATTTTGTCTGATCCCGAGAGTTAAGCAGAGTGGGATGTGGGCCTTGTCTGGGATTAGACTGCCATGTAAGGTGACCAAGACATTGGATTTTGGGCTAAGGAGAGGAGGAAAAGGAGAATACAATAGCTCACCATCAAATATCAAACCCGACCACCCAGTGCACCCCCACCAGTAACAATAATGACAAGGCAAATACAAGGGAAGGATACAATTTCTCACCACCCAGTATCAAGCAGTGCACCCCCCCACAGTGCACCCCCCCAGTGCATCCCCCACCGTGCACCCTCACCACCCTTCCGGGTCTCTGCTCTCCGTTTCTACATCCTGGACATGATGTGCTGTGGTATGGAATAATCTCTTTGGTTAGTATGGGTCAGGTGTCCTGTCTCTGCTTCCTCCTGGCTTCCCCCCTTCCCTGGCAGAGCATGAGACTCACAAAGTCCTTGGCCAGCCTAAACATCACCCAGCAGTAACTGAAAACACTGGTGTTATCAGCGCTACTCCCAGGCCCAAAATCAAAAACACAGCGCTGCACCAGCTACCAAGTAGGAGAAAAAAAATGACTACTGCTGCTGAACCCATGACAGTTTCCCTTTTTCCAGTCATCGGGAACTTCACCTGACTGCCATGATTTTTCAAATATGACGGACAGTGGCTTAGCAGCTTCATTTGCCAGCTCCTTCAGGACCCGTGGATGGATTTGACCAGGTCCCATGGACTTGTGCATGTTCACGTTCCTAAGATGGTCTCAAACCAGATCCTCTCCTACAGTGGGCCCAGGGTCTTCATTCTCACAGTCCCTGTGTCTGCCTTCAAGACTTGGGTGGTGTGGTCAGAGCATTTGCCAATGAAGACTGAGGCAAAGAAGTCATTAAGAACATCAGCCTTTTCCTAATCCAGGGTAGCCAGTTGTCCTGATAGCTTCTGGAGAGGGCCTATGTTGTCCCTAATCTGTTTTTTATTCTCTACATACCTACTGAAACCCTTCCTGTTATCTTTCACATCCCTCTCCAAGTTTAATTCTAACTGGACATTAGTTTTCCTAACCTGGTCCCTAGCTTCCCAGACAACATCCCTGTATTCTTCCCAGGCTGTCTGTCCTTGCTTCCACCTTTTAGAAGCTTCTTCTTTCCCTCTAAGTTTCCTCAGCAGCAGCTCCTTAGGCATCCAAGGAGGTCTCCTGGCCCTCCTGCTGAACTTCCTTCTAGTTGGGATGCAACACTCCTGAGCTTGTAGTAGGTGATCCTTGAATATCAACCAACAGTCTTGTGCCCCCCTGCCCTCTAGGGCTATATCCCATGGAACCTTACTGAGCAGGTTCCTGAAGAGGCCAAAGTCTGTTCTCTTGAAGCCCATGGCAGTGAGCTTGCTGCACGCTCTTCTCACTGTCCTGAGGATCTCAAATTCGACCATCTCTTGATCACCACAACCAAGGCTGCCCTGGAGCATCACATTTCCAACCAGCCCTTCCCTGTTGGTGAGGACGAGGTCGAGCATGGCACGTCTCCTTGTCAGCTCCTCTATTACTTGCAGAAGGAAGTTGTCTTCCACACAACCGAGGAACCTCCTGAATTGCTTGTGCTGGGCTGTGCCTTCCCTTCAACAGGTATCAGGGTGGTTGAAGTCCCCCATGAGGACAAGGGCCTGCGAGCGTGAGGCTATTCTTATCTGTCTATAGAGTGCTTCATCAACAGAGTCCTCTTGATCAGGCGGTCTGTAACAGATCCCCACAATAATGTCTCCCATTGCTGTTCTCCCTTTAACCGTGACCCACAAACTCTCTATTGACTGCTCACCTGTCCCCAGAGAGAGTGCCATACTCTCCAGCTTATCCCTAACATAAATAGCATCTCTCCCCCACCCCGGTCTGCCATGTCTATCTTTTCTGAAGAGCCTGCAACCTTCCATTCCAACACTCTAGTCATAGGAGCCATCCCACCATGTTTCTGTGATGTCTATTTATCATATCCCCATAGACGTGCACACATCTCTAATTCCTCTTGTTGTTCCTCTGCTATGGGCGTTTGTGTAGAGGCATCTGAGCCGAGCTCCAAATGATGCTGGATCATTGGCTGGAGTGGCTGTAATATCTCTACATTGCTCCAAGCATCCAAATGTCTAATCTAAATCTCCACTTTTCCTGTTTCAAGCCATTATCCTTTGTCTCGTCACTACCCGCTCTTGTAAAAAGGCCCTCTCCAAATTTCTTGTAGATCCCTTTACTCACTGGAAGGTGCTTTAAGGTCTCCCCTGAGCCTTCTCTTCTCCAGGCTGAACAACCCCAAATCTCTCACCTATGTCTTCATCGAGCTCCAGACCTCTGATCACCTTTGTGTCTTCTTCTGGACTCTCTTGAGCTGGTCCATACCCTTCTTATGTTGGGAGTCCCAGAGCTGGGTGCAGTATTTCTGGTGGGGTCTCACAAGAGCAGAGGGAGAGAATCACCTCCTTCTACTTGGTTGCACTTTCTTCAATACAGCCCAGTATTTCTGGGCTATATGTGTACATTGCTGGGTTCATTTTCCTCCCAGCTTGCACTTGTGCTTGGGATTGCCCTGACCCTATCCCAATAGTTCTGTTTAAGTAGCTCCAAAAAATCCTACCTTTTATAAATTATCTTTAAAGTCAGGCATCAAGTATCTGAATCATATAATTTTCTAAAATGTTTCATTCATTTGGCATAATAATAAAACATCAAAGATTTTTGTGAGTCTTTTTGTTCCTAAGAATATTTATAAAAAGTCTGCTTGAGAAATATATAGATTATTCAATTATTTATTTAGGATTATAATAAATAAACTTTTAGAGATATCTTAAAATTTTGGGGTTTAAAAATTCATTGTGTCTCACCACATATTTTTAATGTCTTTCTGAAAAGAAAAAAAATGCACTTGCTTTTAAGCTTATCTTGTGCTCCCCTTAAAACATTACACTGGAAAACCTGACCTAAATATTCTTCATGTGCTTTTAAGCTAACAATGAACTGAGAGAGCACATCTCTTGCTTTCTGAAAGAGAAGAAGCAGGTGAAATGTTAATTCCTTAAAGAATAATCTTTTGTATATAATAGCTTTTTACTAAAACAACCCAAGCTGGACCTCACATTCTAACACACAGTATAAAAAATCAATATTTTTGTCAGCATTGTTGAGATTAAAATATCAAAAAAATATTGCAGAACTTGTGAAGGCATAATTTATGCCAGCATCATAAGTAAACAGTAGCTTTTAGCCAAAGAATAACATAGGAATGGTTGTACTCAAGTCAAAGAGGAGTCCAGTGCAAACACAGGAACCAGAAATTATTGAGAAAACATGAAATTTAGGGTTCAATGATCTTTCGGTAGGAGGGGCATAATTCAGGAGCTCTCCAGGTAGAATAAACGTAAGATTGAATCAGTTATATTGGAAGATAATTCCAAAAGACAAAGCAAAAAAAAGGCAAAACAATTAAGAAAATAAATTAAAAAACAAAAAAAAAAGCATGTTGCCCACTACACTTTCTCTATTCTAATCTACAAGTATATACAGTAAAATAAATGAAAAGTGAAAGTAGAAGTAATTCTTCTTGAAGCCATTAATTATATACTGGAGACCAGAAATGAGTGGTGCCTTTCAGGGATCGGTGTTGGGACCAGTCTTATTCAACATCTTTGTTGGTGACATGGACAGTGGGATTGAGTGCGCCCTCAGCAAGTTTGCCGATGACACCAAGCTGTGTGGTTCGGTTGATACATTGGAGGGAAGGAATGTCATCCAGGGGGACCTTGACATGCTTGTGATGTGGGCTGATGCGAACCTGATGAAGTTTAACCATGCCAAGTGCAAGGTCCTCCACCTGCGTAGGAGCAATCCCAGGCACAGTTAAAGGTTGGGCATGGAAGAGATTCAGATCAGCCCTGTGGAGAACAACTTGGGGGTGTTGGTCGATTAAAAAATGAGCATGAGCAAGCAGTGTGCGCTTGCAGCCCAGAAAGCCAATCGTATCCTGAGCTGCATCAAAAGGAGTGTGACCAGCAGGTCGAAGGAGGTGATCCTGCCCCTCTATGCTGCTCTCGTGAGACCTCTCTTGGAGTATTGTGTGCAGTTCTGGAGTCCTCAACATAAGAAGGACATGGAACTGTTAGAACAAGTGCAGAGGAGGGCCACGAGGACGATCAGGGGACTGGAGCACCTCCTGTTTGAAGATAGGATGAGAAAGTTGGAGCTGTTCAGTCTGGAGAAGAGAAGGCTGTGTGGAGACCTCATAGCAGCCTTGCAGTATCTGAAGGGGCCTACAAGGATGCTGGGAATGGACCCTTCATTAGGAACTAGATTATTTTAAGGTCCCTTCCAACACTAACTGTTCTATGATTCTAATATTCTATGACATTGCAGTTTGTGTGAACACCCAATTAACAAGTGACTTTCGTTATAAACCGCTGCTGCCATTGCAGCCTGCTATTGATCCATTACTGACTTTATAATGCAATGATAATGATTACTGTTGGATATCTGCTAATACCTAAGGAGTTGTATGACAACCAGACTTCCAAGATTTCAAAGAGCACATGTGTCATTATTGGTGGCTTATTGGTCCCAAAGCACAGCAAGAAAAGGAGGAGGGAAAAGAGCTTAACATGAGAACTTTAAAATTAATTTTTGAAGTGATGAATGAGCAAAGGAGAAGAGAAAGTGAAATAAATTTTTCAGAATGAAACTAGCAGATCAAAGAAGATAAAACTAAATGAGCTCAAAATGAGTATGACTACCTAAAAGAGAAATAGCCATGTTCAGTAAGGTAGTAAGTGAAATTGCTGATGTATACACTGGCTTCAGCAGTAGTGCAGATTGTTGCTTTTGTATGTAAAAGTTTGTGTTGTCGGGTGATCGGGTGTTAAAATGGAGAAAATACATATTCTCAACGACAATTACTCACGCAAACACGGTTAGAATGGTCTACAGAAATTATTTTCAAACAGAAGGAGTAGGTATAGGTCATGGAACAGTAAAGGCAGAGCAGCATTCTACTAATGACCACAGGCCATAGGACAAAATTGGTTACACTACTCAGCAGAATGGAACTTCAAGTCCTGGTTATGGAGCAAATGATTAAGGATATACCAGCCAGTCCATCAGTAAAGGGATGTTTTGAGATACATCTTTCTCATGGAAAAAATCTGGTTCAATTGGTTAAGGTGTGTAGCTCCAAGAGAGGAGTGAAGTTAGAGGACATCCGACACTGAAAGACAGCTATTTTCAAAGAAGTTTACTTTTGAGTTTGCCCTTTTCCTTTGCACTTTCTTCCTATGCATGTTGTATTGTTCTCTCTAGTCTGCTGACTTCAGGTGGTGATTTTCCACAGAGGTATAACTATTCCCATCATTGTGGCAGGATTTCTGCTCTCCCAAAGAGAGCATGCTTTCTGTGTATTGCAGTATGTCGTGAACACTCTATATGGTGCTTTGAAGGCCTTAGTGTCAATGCCTCCTCAAGACACTATGATAAGTAGTACATTTCTTTCACAAAACATGACTGAGAGGAGACATTTTGTTGTTACTGACAGTAAAAATTAAGCTGTTGATAAGCCGTTCATGTTAAGAATAATTAAAGCAAATACATATCCATTTGCGCCCTGATTTGGTAAGAGACAAAGATGCAGAGCAACCTATAAGTAGAAGGACAATATAATTGTTTTAAATGCAAATTTATTTTTTATATAGCTAATGACGTACTTTCGCTGGGCCTGTGCTTTGCTGAACTGCCTTATTTTAAATTCTCTCAATGTTTCTTCATAATAGTTCATATTTCGTATTACCTATTCAGCCAAGTATTAGCAATGTACTGTGCTTGTTTATGCTTTCAGCTGTCATTACACAGAGACTTCAGTGGACATCTAGTTAGATATGGATGCCCATGTCAACCAGAATTTTTTGACTGGGTGTCTACATATAGTGTAAAATATTAATTATCATACATCAACTGTCTAGAATATGAAAGAGTTATTTCTTTATTTCTCTTTAAATCTAAGTTACCCTAAATCTAGATGTGTATTTCCAACAATAGAACCACTGACCTTTAGACCCTTTGTTCCTGGCATTCCAAAAAATATTTCCTTTCTTTATTGAATATCTATGGTTTAAATGCCAAAAGTGTTTTATTCAATAATTTGCCATGTATCCGCTCTTTATTTTATTTTTAGGAAATATTTTGCTTGACATTCCAATAATCACCATCTGGATCTCTTCATATCTTCAAGAGACAAAAGTATTCTGATATATATTTTGTGTCTAAACTTAACAGAAATTATTACACCAATATGAACTTGAAACATGGTTATGGTGTGTATATATATATATGTTTGTTCATATATATATGCATATGTAGCATCATTTAAATAGCTAAAAGTTTATAATAATATTTAAATCTTGTATTATATTATTTATAGACACTTTTAGGACTTTTCAGCCATAAGTAGGTGGCTGCCCGCAGGAAACCATCCTTCTGCTTTTCATACATGCAGGTCTCCAGGCAGCCCCCAGGCAGCTTGTCTAGGTCGGCTCCCCTGTGTCCTGAAGTCTGCTCCCTCAGCACCCCTGGACTCTGCTTTCACATTCATTGTCCATTTGAACAGCAAATCTTGTTGTAAGGATGGCCTTGGGGGTTATTCTCAGAGGATAGTCTAGACATACATTATTGCGTACAGTTCATCTCTTTTGTATACAACAGAGAAGTTCAATGAATCTTTTTTCCTAATCCCCATGTAGCATCCTGCCAGGGATCAAGCTGGGGAAGGAAGGCTATATAGTTTTCAAACAGGAACTAAGAGCGTGCACTGGTTATTCTTCTATCTCCACTATCTCACTTGCTTTCGCATCATTCACGCACTCTGCATTCAGCTGCGGCCATTCACTCAGGATATAACTTCCCTGAAAATCCAGTACTGATTTTTTGTTGACTACAGCATTCATTAGAAAATAATATTAGCTTTTCTTCTTCAGCAAAAACTATTAGCAGGCAGCAAGTGCCTCATACCTACTCTATAGAGAAAAATAAAACCAAGAACCTAACCTCTTATGCTTGTAAAATACAACATACCATATTTTCTAGGAAACTATAAACTCTCAGCCACATTTGAGTGTAAGCTATCATATTTTGTCTGTCTAGTCTACTCTATGTTTATGTTGACAGATAGAGGGTTGCCACATACCTCTGCTGTACCTTTGCAGAATTGCTGTGCATTGTAAAGCGATTGTCATGTTTTGTGAAGGCATGTCTGCTTTTCCAAGGGACAGGGTGAATTTTTATAGTGGTTAAGGATTAGAAAGAATTTTGTGAGGAAATATTTTTAATAAATAGCCCTTCGAGTTCAAAAAGAAAATAGAGGTAAATCACTGTCACCAGTACAGGAAAGACAAGACTGCCATATATTACTAGCATAATAACTCAAATAGTTACTAAGAAATTTGAGTTAAAATATACAATTTTTAACAATGCATTCTATGCACATCTGTTTTTATCAAATAACTGTACACAATTCCCCACTAGAAAACTTTCTTCTTTGTCCTTAGGAATCTGTAAAACATTGTTTGAATCAAGTTCTATCATCTTAAACTAGCCTTTTAAGGATAATTTTTTCAGCTGGAACTGGTTTAGGTCCTACTTTATATGCAATCTTTCATTATCCATCAGTGTGATAATATGTGCTAGACAACCCAAATTTTGCTCTGAGAAGATATGTTCTGCAACATATCTCTGAGTGACTGACACACATAATTCTGTACTCTCCATTTAGAAAATCCTACTAAGACATTAGTTACTGCTCTTGAGCCAGCTTATGATTAATCTTCAACTGCAAAGCCTACTTTGGGAAACACAACATTAACGAAAAGTGATATTAAGTTGGCAAATCATGTAACATTCATACCTCCCCAATTTGACCATAAGAAAAAATAAGTAGTCCAAAATCCATGATCAAACTTGAATGAGTGGCTTCAGAATACATCTCAGTCTCCTGATTGTACATTGACCAAATCATATTTTAAGAAGCCTTGTGACATGACTGGATTCTTGTTCTTTTATTTAAGGGCTGCTAACCTCTAAAATATAAGAGGACCCTCAAATTACTCCATGATGAAAAGCACTGGATATAAAATCTGTAAATACTGAAGATACATGGCTAAGAGGTACTAAATAGTAAGTGCTCAGCTTTACTTTCAGATGCCTGTTTGAGTTTACAATGTTAATGTCTGGGAAAAACAACCAGTTCAAGCTTTATAGTAATTCTAAGCTGAGCAGAGATAGTATCAGGGCAGGACCTGCTATGTTTGAACCTTTATGGCTCCATTCCAGATCTTAATCAGTTCAGCTGCTATCTAAATTTGACAACACATAAATTCCCAGAGCATCTAAGGTTTTGCTGGTAAAGTTTTTTTACTGATCTCAAGTACTTCTTCTGGGAATGTGGGTAATCATTTGAATTGAGATGCTATCAGGCAGCCTGACACTTAAATTCTGATATCCTTGAAATAGGCACCCACCCTACAGTATATTTACTGTACTCTTAAACTAAGACCAGAAATTGATCTAAAACAAGTTGTTGGAACAGTCATCACAGAAAATGGAAAGATGGAGACAATTTCTATTTTTGCCCCATGCATTATTCAGAAGTAAAAGACCAGCTTCTTTCCTTTCCCACAGACTAATTTGGATTTGGGTTTTGAATTCTGTTATTGCCCTTGCATCCTCAAAATAGAGTTGTAAGATATTCTGAGTTGGTGCCTGTTTGTGAAGTTCTACCCTATCCTATGCAATGCACATTCTGAGACAGGTCTCTCAGTCTTTCGTAGGTTCAATGTTTCATTTAATAGAAAAACCTCAGCTATTTAACATCTTTTTCTGGATCCCCCATATATGTTCTCAGAACATGAGAGCAGTTATGGTTTCTTTGAGTTGCTGAATGTTTAATTGCTTTATACAGATTGACTCATGGGCAGCAGAAGCAAATTTTAGACGTCTGATACAATTTGGTTATGGTAAATTCCTCCAGTATAGAAAATGCAAGAAGTAAACATCTGACTTTGAAATTTAATGGTGGACATCTTCTCTTTGATATTTCTGGGAAAGTTGGGAAAGAGAGCTCCAAAAAAATATAAAAAACATAAATTACACTGGCTTGGCTTGCGCACCTAAACAGATTTTCAGACTGGGGGTGGCGGGAGCAGTGTTCAACTGTGAATCTCTCCCATGCTGAAAGAGACACTTTTCTGAACAATGAGCAGAGCTGAAGAGTGATGTGGTGCTCTCAGAGCAGAAAGGAGGTCTGAGAGTTTCTCTGTAACTGCGTTCAAGCTCCCATGAACCAGCCTCCTCAAAGCCCTGAAAACTCCAGCACTAACTGCCACCTCCTCCTCACCCACCGTATATTTTTTCCTAGTGGCTCTTCCCACTCATGGAGCAAATTCAGAAATCCACTGCTTCACCATTCTCAGCTGTAGCTCAAACCCTCTGGACCATGTGGCTCCCTCATATCTCATGTTGAGAGCTGCAGAGTTAAATAGGTCAGTTGCATTATTTGATTTGTCGTGCTTTGACTCAGTGGGGATTGAACATGTACTTACCACAAACTGTGTTTTATATTAAAAAAAAGACAATTTATAAATTATGATGGATATAGAAAAAACAGCCATCTACTATTATTATTGTTTATTATTATTATTATTATTACTGTGGGGCAGATGAGCTACTGCCTTGAAAAATTCAGAGGTCTATTATGAATGCATGTAATTTTATCATTATGAATTATGAATTCTGTAATACAAAGCAGGGAAAATATTAATATTAATATTATCTTAAGTGAATGAAAACCTCTGAAAGTTTCACTCTCAGTAACTGAAAAATAAACTTAGATTTCTATTTAAATCAAATTTCTAACTTTGCCACTTCAGATCCTAAATGTAGGTTTGATGAACACGGGCTTTGGTGTAATCTGTTGGGGTTTTTTTGGTTGTTGGGGTTGTTTTTTTGTCTTTTGATAATTTTCTTCACATACATGCATGTTGTTAACACAATGTATTGCAATATAATGTAATTATGTTATTTTAAGTTTACCTCCAAAGTATTATTTACGAGGCTACTTGTTAATTAATTTGGTTATAAAACACTCCTACAAGTCTGAATTTATACAAAAGTTTATTACAATGCAAGCTAGGCTAACTCAGCAGCAATAACAAACCAGAATCTTAAGGCAGCATGTGCATACCATAACTTCTTTATACTAATATTTACCTAAAACCAGGTTATTTCTATTTCTCTTGACTGTATGATGTCATCTGAAGTGTCACTGGTACTGATCATCTAGTGCAGTTTCACTGGAAGCAGAACTGTACCAAACAACATCAAATGAGTTTAATGTCTATGACCATCCTAATACAAAGGTAGATTTTTCTTATGTTTGATAATGTAAACATTGCATGAATTTCTAATTTTGTGGCAAAGTCTTGTATAAACTCTCTTCTGCTCTTTAACTCACTTAAATATGCTTACTGCTCTCCCATTTGGTCAGTTACGTAGTAAGTTCACACTTTTGGTTCAGCTTGATTTCATTGTTCTCGTACCTATAAGTATTCAGTTTCACAGGCTGAACCAAAGGACTTACAATGACATTAAAATATTTTATTTTGAATAGATGAAAATGGTGTTTCTAAAATTAAGGGATCACTTTCAGTCCTGGGGGAGTTTCTTTTTGAAACTCATATGAGAAGGAGAAAAAATGTTAATTGAATCTTCTCATTTACACCTTCCATCTGTTTTCATCCAGCTGCATCTGCTTAGATACTTGAGAAGCAGGTCAAGCTAACACTTAATGGGTCTCAGCTGATTAGTGTAGTAATTTAATAAAACTGTACAAGAAGGAAGTAGAACTGGAAAGAGCTTACACCTTTATATTAAATATAAAAGTTTTAAAGCTATTTGGTGTTCCGTTTCTCAGAATAAATAGGGGAGGGGAGGGGAGGGAATATATAATTTTCTTTCATAGGGAACTGAGTGTTCTTTTGAGCTAAGCCACACTTTGGCCATTGTATTCAAGGACTGCTTCTTACTGAGAATTTGCTATTTTGCATATTGTTTTTTTTCAATGAATGCAATGCCTAATTTCATTTGTTTCCTTCTACAGGCAGGGCTGATAGTTCTGCCTAGTTTTCTGCCTTTTTTTTTTTTTTTTAATTTTGTAAGTTAATGCATTTTTATCTTTCAAATGTACTCTGCAGTCTGCAGGGTCTTTCTGAAGGTAAATGATAGGACTCAATGGCTCAATGTCCAGCTGGAGACCAGCAACCAGTGGTGTCCCTCAGGGATCGGTGTTGCGACCAGTCTTGTTCAACATCTTTGTCGGTAACATGGACAGTGGGATTGAGTGCGCCCTCAGCAAGTTTGCCAACGACACCAAGCTTTGATACATTGGAGGGAAAGAATGACATCCAGAGGGAACTTGACACGCTTGTGATGTGGGCTGATGCCAACCTGATGAAGTTTAACCATGCCAAGTGCAAGGTCCTCCACCTGGGTCAGAGCAATCCCAGGCACAGCTACGGGTTGGGGAGAGAAGAGATTCAGAGCAGCCCTGCAGAGAAGCACTTGGAGATGTTGGTCAATTAAAAAATGAACATGAGGCAGCAGCGTGTGTTTGCAGCCCAGAAAGCCAACCGTATCCTGGGCTGCATCAAAAGGAGGTGATCCTGCCCCTCTACTCTGCTCTCGTGAGACCTCACTTCAAGCACTGTGTACATTTCTGGTGTCCTCAACATAAAAAGGACATGGAACTGTTGGAACAAGTGCAGAGGAGGGCCACGAGGATGATCAGGGGACTGGAGCACCTCCCGTATGAAGACAGGTTGAGAAAGTTGAGGCTGTTCAGCTTGGAGAAGAGAAGGCTGTATGGAGACCTCATAGCAGCCTTCCAATATCTGAACGGGGACTTATAGGGATGCTGGAGATGGACTCCTCATTGGGGACTGTAGTGATAGGACAAGCGGTAATGGGTTCAAACTTAAACAGGGGAGGTTTAGATTGGATATGAGGAAGAAATTCTTTACTGTACGGGTGGTGAGGCACTGGAATGGGCTGCCCAGGGATATTATGAATGCTCCATCCCTGAGGGTGTTCAAGGCTGGGTTGGACAGAGTCTTGAGTGGCATGGTTTAGTGTGAGGTGTCCCTGCGCATGGCAGGGGGGTTGGAACTCGATGATCTTAAGGTCCTTTCCAACCCTAACTATTCTATGATTCTACGATCAAATTTTTTTATGGCATTTGGCTTCTACCATTTAAAAACTAACCATGCAGTGTTCTGATTTTATGTTGTAACTGCAGTAGCGTAATGATGTAAGTGAAACTTATTATTTAGGCTTAGTGAAGGACATTAGACATTAGTAAAAAAATTTTCACTATGAGGGTGGTGAGGCACTGGCACAGGTTGCTCAGAGAAGTTGTGGCTGCTCCATCCCTGGCAGTGTTCCAGGCCAGATTGGGCGGGACTTGGAGTAACCTGCTCTAGTGGAAGGTGTGACTGCCTGTGGCAGGGAGGTTGGAACTAGATGGTGTTTAAGGCCCCTTCGAACACAAACCATTTTATGATTCTACTATATTTCTCCTCTTCTAAATCTTCCTCATCTTAAAAATGTTATTTTTCTATGGAAATAAGCTTTTTACTTTGGATCTCCTTCATTAAATGGCTAGGAAAAAAAATACAGTTTCCTAAGGAAGAATTAGATAACTTTGTCCATCTAGCAGGTAGTTTTGCTGATTTTGAATTAACAGACAGTGAAAGACAGACACCATTAGAAAGTAACTTTATCTATCATGGACACTAAACATGAAATAAAATATTTATTTATACACATATGTATGTAATTATAATTAATAAACCAGCTAAGTTAGTCTGGGAGTATTAACACTTTTCCATCCTGTAAGAACTTCTAAGAGAAAAATTATGTTTTGTCCAATGTGAGAAGAACATTTGTGAATCTGCTGAAGGTCTGCTACCTAATGCATCCTCACTATGATGAGATCTGTGGTGTTGCAAAGTTTGCTACACTTAATGGAAGGAATTCTACTCTGCCAAACACTGACGTGCTCTTACAGAATGTCCTGTGCGAAACTATAAGGAACTAAGGAACTAAACAGAGGGGTCAGTAAAGTATACATAGTGAAAATTAGTGATGGCTGTTCTGAGCAGTTTTATCAAATTAGGCATGTAGGTGTGCAAATATGTAAATTTGTGTATGCCTTAATGACCTGATGAAGGTGGACAGGGGCGTCCTTCACCTGTGGGGCTCAGTGGTTTATAAACTGAAGGAGACCAAAAACAATCCAGTTGTAGAATTAAGCTAAAGAAAATTAAGAAACCAGTCATTTTAACAGGTTTTCTGTCCAAAGATGGTAAGATAAAAAAAAAAAAAAAGAAAAAAGTTGTGGTTAAACCTTAAAGGTCAAGGTTAATGTCAAGATTATAGAGAGCAGGCAGATGAAGCAAAATTGATAGAATTGCGGATGAGGATGATTTTCTTGCACTTATGTTGCAGACTGAATGTTTAGAAGTCACAGGCTCTGGCTAACGTATAACAGAGGAATGTTGTAAAATTATGAAAAATGTCAAATGAGATGCAGTGTTGCGCATCCTTGGCGTTAATGTAGAAGCTAAGATTAATAGCATAGTGTAGATTAGCAGGAACATGAGAGAACCATGTGTAATAATTATGTTTTACTCCTTTTTAGTTTAAAATTAATTTCTCTAGCTCCACTTGACAATAATGAATGTCCTGTATGTGTAATCCTGTTTTGAGAAAACCTCCTTCAACTGCCTGTAATGAAGCATTCCTAACTATTCTATGGCTGATTTAGGCTGATGATTTTTTTAAGCAAATGCATTTCTTAATTTCTTTGGTCAATATGATATTTAGTTTCTAGTACATAAGTGGTTAAAATGCTAAATGAATAAAGTAAATCCATAGAAAAGAGTTTCAGGTTGACTCAGTATAAAGGATAAGAATGAGAAATCGAAGCACAGTGAAATCATCCATTATGCAGGGGGCAGGAGGAGGGGGGCCAAGGATTTTGAAAGGATTTGGGGGTTTTGAAAGTTAGTAGCTGAACCATCAAAATGACAGAAACCTCAAATTTAAATAAGAACATGTTCTGGTCACAGTTCAAATTCTAGATGTTTTTAATGTTATTTACATAAATGGAAATAACATCATAACGTCAAAATCTCTGTGAAAGTGAAACTGTGACATTCTTTGGATGCTTCTGTTTGATATTGTGCAGGCTACCTCCCTGTCCAGGGAGGCAAGTCAGGAAGGTAAGCAAGAAAGAAAGTATATGAGGGCACACTTAGTAAAGGGTATACGGGAAAAAAAGACAAAGAAAGAAAAATCTAAATAAGAAAAAAAGAGTAGAAAGAGAAGCCAGGGGTTATTCTTTCTGATTACTAACTCCCTACTTTGGCATGTCTCTGCCTTGTTCAGACTCCCATGATGAGACGTGCCAGCCTTGAGCTTTTACATAAATGCTGCAGAGAGCCTGTCTTCTTGCATGCTCCTCTTTATTGAACCATATTCTTTGTCTGACTGACAGAGAAGTAGCAGAGGGCTGACAAGGCTTAGCAGGGGAAGAGTCCTGCCGAAGCACTCCTGACATTGTTTGTGTTAAGGTCACTCTTAGAAACCTCCATTCTTCTCACCAGGTACTGCTGGATGCAGAGAAGTACCTCTTAAACCAGCTACCCCTTTTGCTTTTTGTCCTTTGGGACCACCTTTATTAAAAGGTGTCATAGAAGAGGGAAAAACTAGAGGGTTAAACTAACTCGTAGTGGAATTCTGAGATTCACAGTCATGCCCATAATTAATTTAATGTCTGTTTTACATATTGAGTATTCATCAATGCGTACGCGGAGTAGAAGTCAGAAAGATTATCTTTTGGACTGTAAAAAGGCATGCTGCAGATGAAGCTCTCCATTAATATCCAGCAGAGACCTTGAAACAATTTTATTATTTTGAAATGTTTTAATCCATTCACACATCCTCTTTCAAGTGATCTTTGCTATCTGAAAAAGCTAAATGCATCATTTAAATATCCATTGTTCCTTATAACAATAATCTGAGCTTTCAACATTTTGAAACTGATATAGTTAGCTTCCTACTAAGAATCAGCCTTTCACACCTTTAAAACGAATACAGAACATCATTATTTTCATGATCTTACTTATAGGGAAAAATTGTTCATAACAGCTTTTATAATCAGAATATTTAGGATATACCCAGTAGAGTTTTGATGTCTAGTTGAAAGAAAAGGATAGCAGCTGTTCCAGAATTGACATTGTGGAATCAGTGGAGGTTATTTGTGTTTATATATAATAAATACAATAAATATATTAAAAAAATATTTTTATGACGATTTCCAACTCAGACTTCCATACACAAGCAACAAAACAACAATATTTCCATGACAATTTCTGTCAGGAATAGGGCTGGTCTTTGCTTCCTTGTTGCTCATTTTCATTGGCTGGATTTATTGCATGTAAGAGCATGCTCTTCCATTTTGTTGGTTTAGAATAAGATATCAAGGGACTTTAATTAGTGCCAGAATTTCAGAAAGGTGCTTATATAAAAACTAAGGGTTGTATATATTTACGATAAACATGAAAATCTTCATTTTATTTATTCTGGTGCAAAAAGAAGTGTGTAAAAGTCAAAAAATACCTCAGTCACTTTTCTGCTTTATTTGTGTCTCGTCTGGGGTGGCGATGTGGGGATTATTATGCTCCTTCACTGTGCAAAGCAGGAACGGGACTTCTGAGAACGTTCTGGGAGGGCTACAGGTTTCCTCCTTCCTCCCTGTCACGTATTAACCCTGACTGGCACCTGGCCAGCAAATAACCCACTCTCTCCTTGGGACCATATATTGCTGCTGCTTTTATTATTCACATTATTATAGCACTTTACTGTGCTAGGTGTTTACAAGCATGTTAAAAAAAAAAAAAAACACAAATCCAAAGGCTACCTCTCCTTATATCATTCCCCTATGCCCAGCTGCTCTACTTTCTTTAGTGACTCAAATGCTTTCATGCAGGGCCTGCAGAGACATCTGATGTGAAAGCACAAGAAAATACAGGGGTATTGTGAGTCTTCTGATGGGGCAAGTACTGTCAGGAAACACTGAGGTAAAAAGGTGGTCGAAACAAGCCCAGTAATTTCTTGCTCATCTACCTTAAGATGCACAAGAGAAACTATTTATTTTCATTTGCTTCCTGAATGGATTTTTTTTCTGGGATTTTTTGTCTATTACTCTCTTTGTAGTAATCTAAAGATAGGACACTCTTGAATAATTTACCATTTCAGTTTTATTAGCATTCTTTGGCACTGCATTAATTTCTGACATTAGGCTGTAAAATTTAACTTCAAATAGGTGTGACAAAAATGTGTGAAGGGAGAAAGTTTTTGCAGAGAAATGTGCTTGAAACAAGCCCCAAATAAGCTAGTCCTGAAAACATGCTTTGGATCCTGTTCTGAATGTTGTGTTTGGTAGCTCACCCCAGAGTTCTGTCCCAGACATCCTGTTTACCCCACTCCAGTGACATAACAGCTGTAAACTGCCAGGATAAGCACACACTTCTGTTATATGTAAGGCAGGTCAGGCCATGGCAGCAAAATTGCTGTGAAGGTTGCTCCTCAATGTAGGCACTAGTCGGCCAAATATTTAGGCACATTCTTAACATTATAGGCATCCTTAAACTTAACCTCATTCACTAAAGCACTTACAGACTGGCTGACAGTGGAGTACATTTATCTTTCTTTGACATGTTGTATCACTACAGTTGGGCTATAGTCCTTTTCTTACACAGCTGGAAGTTTTAGGAGAGAAGAAGCTAAAAAAGTCCGGACAGCCTTAACTGGCCTGAACTACATGCTGATTCTGAATTGCTGCAAATGTTTACATTGCTCATATAAATACGCATGGACATGCTGAAAAAGTCATTTAAAATGATAAATTATTTAGGGAAAATAAGATGATGTTATTTGAAAAAGTGAGAGAAATTTGTAGAGCAATCCTTCTTCCAAAAATGTATTGACTACATGATAGAAATAACTGTCCATACTGGATGATCTGAGCCCCCTGGTGAGTGGAAATGCTTGCATGTTCTAGATGGTTTTCATGCTATATTCAGCTATTAGTAAGGTGATTGAACTATGTGAATGTCTACTAGTCCTGTTAAATTTCAAGATATAGAACTAATTAATCATAGCTGTTTTCCTCAATTTCCTTTTAACTTGTCTGGCATTTTTCAAGCACTGTGTGCTTTATGAATGTAAAACACCTGCAATACAGTTAAGTGGTAAACTGGATATAGTGATAGGTTCCTATATATGTACTGCTTTCCAAAATCAAATGAACCTTGTTTTGAAACCTCCTTGCCATACCGCCCTTTCATTTTTCTTGGGATAAAATCACGTTATTTTGTGTCATATATTCTTACTAATGCTATTATGTCCTGACTGTATGCTCACAAGCGAAGCAGAGATAGATTGCATCAGAACCCTGAGTTATGACTGTACATGCTCCTCCGGCACACAGTCCTGCTGAGGGCGCTTGCTGTTTTGTGGGACTGAGCTTCTGCTGCTAAAGACCGACTACCCTTCAGACTGCAAGAGCCTTTCCTTACACTTTGGCTCATGTGGACGGTGGTATGAATGCTCCCAGCAGATCTGTTAGGTCTTAGCATGGTCATAAGACTACACTTTTACTCATTTGACTCTTACTTTGGCATGATGCATTAACAGTCCTGATATACTGCTTGGGGTTTAGCGCTACTTGAGGAAACAGGTTTTGTTTCACTGTTAATTGTTCAAATTTGTAGTTCTAAGAGAAGCTCTTCCTGTACCTTTGTTTTTAACATGAATAAACAAGAATAAAGTAAAATTCCTTGAAACTCAAAATAAGTCAGGTCTGAAATGCTACCAAGATCCTTTGAAGACTGTTCTGATATCATCTTTTTGCATTAGACGAAACACTCAGTGAGGTACACAGCTGCAGCAACCGTAAATCCTGTGGCTGGGTTCTGGGGTAGAGGTGTACAGGGGAGTTCGCGGAGACAGGGGAACCCAGGGAAGAGCAGGGAGCCATGTCAGGATATGGCAGCCCTTGTGATAGAGGATGGCATGACTTGGCCATCACCAGGAGCAACTGTGTGAAGATTGAAATGTTCCTAAGGAGCGCAAGCACCCAGGATCATGGTGAGCGGAGCATGCAAACAGTGGTTCTGCGCAGAAGGACGCGTGAGAAAGGCCAAGCACCCTGCTTGTAGGTCCACAACCCTTTAAAGCACTCCAGGTTTATGCCAGGCTGGTGGGCACTCACCTCAGAGTTATAAACAGTGTTTCTATAAAGTCCCTTGGAGGTCTGATGCTTCCACCCACACAGAGCTGGTAAGGAGGACCACTTCAGTACAGAAGGTAGGTTGTAGTGAGTGCCTAGACCTTTCTCTTGGAGAAATAGCAAGTACCTACAAAATACGTACATAGGTTGATGACACGTTGTATCAGGTGGTCAAGTTGCATGAAATAGTTAAAAGGCTGTGCAGTATTACAGGATCCAAGACAGAGATAGATAAATGGTTTCCCAACCATACTCCTGTGCAGACACCACAGAGAATGAGGCACCTTGGAACCTGGTGACTAATAAAATCAGAACTCTGCTTCAGTCCTCACCCTCCAGCAGTATAAACAAAACCAGATATGAAGATGTAACAGCTGTAGAGACCCACAAGCAAGGTCTGTAAGTAGAAACTCTCCAGCAGCACACAGTGGCTACCTCAAACAGAAACAAGTGCTTGTTGTAGGTGACTCTCTGATAAGGGACACTGAGGCCTCATATGCCAGCCTGGTGTCACTAGAGGTAGGCTTCCTTGGAGGAGCTAAGGTTCCCGGTGTTGCCAAGAGGGTGCCACAACTGCTTCTTATTCAAATGTGATATGTGCCAACCAGGAATGAGGCGCTCCTGGACTTGCTACTCACAAACTAAGAAAACCCCCTTACCAGTATCTCAGCCAGTGATAGCCTTGGCTGCAGTGACCACGATATTGTGGAGCTTGGGATGCTGCTGAGCATGCTGAAGGTTAGTACTAAGGCAAAGGTTTTAGATTTTAGAATAGCAAACTTCAGCTTAACAAGGGCTCAATTAGGAGGGGTTCAATGGGAAGCTTCCATGGACGATAAAGGAGCTAGTAAGTGCTGAGAGTTTTTCAAAAAGGCTATTTGGCTTGCTGTGAAAGAGGAGAGGTTAATTAGTCACCAACACTGAAAAGGCAGAGATGGTGGCAGACTGGAATGTCCCCATGGATTTACAAGAAGGATCCATGAAACCATAGACCCATAATTCTTACTTCAGTCATGGGAAAGACAAGGGATAATTAATACAACTTACTTCCAGAAAGATTCCAACTGGGCAACAGAGGAAAATTTTTCTTAATGAGAGAAATCACCCGTTGGAATAATCTCCCCATGGAAGTGGTGGGTTCCCCAACGTCAGATGCATTTAAAATTCCACTGGACATGCTGTCTAGACCATGCTTTTGCCAAGAAAGGCTGGACCAGACAATCCTTGAGGTCTCTTCCAACCAGTGTTCGAAGGGTTTTATGATTTTATGATAAGGAAGAAGTTCTTTACTGTGAGGGTGGTGAGGCACTGGAAAAGGTTGCCCAAATAACAAGGTGCTCTTAAGCTCCTTTCCACCTAAACAATTCTATGAGTCTATAATTCCATAATTCTATGATTCTATGATTCTATGAAATAAATTCTCAAAAGAAATAATCAGGTAGAGAGCATATTTTCAATTTCTGCTTATGTCTTTAGAAAAGCACATCCAATTTTTGGAGATATGTAAGTATATAAACTACAAATCTTATGTATTGTTATAGAAATACTATATATGTATTGCCTAAAAAGTTATAGTTGTTTTTTTTGTTGACTTTTTTTTCTTTCCAGAATCTTTTCAGATTAACTGGGCAAAATCTCAATGCAAAATCAGACTAAAATACTGAGTATAATTTGAAAACACTACTTTTTTTCCACTCATATTTATAATCAGACAAGTAACGATTTCCTTCTTCTAATGGGGTCAAAAGATACTGTTTATTAAAAAGAACGAAAACCATTCAGAAAGCATGAATATTTGTAGTTGGGCTCTTTCTTCTCCTTGATGTGTTCTGCTTGATGTATAGATTTAGATTGGTGTTTTTTCCCAACATTCTTCCAAGTTTTTAACTTCCTGCCTGGCAACTGCTGGCCCTTGAAGTGCTGAGCACAGCACTTGTTGAGAACCAATAAAAAGTCAAAGACTTGATGTCAGGCTCTCTTAGACTTATTTAATCACTATGAGTGGAAAGGAAGACAGATTTTGATTAAGACCAGCTAAACCGATCAATAAAGTCCTTGAACTTGCATAAGTCAGTACTGGCTACTTTCAATAACAGTGATAGCCTGTACTTAAGAAGAAATATCCTTACATTACTACATTTACATACCAGACTTATATGTGGACAACCACTGGATAAGTATGTATGTTCCTGGATGCGGATACATTATCATTCTCAACATCGTGCTGCTGTTACTGTTGGGAGGTATAGCTCTAGGTAGTTTGTTTTTCATTGAACTTGTGGAAAAGCTGAATTCTAAAATAACACTCAGATAGCTATATATAACATAAAAGGAGAGTAAACGTACAGTGAGCCGCATGACAACTTTGCAATGTGCAATTTTCACTAATTCTGTTCTTGATATACTAGTCCAAGTTCAAAAAGAGGAGAAGGTCAGAGTGGAGGTGCACTACTTCAGGATCCTCTAGATGCATTGGGTAGGAGACTTAAACAAACAAGAAATTACTTTCATTGATTAAATGTAGATTGAATTAGTAGGAAAAAATGACAGGCCCTGCTAAGGTTGTGTCCCCTAGTCATTGTTTAACTCAGCATGACAGATTCAATCTGCTCAGCCCAAAGGAAGGCCAAAGATGTCACTCACGGAGTCTGTACAATGCTAGAGACGTAGAAGAGCAAAATCGAAAAGTTGCACTTTATCAACTCACAGCCTGGAGCCACTGTTCTCATTCGGGTTGTGTTAGCAGAACAATGAGCTACAGCAGGCACAAGGCCACTCCACATAATAATTATAGGTATCCCACAGGCAAAGCTCTTGCTGCTTTTAAGACTTGACAGAATGTGTCTTGTAGGCATGACCTAGCAGATGGGGGACTTTTCTTCTTTCGTCTTTTCCAAAAAGCCATCTAGGAGAGACAGATAAAGAATCCTGATAAGGGACGTATTTTCTTCTAAAGGATTAGGTTGATTACAAGCTGCTCTTCTTTTTCATTCACCTTAAAAATAATTGCTGGTTACCTTAGTGGAAAGAAGTCAAGTATAGCAACAGAAGCAGGGATAGACCTTTTGCTCTACCCTGCTAATTTGTGTCACCTACTGCACTGCCTTATGTATTGATGGTAGAAAAAATGAAGCAGAAAATTAAGTCTGAAAGGCGTTTTTGTCCTGCTGTCACTTTGTACAACATTTAGTTCAGTTGACATGACGCTGTGTCTTTTGTTACATAAAACTGTCACATTGTCCCCTTCTGGTTAGCCACAGTTGCTGGACAAATCAATAATGTCTGTCAAAACTGTCAAATAATGAAGACAGTCTGAAAATACCTGCTATAATAGATAATATTTTTTAATAGCCATTAAAAAAAACAACAAAATTATGTCATCAAATATATGAGCAAAGAAATAAGATAAACTTATCTATTAGCTGAGACAAACCTAACAAAGATGTTCAGATACATTGTCATCACTTGACATTTTAATTATAACTATTTTTGAAAGTTTGGCATGCTACTAACCTTTGAAGACAGTTTATGACTACTAAGGGACACTTAAACCACATTAGTATATGTATTCATTGTATTTTGTTAGAGTTGTTAGGTACTGTTTTTTTGCTTTGCTTCAGTTTTTCCAGACAAAACATAAAACACAAACAACCTTAAAGAATACAGAAGGAAGCCAACGGAACAAGACCGATTGCCTTTTCTACTGTTTTGCCTCAGCAATGGTGTGACACAGAAACTTTAGGCAATGGATATTGAGATTTACAAAACATAGTTAATGTCTTACAAGGGGATTTTCTTTTTACTTTCCAGCTCCTAGAAGGTAAATGTGTAATTTATACTGAATGTGGAAGAAAGGATTAGTGCCCCAAAAGGACAGTTTGTCCAAAAGACACTGCAATGCTGGCCTTCTGAGACTGTGTTTCTTGGCTGCAGGATACTGCAGGAAGACACACAGACAATTCGACTCATGTACATGTAGAGGCATAAAAGAAATTGAAGAATTTTCCAGCCAGGATCATATGCTTCCAAATATTTTGCTTTAAACAGGTTTTATTTTGAGCTTGAGTTTGTTTTTTTTCTGATCCCAGATACCTGTATCTTCTCCAGTAACCTGGGCTACTGTTTAACTAGTCTTGTGGAGGACTGTTTAAGAGGAATTTCCATTGTTCATTCCTCTAGGCTGCTGGAATTCCTTTGAAGAGCAACCCTGCCATCTTGGGTACTGAAAGGTTGTTGGAGTGTTTCTTGTTGAGAGTGAACATGTGAGCAATCCAGCCTTTGACTTAGCCTCACTCAAGTAGTGAGCGGAGGGCTTCATAGGCTACTGAAAGGGTTAACAAAGGATGCCTACGTGCCAGCATGAAGAGGACGTTGCCTTGGGGAGGCACTGAGCACGCTTACCACAAAGGCACTGAGCACCCGCAATCAGGTTATCACAAAAGCACTGAGCAGGATGTCGGCGTGTGATCAGTTTACCACAAAGCAAACCTTGCTTGCAAAACAGGAGCCTGTTGCTATGAACGTTTCATAAGTTAACCAATCAGATGTTATCGACTGTTCCAGTACTTTGTAACTTTTCTATAAAAGGTGGTGCTTGCGTTTAATAAATTGTCAACGTTTGATCACATTGGTCGTTGCTGCGTTGTCCGTGATGTTCTCCTGCCGCAAGTGGCGCCTGAACAGGGACCCTCTTGTCGTCGCTTTCCGGAGCTTTGAAGACGGCTGGAATAGGAGGGGAGCGGGAAAGACGACCGGAGATCCTTGCTGCCCCTGCAAGAAGAAGAAGCAGCAAGAAGTGAATCCTTGCTGCCCCGGTAAGAAGTGGAGCCTTGCTGCCCCGGCAAGAAGTGGAACCTTGCTGAGCTGAAAGAGGCTGGAAGCGCGCTGTGACGGAATCTCACCCTGATCAGGTGTGCGGTCGGAGAGGAGATGGGGTCTACACTCTCAAAGGAAGAAGAGGTAGTAGTTAAGCTCCTCCTATCCTCTCTAAGAGAGGGATTAAATAGGAAGAGGGCACCCTGAGGGGGTTGTTAAAATGGAGCAAAGATAAAGGATTATTAGATGGTGTAGGCACTGCTCTTGAACTCTATACTTGGGAGGCCATAAGGGTGCAGCTATGGGACACTGCTAGTGATGGCGGCGAGGCTGGAGAGGAAGCACAGAAGTTTTCCACATTATGGAAGCTTATTCATGAGACTTTATGGACAATGAAATCAGAGCGAGCTGCAGTAGCGTCTGGCGCAAGTGCTCTTTCCCCTCCTATACCCCAGCGCAAAAATGAGCCTTTAGCGCTGCCTGCCATCGCTGCCGGGAATCCCTTTGAGCACCATCTTGCTGCCCCGGGGCCTTGGAAATTAACTAAAACTGCAAAGAGTGCCTTTCACAACCCACCGCAAAACAAAGGAAAGAATAAAAGGAGGAATAAAGATGTTATTGGAGCTATCAGTAGTAATGCTGAAAAAGAACAGGCTAGCCAGCAGGACACAGATTGCTGCCAGCCAAGGAATCCTGTTTATTCCACCCTCCCGTTGTCTGAATCCTTCCTTAAAACTTCTGTCGCAACCACCCCGGTGGGAAAAACCCCCAGAGAGCCCAAGGAGGACAATCGGACGAGAGTATTGTTGCAGGGGGTGATTGCGAGGCTGGGTGCTTTTGGGCCAAGAGAGGGGTCTGGTCCAGGTTGTACTTTGTCTACGGAGGCAGGCGGCGGGGCGCGGACTGGCTCTGGGGAGGGGCCTGCTGCGTGTGCGCGGATGCCGAGGCCCGAGATGGCGGCGCCCGGGCTGCAGCTGTGCGCGGCCGCCGTGCTGCTCCCACTGCGCCTCCTGTGCCTGCCGTTGTGCACCCGCACCGACTAGCACGAGCACACATACCAAGATAAAGAGGAAGAAATGGATGATATGGACAGAGATCTAAGTGATGAGTATGGGTCAGAGGTAGCAGATATGATTGAATTGGCCAATCGTGCTGCCCAACGAGAAACAGAAGAAGAGGGTGCAGCTTTTGTTGCTGCTGCATTAAAGGAAGCTGTGTCTCCCTTTTTAAAACAACCAGTGAAAGAAAAAAGTAAACGTTGTTATACTTGTGGAAAGGCAGGACTTTTCCAAGCTCAATGCCGAGCTCCTAGAAAACAAAACTGGTATAAAAATTGTAATTCTAACTCACATGATACCAAGGCATGCAGGCGGTCGGGAAACTGGAAACAGAGCGCGAATGCCCCACGCACCACGACAAAAGTTCAAGGGGTTTGGGTAAATCAGAATCAAGGGGATGCCTTGACACCGTCCGCTCCGCCACTTCAGGAAGTGCTGGAGTGGACGTGGAAACAGCAATAGATGTCACCCTTCAAAATTGCTCTGTCTATTTAGTAGACAGTAACATGACGGGGCCCTTGGGCCATGGGCTCAGTGCATTGTTGCTTAGAAGGTCCTCCACATCAAGACAAGGAATTTTTGTTTTGCCAGGTGTAATTGATGCAGACTATTTCGGTGTCATCAAAATTATGGTTTATACAATAACTCCACCTGTTTATATTCCAAAGAATAGCCGCGTTGTTCAACTTGTTCCGTTTAGATCTTGTGTTCTGCAGGAGGGAAGAGCAGACCGCGGAAATAAGGGGTTTGGGTCGTCTGGAATGCCACAAGTATTTTTAGCACTTGATATTGCAAAAGCCAAACCAGAATGCGTGATTGTTATGACCCACAAAAATGGTGAGTCGAAACAAGCAAAAATGTTAATTGATACAGGAGCTGATGTCACAATTATTTCCCACGGGCAATGGCCAGTGCACTGGCCTGTGATACCCGCGTTAACAGGTATTTCTGGTATAGGAGGCACCCAATCCACCCTAATCAGTAAAGATCCCATTAACTTTCAATTTCCTGATGGAGCCGCTGTCATGACTAGACCATATGTCATGAATGTTCCAGTCACCTTAATAGGTCGAGACATTTTGAGTCAACTGAGCACTCAATTGGTCACACAGCCTTTTCTTCAACGGCCATTGTAGAGCAGCCTGTGCTCAAACTTAAATGGAAAACTTTAGACCCTGTTTGGGTAGATCAATGGCTGTTAAGGGAGGAAAGGCTGCAAAAGATTCATGAATTAGTAAAAGAGCAGTTAGACACAAAACATATTGTCCCATCTACCAGTCCTTGGAATACCCTTATTTTTACAATTCCTAAAAAGAGTGGCAAGTGGCGATTGTTACACGATTTAAGAGCTATTAATAATGTTATGGAAGATATGGGAGCTTTGCAACCTGGTCTGCCCTCACCTGTCATGTTGCCTGAAAACTGGGAAATTCTAATTATTGATTTAAAGGACTGTTTCTTTACAATTGCATTGCATCCAGAGGATATGGAGAAGTTCGCCTTTTCTGTTCCCTCAATCAATAAGTCTGAGCCGGCAAAACAAGATCATTGGGTTGTGTTGCCACAAGGCATGAAAAACTCACCAATGATATGTCAACAGCTTGTTGCTTGGGCCTTGAAACCTGTTCGGCAAAAGTTTCCACAGTTGATTATTTATCATTATATGGATGATATATTAATTTGTGGAGAAACACTAGAAAAGCATAAGATTTTGACCATCTTAAAATCTGACTTAGAATCAAGAGGTCTGAGAATTGCCCCTGAAAAAATTCAAGATTCTACACCATGGAAATATCTGGGTTGAGTTATTACCCACAGCGCAATTCAACCTCAGAAGATATAATTATCTCCACAGTTAGAACACTTAATGATGTGCAAAAACTGGTTGGGGATATTCAATGGGTCAGAAATATTTCTGGCATTACTAATGATGATTTGAAACCTTTGATACAATTGTTAGGAACCTCTACAAAAGCTGATGAGTCCTGGTCTTCAGGCCCTGAACAACAAAAGGTGCTTGACATTATCAGTGAGAAAATTTGTCATAATCATGCTCAGCAAATTGTGTTGTCACTTCCCATAATTCTAATGATTATCAATATTGACAATCAGCGCACATATCCTTTTGCGCTTATTATGCAATGGGATAGTAGCGTTGCCTGTAGCCTTAGAATATTAGAATGGATATTTACTCCTGTCACACCAAAGAAAAGCATCACCACAAAACCGGAAATTTTGTCTCAGTTAATTATGAAAGGACGTAATGGAGCGTTGGAAATATCTGGAAAAAGTCCTCAAAAAATTGTTATCCCCATTGTTCAAGAATATTTAGAGTGGTTATTACGCACTTCTCTGTCCCTACAAAGTGCTTTAGCAGACTTTGAAGGTGAAATAAGCAATGTCTATCCTTACATGTAAACTGCTGCCAATGTTGAGTAATCAGAAGTTTGAAACATTTCCAAAGCATTCAGAAACGCCTGTGTCAGGTACTACTGTTTTTACAGACGCTGGCAAGCATTCTAAATTAGCTGCTT
This sequence comes from Amazona ochrocephala, assembly GCA_039720435.1. Taxonomy (NCBI): domain Eukaryota; kingdom Metazoa; phylum Chordata; class Aves; order Psittaciformes; family Psittacidae; genus Amazona; species Amazona ochrocephala. The sequence goes on from CM077909.1 coordinate 99,853,992, forward strand.
GTGTTTGGCAAAACAACCAGCAGTGGGAGAGACATTTGATTAATGGTACTATTGATGACTCTTTGCAGACGTTGGAGTTGCGAGCGGTTATTTGGACCTTTGAAAAATGGAATGATACACCACTTAACATTGTCTCTGATTCATTGTACGTTGTTGGAGTTGTACACAGAATTGAAGGATCACTTCTAAAAGAAGTCAAAAACAACTGGTTATATCAATTGTTACTAATGTTGTTGCGTTTACTGCAAAATCGTGAATTTCCCTATTTTATTACCCATCTTCACAGCCACCAATCAAATTATGGATTAGCCGTAGGTAATAATAGGGCTGATATATTAGTTTCTCCTGCTTGGGCTGGACCGCCCATTAATAGTTTTGCACAAGCCCGCGAATCACATTCCTTTTTGCATCAATCTGCAAAAATGCTTGCACGGCAGTTTGCCATTCCTCTAAGTGATGCACAAGACATCGTAAAATCTTGTCCATCCTGTCAAAAAATTGGATTCGGTCTAGGAATTGGAGTTAATCCTAGAGGCTTGCAACCACTGCAACTGTGGCAAATGGATGTTACCCATTTTCCAGAATTTGGTCGACTTAAGTATGTTCATGTTTGTATTGATACCTTTTCTATGGCACTGTGGGCAACTGCTCAGACAAGTGAAACAGTTAAACATGTACAATGCCATCTTTATATGTCTTTTGCAGTGCTTGGAGTTCCACAAAGTATTAGAACAGATAATGGTCCTGCTTATACATCACGACGATTTCTACAACTCTGCACAACATGGGGAATTAAACATATCACAGGCATTGCTCATTCCCCTACTGGACAAGCTGTAGTGGAACGGGCACACCAAACCCTAAAATCTCTTCTTTTAAAACAAAAAGGGGGAGAGGCACTCCCACCTGCAGAGAGACTGGCCAAAGCATTGTATGTATTGAATTTTTTGCGATTAGCAGGGGATAGGAATGAACCGCCTATGGTCATTCATGGGCTAGCCATGCAGTCAGGAGTAACAGATAATAAAACTGAGAAAATCCTAGTTCAGTACAAAGATTTAAATACAGGACAATGGAAAGGTCCTGCAGAGGTTAAATTAGCAGGCAGAGGATATATGTGTTTACTTACAGATAACGGGATTCGTTGGGTACCTGCCCGTTGGACTCATCCGTGGAAGATGCCACCCATTGTGGACGCTGTAATGGATCATGATGAGTCTAACTCAGTTTGTTGGGTTAATCTTGTTAAATTTTGTTAATGTTATAACAAGTTTTGTGCATGGAATAAATCCGCGAGTAAATCTGTGGATCACTTGGGCAAATGGAACTGGCAATGATGCATTTTGCCTTGTCATGCAGCCAGCCACAGATCCCTTTAAAACTTGTTTATTGGGAATTCTGCTCTTTGATGTTTTAGCTTCTGACATGCCTTGCTGCAAAACTGTGCAGCCATTGATTTTTGCTGCTAGCACAGGGTCATGGTTGTACTGACTTTGAAGGAATGTGTTGTATGAATCTAAAAATTTTGTTATTGTGATTGTCATGTTGATTATGTGTAGAATTATATTTAGTTGTGTTAAAAGGTCATTATCTAAAGCTATGCAACATGTTTGGATTGCTCAAAAACAAAAAGAGGGAATTGTTGGAGTGTTTCTTGTTGAGAGTGAACATGTGAGCAATCCAGCCTTTGACTTAGCCTCACTCAAGTAGTGAGCGGAGGGCTTCATAGGCTACTGAAAGGGTTAACAAAGGCTGCCTACGTGCCAACATGAAGAGGACGTTGCCTTGGGGAGGCACTGAGCACGCTTACCACAAAGGCACTGAGCACCCGCAATCAGGTTACCACAAAGGCACTGAGCAGGATGTCAGCACGGGATCAGTTTACCACAAAGCAAACCTTGCTTGCAAAACAGGAGCCTGTTGCTATGGACGTTTCATAAGTTAACCAATCAGATGTTATCGACTGTTCCAGTACTTTGTAACTTTTCTATAAAAGGTGGTGCTTGAGTTTAATAAATTGTCAACGTTTGATCACATTGGTCGTTGCTGCGTTGTCCGTGATGTTCTCCCGCCACAAAAGGTTCCCTCAGTTTGGTACAATTTACAAACTTGCTGGGGAGTGCCTTCATTCCTACCATCCCAGTCAAAGATAAAACCACAGGCCTCAGTCCCTAGCAGTCAAGCTTTTTTCCAGAAGCATTGCACTCCATCACATAACTCATCTTTGTTTAGCTAACAAGATACAATACTATATTGTGCTCAATGCCTCACTATAGGCAAGATGCACTTTCTGCCCTCACTGAGAAAGCCATTAATTTCATCATTAGAAGGCAACCAGTTTCATTAGGCATAATTTGCACTTTGATGAATCTGTTCAGATTCAGGCCGTTCTCAGAGAACATCCCTTTCACTTGAATTTTAATGACATTTGAAGTCAATATGAGGGAAAAGTACTCTGCTGTGAATGGTCAAACAATTTAATGCACTCTCAGAGCAGTGGTGGAAACTCCATCTTTGGCAATATTCAAAACTCATTCAGAAGTGGCCAAGGGAAAACCTGATTCAACTGGCCATGTGCTGTAGGTCTCTAGATCTTATTCCTTTTCTTTTAAATATGTACCTCTTTGGTGCTGTATAACTCCATTTTTATTTACAAAGCCCCTGTTTGATCATCCACTCCTGTGGAATTTCTCCAAAATTCCCATTAGGCATGAAGACTGGGAGTCTGGGGAGCAGACTTTGCTGTTAATGACGAAGGCAACCTAGAACCTCAGCCTTCTCAAAAAAAATCCCACCTGTAGTACTGCATTCAGCTCTGGGGCCCCAAACACAAGAGGGAAATGGGCCTCCTTTAGTAAGTCCAGAGAAGGGTCATGGAGATGACCAGCCAGCCATCTGGAGCACCTCTCCTATGGAGACAGGCTGAGAGAGTTGGACTTGCTCAGCCTGGAGAAGGATCCAGGGAGACCTTAGAGCAGCTTCCAGTACATAAAGGGAGCTTATGAGAAATCTGGAGAGAGACTCTTTACAAGGGCCTGTAGTGGTAGGACAAGGGGAAATGGCTTTAAGGTTACATACGGGAGATTTAAACATTAGGAAGAAATTCTTCACTTTGAGGGTGGTGAGACACTGGAACAGGTTGCCCCAAAAAGTTGTGGCAATTATTTTCTGTACAGTTGTTTGTGATTTTGTGAACAGATTGCTTTGGTCATATGAAAAAATAAAAAGGCAAGCTAAAACTAAACATTTGTGATCAATGTCTAGAACATTGACATTTTATGATGTTAATTAAATGTAATGAAGAGGGCTACCATCTGACCTCTAGATGGAAATTCACGTGTTGCAGTTGTAATTTTTTTTATCCTTTTTCTGTACTTTTAGAGTACAAAAGGGTACTGTACTTTAAGAGTACTCGGAAATCTAGGATATCCTTTGACTATGCTTCAGTGCAGTGCATGTGGGTTTTTTAATGGTGTACTGTCAAAATTTAGAAATATGCAAATGCCTTTGATTTATACCAAGTCAAAATACACTAGGAGTTTAATTTTTTAAGTATTTCTTTGGGGTTTTGTGTGTGTATCCCATCATCTGGATGAAATTCTACTTGCAAAATTCCTCAATATAAAATAAATTAATTGGAATAAATATTGGACTGACATGGTTTATGTTTGTAAAATTGTAAAATAAAATGTTGAAGGCACATTCTGTGTATGCTTTTCAAGGTCTTTATTATACTGTGGTAAAAATTAATTAATTAGACTTTCTTTAAATCACAGATTTTGGTCATAATTTCTCAAGGTTTAAGGCAGCATAACATCAGAGACCTAATTACTGTGAACTAATTTGTGCTATTTCCCTGCATAATAAGAAATTCCTATGAGAAGAAAGCCACAAATGACGAGATTTTCTTTCACATGATTTGATCTAGGATTTAATTGGGTGGTGTTACAGCATATTTACAAACACATTCTAAATAATGTAGCTGCAAAAACCCAATAGCATATTTTAGCATGTATAACTGAGGATTAAAATTTTGAAAGGTTAGTATCCTACTGATACAACTGAAGTATGTTCAGAAAAATGGAATTATTCTTCTCTATATGACACAATCTCTAAAATTCTCTTTTAGTAGCTTAGGATTCTAACCAGGGAAGTGACTCCATTTTTTGTTGGATCATTTTATATGGAAAGATATTTAAGGAAATAGGCAGAAATTTTGGCCTACAAATTTCCCAGTCTTCATACATGTTTTTTGGAGGCCCATTATCTACTGTCCTTATATCCAAGTCTCTGACAATCTTCCATGTTGCTATTTTTCTTTCAGTGCAGCTTCAAACTTGAAGATTAACATTTCCAGGAAAAATTAATTTTACCCATATCAGAAAAAAATTTGGGGAATTTTCTGCAGAGTTTTTGTGTGGTGGAGTTAGGTACATATTTTTTCTTCTTTTTTCCTTTTTTTAAATGCTCCTCAGAGCTTTTTTTCTTTAATGGCCCTAGCAGATAAAGACATTTTCCGAATTTGTAGATTTGCAGTCTTTTTCTCTATCATTCTTTTTTTTTTAACTATTTTCCCTATTGTGTTTTGTAAATGTACCTGACTAGAATGACTCTTCATTTATAAAAGCTGAATTTCAGCCAAGAAGAAATGAGTAAGCTTTGATTCTGATTAGTGCACTTGTGATACTTCCTCTTGTGGTAAGAGTTACCTGAATTAAGATTCTTCATTGAGTCCTATTTATTGATGATCACATTAAAATTTTCAATAATATAGGGTATTTTGACTCCTTGACCACTTATACTGCCTTTAAAAGACCTCATCAGTCACCCAGGAAGCTTCCACATTGAAAGCACACATTCTCATTGATTGGATACTTTCTAAATAGGATATTGTGCCAAAAAATCTATGAATTTTGCAGAAGCTGCTAATGAAGAATTACATTGCCTCTAGGACTGACACAGTTGCACTCAGAAGTGGGAGGGAATGATGTTTCCGACGTGCCGATCCCTTAAGAGCACTGTGGCTCTGAACACCTGTGGAAAATTTAATCAAAGTCTTAATAAACAATATTCTTCGCTCATTCAGCTGATGGGTGGGGAAAACATGAATGGCTCTAAATAACAAGCAGGGCTCTCCAGGTGAAATTCAAAGAATAATCTACAGTCTCCATAAGGGTTTAAATAATCTTCTTTTTCCTGCATATCTCCTAGACTGTAAGGAGGGGAAAGAGGTAAGGATAAAGGTGGAAGAACAGCAACAACAAAAAAAAGCTCTAAAGACTGAATGATGTTTCCATTTTGAATTATGACAGTCTCTATCCGTTCTTCTCCCCTTGAAAACCATCACAACTGGACATTGGAAAATTATTGATTTTTGATTTGCTATTTGAACTACAGCCTCCTAACTCCACATTTAGTTCCCCAATAGATCATTTAGGAATTATTCTGGTTTAAGACTTAGCTTTAAGCCTTAAAGTCTGTATGTGTAAATACTAACAAAAACTGCTAAAGCCTATTCCAAAATTCTAAGACAAGGTCTTAAACTGTGTACAACTGTTTAATCCATTGCTTGGATATTCTGTACAATTAATAATATGGTAAAGCTTACTAACATTCAACTTTCAGCAAATAGCTAATACAATACAAATATTCCAAGTAAGAACATGTTTACTAGCAAAATAAGATTGAAATTTTATGAATTTAAGCTTCCATCAGTTCGGGTTTTGTTAAAAAGGGATGCGAATATTTCACACACACAAAAAAAAGATAGCTTGGGGAAAAGTGAACAGTTTTGAATAATAGAAAGAAACTAAATTACAAAAAATGGATATGAGGAAACAACCACTGAAGGGAAGCAATGTAGGTATCTCAGGTGTGAAAAGGGCAGGTGTGACAGGAGGCTGGGACACCAAGAATATTCATCTTTTTCTTTATTCAAAATTGTGGTGTTCTTGGTGTTTCTTACTGAATATTTCATGTAGGTGGCTGGGATAAAAGGAAGTTTTGTTTTGTTTTGTTTTGTTTTAATGTTTGATCTGTTCTTCAGCTGCTGTAATCTCTCTGACCTCAGTGGTGCCTGAGATCTGGAGCTGTCAGTTTTATTTCAAGCAAGGAGCCAATTCAGAACATGGAGTCACAGCCTGTGCCAAATGTTGAGTACCAGCAAAAAGACATTTATGAATTCGTTCAGACTCAATAATTATGCAGACATTATTTGGCATATAAATATGAATAACAAACATATCCAAGAAAATTGCAATTAATTCAATGATTTGCACAATTAACAAACAGAAAAAAAGGCAAAGCTTCAAAGTCTTTTTTTTTTTATTCTGAACTATACAATATCCTCAATTTATGGTCTATACAAATGCAGTCTACCTAAACCAAAATCATTAATTGATCCTCAAATACACCTTTCTTGTTTTTTCTTTTTCTTCTTTAGAAGCATTGTTTATCTATAGTAAGGTAACATTTTGTTTCAGAGGTAACTGTCATGTAGTAGTGCAAGCCTGGAACTGAGGGGGAAATGATCACTTTATTCCAAAGGCTTGGGGGAAGAAATGTAGAAAGCTATTTTGTACGTAAAGTAAATTATTCAGTTAAGATGACTTAACTGACAGTGAAGATATTTTGTTTGGTTGGTTGTTTTTTTCAATAGACCAGCCGTTTTCCATTATAGTCTTTTTATCACAAACAGCATTAGATGGTCAACATGTAATACTACTGGGATAATGATTCACCAGGTACCCTGCCTCTACAAAAGAGGGCATGAAAGAATATAGTTTTGCAGGAACATTGTTTCAAACACAGTTGTAACTTCTTGCCCGGCATAACATACTATATTGTTTAAAGGAATAACACCTTTTAAAATTATTTTTTAATATTATTTAGTTCTCATCAACAAAACATACCTCCTTGTCAAAAGTAGAGTGATAGTCTTATTACTGTCATTGTAAAAAGATGAGTTAAAATGTTTGAATCATTTGCTATCACTTATGTACTTGGGAAGCTATAGACTTTACTGTAGAGTAATTTCTCAAATACTGTTTGCATGACTATATATTTTGTGAATTTGGTACTCTTAAACTTTCATTTGGACTTTAAAAAGAAAATATTTTTCCAAAAGATGTGCTGTATTTAAAAGGGGGGGGGGGGGGGGGGGAAGGGGGTAAAAGGGGAGGGGTGAGAAAGGGAGGGAATAGGCGTATTTTTAGAGCCAAAAGTGGAATGTCCTTTTCCACTTTTATAGTAGAAATAGATAGTCCTTTTCCAATTTCATAGTGTGGGATAGATTTCAGACAGTTTTAGCTGCCTAATGTGGGGATCAAACAGCAGGACACAACCAACATCTCTGAGAGCTCCTGTCTACATATTTCACAGCCCCAGATGCCAAAGAGCATACAAGGTATCTTTATTTGTATTAGAAAGGTCCCCAATCTTAGCATGCTGGCCAATAATAGGATAAATCTCCTGTTTAGGCCACACAGTGAAACAGAACTTTATCATTTCTCTCTTTTCCAAGTGAACATTAAGCAGTTCCAGATTGCACTTACTAAGCATCAGCTTTGAAGGCAGCTGCTGCTCAGAAACTCTCAGGGCACCAGTCATCTCTGGGAGCTGATGACTGTCTGAATTTATGCCCCTTTTCCTTTCACTTATTAAATTGTGTTTATGTTGGCACGAGTGTTTTCACTTTGGCTTTTCCTGTTCTCTCTCCTGTACCACTGTGGATGGGAAGTGAGTGAGCTGTGAGGGTGTTCAGCTGCTGGTGCAACACTGCCCTAGCAAAACAGTTGGCCCAAAAACAAGCCCATCCAGCTTCCTCGCATGCACTAATGTGGATTTTAGATCAACAGACCTCAAGCCTTGGTGGCACCGCCCTCAGGCACAGGAAACTAAAACTTAATGGTATTGCAGTTTTGTCTAGCAGAGGTCGGAGAAAGGGAGCACTCAGTTTGCTGAAGCATGTGCCTATATGAAAGTTACCTATAACTTTAAGGTGTACAAACATGGAGTCTTTTGTAATACAGCCAAATAAGACTGCTACTTCCCTGTTTCATTGTCTGGTCAAGATGTCTTCACTGATGTGCTTTTGACATTTTGTTTACTGACTTCAAATTGGTTTGTGCAGGTGCTAAAGAGAGCCAGGTGTATCTGTATTTTCCACATTATTCAAAAATTAGGTCTTGCATTAACTCTCATAACATCTACCTGAATGCTTGGAATTTGGCTTGCTTAGTTGTTCATTATATTGTAATTGCTGTATCTGTCGTACTTTGTAAGAAATAACACCTTCTAATTCCAGCTCTATCTTACTGGTACATTGGAGATCAGTCAGCCTTTGTAGGAATACATCCCTCCATGAGATTAGCAAGCCTCCAAACTCTGAGGCTCTGGACAGCTCTACTGATCCACCCCCAACCTATATATTATGGTTGCTTCATTAGGAAGTCAAAATTCCTACACTAATACGTTCTCTTATTTATTCTATTTGATGACAATGTAAAGAAGAAAGCATAACCTACAGAGAGGATGAATTCAAAAAGGTCAGAAGACGTTATGAACAGAATAGCCTTTTTCAGATTTAGAACTCAATCTTTTCCATCAAAAGCAGAAATACATTAAGCCTTTAAGTTACCTTCTCTCCACTTAATAATACAGATTTTGTTGTGTCTCTAAAGCAGTGAACAGATGGCACTTGAATCTAGCCTAAGCTTGTTTAACTAATTTCTGCCAATTGGGAGGGCCCATTTCCTTCAGTTATGATAAGCAGTAATGATAAGAAGGTACCTTTCTAATTGACTGTGACATACAGACATCCTAATACTTTTATCTCTTTTAGCCCAGATATTTTCAAGGCACATTTCTCCTAAGTTTTATGCAGCACCAAAAAAACAATGAATGCACTCAGTTAATTGCCTTATTAACTATTAACAGTGTGACTGAAGAATATTTTTTTTCTGAAATGAAGACACTTACCTTTACAGTTTAACCTGCGCAAAAAGACTGAGAGAGAAGAAGGTGTATGAGTAAGCAGTATTCCATTGCCTAGTGCTTATGGTATTCATTTAAATATGGGTCTCCTGGGACAAACTTGTGCTCCCACTATCACATTCTACACTCTAGAAGGTGTAGAATTCTACACTTTATCACTGTGCTCTAAAAGCAACGTGGTTGTAGCTGCCTGCTGGAGAGACCCTGGGGTACATGCAAGTTATATTTTACAGAATACTGACAGATGGAGCCCTTCAGGCACTTACTGTGGAAGGGTGCCTACAGTTTTACTCCACACAGACTTTAAGGGTCAGGAAAGCTGCTGAGCTGCTCGTTCCTGTTGAAAGTGTAGTGCTGTAAGGAGAACATCAGATCTGGGGCATCAACCTTATTTAGTCTAGCATGATCAAATAATCAAATCATCATAGAATCATAGAATAGTTAGGGTTGGAAAGGACCTCAAGATCATTTCGTTCCAGCCCCACTGCCATGGGCAGGGACACCTCACACTAAACCATGCCATCCAAGCATATGTCCAACCCCGCCTTGAGCACCGCCAGCGATGGAGCATTCACAAGCTCTCTGGGCAACCCATTCCAGTGCCTCACCACCCGTACAGTAAAGAATTTCTTTCTCATATCCAATCTAAACTTCCCCTGTTTAAGTTTGAATCCGTTACCCCTTGTCCTATCACTATAGTCCCTAATGAAGGGTCCATCCCCAGCATCCCTGTAGGCCCCGTTCAGATATTGCGAGGCTGCTATGAGGTCTCCACACAACCTTTTCTTCTCCAGGCTGAACAGCCCCAACTTTCTCAGCCTATCTTCATACAGGAGGTTCTCCAGTCCCCTGATCATCCTCTTGGACCTCCTCTGGACTTATTCCAACAGTTCCATGTCCTTCCTATGTTGAGGACACCAGAACTGTACACAGTACTCCAAGTGAGGTCTCACGAGGCAGAGTAGAGGGGCAGGATCACCTCCTTCAACCTGGTGGTCACACTCCATTTGAGGTAGCCCAGGATACGGTTGGCTTTCTGGGCTGCGAGCACACACTGCCGGCTCATGTTCAGTTTCTCATCAACCAACACCCCAGGTCCTTCTTGGGAGGGCTGCTCTGAATCTCTTCTCTGCCCAACCTGTAGCTGTGCCTGGCATTGCTCCAACGCAGGTGGAGGACCTTGCACTTGTCATGGTTAAACTTCATCAGGTTGGCATCAGCCCACCTCACAAACGTGTCAAGATCCCTCTGGATGGCATCCCTTCCCTCCAGCATGCCAACTGAACCACACAGCTTGGTGTGGTTGTATAAAGGCTGAGTGGAGAACTTTTCACAGGTAGACTTTGGACACAGACACTCAAGTCCTTTCTTACATCTCACCGTTGCTGTGCATGGTCGAATCATCAAGGAATACACTGTTTTGAAAAAAATTTCTTTTGTGGCTGTTTTCTCAGCTGTGAAGGGGCCAATGACTTGGAGACCTTTAGTTTTTCACAAGGTTTTAGAGGCACATGAAACTCACTGGTTTTTATTATGATCATTTGGCAATCCCAAACTTTTTAGTAATATTTGATATTTGAAGAGTGATATAATTGAGTCTGCAAGAAAGCAAATCATAGTCAGTTATAGAATCTTAGAATCATAGAATCATAGAATAGTTAGGGTTGGAAAGGACCTTAAGATCATCTAGTTCCAACCCCATTGCCATGGGCAGGGACACCTCCCACTAAACCATGCCATCCAAGGCTATGTCCAACCCCAACTTGAATGCCACCAGGGATGAAGCGTTCACAACTTCACTGGGCAACCCATGTTCCTTGCAAACATAATTTTCCATGTGTATGTTGCTAAGTTTCCTGGTTTCGTGTGCTTTGAACAATCTTTTATAACCTTATTTGCTAGTGAGCCTCCCTTTATAGGAGTTCCTACCACAACATTAGTTTTTACCCACTTTCAAAAATACTGTCTGCAAGTTGTGCATATTGTTTGCCTCTCCTGCTGTACTACCTGCACTGTGCAACTCTTTTTTTATTTTATACATTAAAAATAAAAGGCTATTTTGAGCTATAGCTTTACTTATCAGTAATGAAACGCCTACAGAACCAATTTTTAGGCCTATTTGTTGTGTGCATTCTTCTTTTTCAGAATCGATATATAAGATGCATCTTATCTGTATTATTGCATCTATGCAGTGATGGATTTTATTACTTCCTCCTGTGGAATTGAGCCATTATGAGCATCCTGATCTTAAAAGGAGCTCAATAACCAGAGCTCCCAAGGGAACCAACAGGAAATGTTCAGCATCTCTCAGAACCAGCCCCTACAATGTAAATTGTCATATCTGCAAGAACTTAATGATACTAAGAGTTAATTCAGTTTTCATATCTGTTCCTTTCTTTATTTCCTCAACTACAAAATTTCGCTTATCTGCAACCCTTTAAGCTGTTTCTGTACAAAAATAACTCACCAAATTGAATATACTTTGGATGTCTTTGGTAATTTTATTTCTTTGACAAATACTCTATCCTGATGGTTCGGATTTTTGCTGGTTCATCATTATTCACATAATAATATACACAGTGCAGTATTCAGCTAAGTTGCACATTTCTTATGCATCTTTGACTATGTTGATCTTAATGTTATCCTAGTCTGGCTCACTTACCTAGAATCTTAATGTTACATTAGTAACGAAAGTGTGCTTATAACAGATGCACACACAAGGAAGAAAAATTACTAACTGATTTAACAAATTAACTTCATATTCTTTATACCCACCTCCATGCTGCTCTATGAGGTCAGGGAAAAGTAACTATTTGAAAAATATTACATTGTATCACTCCTACCCTCTCTCAGCTTACAAAAATCAAGGAATACATTTGAGGTAATCAGGTATTTGCCACACGATCTAGGCATTCATCTGCGTGCATTCCATATATGTATGCTTATATGTGTATGGTTTTGTCTGTGTACAAATATACCTATATATATATACATATACACCTGCATTACAAAACATGCAAGTAGAGTCCACTGGGTTTTGCTATATTGATATAGTAATGAACACTCATACTATACAGGTACTGCGCTGCTTCCACGTAATATTTGTCATGTTCAGATGCTTGAAATGACAGTCTTTGTGTATAATATGTCTCCAGCACAATTTAGACCACCATACGCTCATTTGCCCTCAAGTAGGCCTATTTAAACTATAATTGACTGCCCTGGCAATTATTGTGAATAGCAGCTGTCTGCTGGTAAAAAAAAAAAAAAAAGAAAAAAAAAGAAAAAAAAAAGGCATATATATAATGACAGAGAAAGGATCAAATGCAAGCAATAGAAAAAGAGCATAAAGAAAATATCTATATAAGGTATTTTAGACCAGATTTTACAGCGGAAAGACACAAGACCTATTAGCCATTTCCAATTAGGGACTATAAAAAATGGCAGAAAGTACTCATCTACTTATGAAAAGCAGCTGGGTCTACCCTAAATATAAAACTAGCAAAAGTTTATTTGTTCTAAAATTGTTACAGCTTACAGCACTTCATTTACTTTCATTAACTGTGTTAGGTTTTGTTGAAACCTTTGTTGTATCATGTACCTTCTATATCAGACAAAAACACCTTGCTTTGTTTTTCTCTTAAATAGCTACCTAATTAGATGGATTATTTCATGTGTCTGTGCGTGTGTTTGCTGAAGAGAACAAGCCAGATAAATTAGCACTTAGCAGAACACACAATAGCACATAATATGCCCTTGTGTTTCATATAAAGCTTTATTTGTCATTCACGGCTGGTTGGCAAAACTGACTTTGCTTTTGAAAATGACAGGTGGTACTCTGGTGTTTTCTGTATGAAAAAGAGAAACAACCTTCATCGAGACAGCGGCTGTCAATAGCTCCTGTGATTTAGCATTCAACCCTGAGCTTGTGTTTCCTCTAAAGTTTTGTTTCATTTGCATCCCTTAGGTCTGACATCACCAAGCCAGTTTAGTAGTTGAGATTCTATGCCACAAGTAACAGAGTCCCAAAAAGACCTTACTCTTTCCCCAAGGCCTGATTATAAGACAGGTGAAGTTCAGTATATTTCAATAAGCTCTGCATTCCATGTCAGGAATCAATAGCCCTCCTCCTTTCTTTAGGAGTTATTAAATTGCAGCTGTAACATTAGCCTTCTTTATCTAATTGATTGTCTTTTCACAGGGCTAAGAAAATCAATAGCAGTCAATGGGACTGCCCTGTTTTTCCTTAATAGATGTTTTCTCCTAATTGGCTGCCTGGGTGGCTTCAGTGAGCTCAGTATGTTTTCAGAAGTCCACAATATGTTGCAGCTTTTGTAAACTATTTTACCATGTGCAACGGTTATTGATTTTCTAATGAAATCTAGAAAATTCAATAGCAATCAGGAATATAGATCAGGATTCCTAGGTACGTTAAGGCAAAGGGCAAACTCAGTTTGCTACCACTTCAAGCTGTGATCCAATTAAATATGTCCTTAAAGTATTATGTTAGCTAAAGTCTCTCTACAAAGACAGTTGATCAGCTTTTCTAAAATTTATATGAAGGAAAAAGCATCAAAAATTTTCAAAGTTTTTGACCATGATGTCACAATTACAGTTCAGTTTAAACAGCAAATGAAAGTAAAAATACATGGCATTTTCAAAACTCTGCTGGTCTTTGAATTTTGTCCACCTTGACCTCTTGAAATATTCATTCAAATAAGATACCTATTACAAAATCAAGTTATGAAGAGAATGGGTGAGATAGGTGGGGGAAACACTAACGACTACCAAAATAATGCTTTTGACCTTTGTTGAAAAGGTCAGCATGTCAAATGCCTTATCCTCACAGTCCACTCAACACTTAGAAGCTCAATTCTGCCTACAGAGAAGCTTTGGACATAGCTAAATCACACAAGCAGTCATTTAATGTCATTTCCCTTTACAGTGCTGCTGCCCCAATTCTATTCTATACCTTTGTGGGATATCTTTACCTTGCATGAGTGTCGGGCAGAACAGCAGCATCAGCAGCACATTAATCATAGTCTGCAGAGATCAGCAGTGATGTAAATAGTGGATACTAAGATGCAGTGTACACCACACAGATTTGTTACTGACTTATGACTTGCTCTGCATTAGGGCATTGCATTAAAGTCCTCCCTCAATTGTATACCATGATAGATTGACAGCAGCTCAAATTTCGCTGTCACTCTGGTAGCAACAAGACCTCAAAATTTCTCCAGTGAGGAGGAGCAGATAGAAATGCCTCACTTTCCATTATCAGTCTTTATAAATAAAAAACAAAAACAAACAAACAAACAAACAAAAACCAAAACAAAACAAAACACAAAAAAACCACAAAAAACCCAACAAGCCAAAACCAAACAAACAAAAAATCAAAACAAAAAACCTCACCAAGAAAACAAATAACAAACCCAACAATCATTCTGTTGCTTAAAGGACAGGAAACATTTCATGTGTCTTTGATTCTTAAACAGTAAAGGGAAAAAAAGTGAATAAATGCAACATAAAATTCAATTTCATTTAAATGACAAATAAAATAAGATATTCTTTGATTCTCTTCTTTTGTATCATATTTGGTGTCATTGTTGTTGTTCTAATGAACAAAACAAACCTTTTGCTTGTGCTCCAGTGGATTAGGTCATCACGACATGGCAAGTTTTTTTAAAATGATCATGGGATTATTGTTTGCGTGAACACAGGATGAGATTTGTATATGTAAAAGGCAACTGATTATTACAGAGGTGAGGTAATAAAAGAAGTTTATTATTATCTGTACACAAAATAGTGACCAAACATTGTGGCATTAAAGGGAACTAACTTGAACAAACACCACAAACGTAAACATAAATTCACAGCCTATTCTAAAATGATAGGGAAAGTTTTCTTATTAACATGTATCTGTCACAAACATAGAAATCTTTAATTAGAACTACTGAGTTCACAACAGACTTTTGGGATTTGTCTGAATGTGTTAACATTGTTAAAAGCAATGAGAATTTATATACATTCTCATTTGCATTTCCGCAAACTGAAGAACCATATGCATGGTTGAACACGTTCCATAATCCTTGAGAAAACATGAAACAAATGTGTATCCCTATTAAATCTGATAACTGTGCAGCCTGTATTGTGAAAGCAACTTAAGGGAAATTAGGAATCTGCAAAAGATTATCCCACGAACATGCTTTAGACAGAAGGAAGATATTTGTAAGCGTCCAATAAAATGTCTTCGATTTTAGCCCAGATTCTGTACACAGATTAACTAAATCATTGACAGACCACCTGTCAATATAAAAAAAGCTCTCTTATGTCTGCCACTGTCTTTTTTATGATGCTAGTTTCTTCTTACCCACCTAGTACACAAGTTCTTTACATATCTCTTGCAGTCATTGTGAAACAATGTCAGATTCTCATGTGATCTATCCCAGGCCTACCCTGAATTTTTGGGGCTCATAGAATATGTCCTCTCATCCAATTGCAAAAAAAAAGGATAGCGGATGCATTGATTGTTTGCATTCCTCTTATATTTGCATTCCTGTTGTATTTGCATCACATGTAAAGAAGAGATTTAGGGTGTGATCTGATGAGATATTGGATGGATGTTAAGTCTTTCCAGCATCCTGTCATAACAAGTCCTGATGTCCTGGCCAATGGCACACAGAAGCATAAACTTGTCTAACTGCTCTGTGGCGTTATGGCCTAAAAAAGAATCCCAATCTAGCAGGATGACATGATAATTCTTGGCATAACCTTCCCTGTTATTTGTAGTGAAATTTAATTCTAAAACCAGTGTGAGATTTTTATGGCCTTTGTCAGAATATGGAAATATAAAAGTGCAAAAAACACTAGCCCACATCCTGGGAAATAAAAAAAAAAAAAGTTTGCTATTCATTTCAAACTGAATTATGCATGTAGTTAATGGGGCCAAAGAAAGAACAACAAACATTAATCAGATTTGCTCTCCGTCCAGCTCATGACATAACTCACTGGATGTAGGTCAGAACTTGCCTAGATTGCTCCCAGTGCTGAGAAATGGCTCATGTGTTGTTCACTTCCTTCTGTGTTTAATCAGGGATTATCATGTTTTCAACCTCAGTCACCGCTTGAAGGATCACAAGTTAAAGACAGTCCATATCACTTGGATGAATTTGTATCTTTGATTGCTACAATATTTGAACATTTCAGGTTTTATAATGCTGTCGTTTTTATTTTTTAAGGCATACTATCTCCACATAAACATTCTCTGGAGAGATATTTTAATTACATACACATTCTTGTGATTTAGATTTTTCTAAAATCTGAAATTCCTGAACTCCTAGTAAAGACAAACAGGAAACATCGTGGAAATGGGAGACAAATAGGCAAACTGATAGCAACAAGCTGTTTTTCATTCTACCAATAGAGGGACACAACCAAACACTTCAACAGATACCAAAAAAACATATTTTTTTTTAATAGTATCAGAAATAGTTTGGGCTAGATTTCTTTTCCAAAAATAAACCAATAATAAAAATAAAGTTCTCTCACACCTAGGGTTAATGTGAAGGGAAGAGGCCAAATACATTTCATTATCTAAAATTTTCAGAAATTTTTTTTGCAATCTTGCAGTCAGGGTATCACTTTCCCATCAGTAAAACCTACTTGAATTTCATCTGGATTGTCTATTTGCCAGCAGGATAATGGCTCTGCTGCTGGCAAAAGTTTCTCAACATCCTTGTGTTATTATGACATAGCAAAAAGGAATTTGAATAGTGAAACATAAAGATGTGAGGTAGCTATGTAAAAGAATATCAATTTATGTGTGGAAATGGGGGTTCCCTAGAACATTAGATGTATTCATTCAGTATTTTAGCATTGTAACTACACTTGACTTGGAACCTATTCTGTCTACAAAATTTGTAAACATATTATAGATTATGAAATTAGTTAACATAACAATAGTGTCTACAACAATCTGTCCTGAACAGACAAAATACCTTTTCATTCATGCAATCTTAAAATCATAGAACACTTTGTGTTGGAAAAGATCTGAAAGATCTTCTAGCTCCAAGACCCCTCACCACAGGCAGCGACACCTTCCACTACGCCAGGTTGCTCAAAGCTCTGTCCAACCTGGCTTTGAGCAGTGCCAGGGATTGGGCAGCCACAGCTTCCCTTGGCAACCTGTGCCAGCGCCTCACCACCCTTACCGTGAAGAACTTATTCCTGATATCTAATCTAAACCTATCTCTTTCCATGTAAAGCCATGAAAGCAGCTCAATGTGAGAGAAGTCTTGGCGTAAGAAAAAAAGTGTGTCATGTAGGATCTTGCAATACTGAGAAGGTGTCAACTGCAATTGTTTTTCACCTCTCGACTCACACCTTTCTGCATGCTCTCCTGACAGAAACGGCTGTTTCAGCAAGGTGCCAAAGTACATAGTTCTTGATAATGTGCTTTCATATGCACAAATACACTGTATAATCTTTTTTTCTTTTTGTAAACTTCTGAATAGTGCTAATGGATTCAGAATAGGACACTACTGAAAAGATCTTCTCTTTACTTTTCAGTAAAATTATATTAAATAACAAGTGTGAGAAAGTTGTGAATTATTATTAAAGTGAAAATATAATATTAAATACTTCATTTTTAAATACTTTTTAATATTTGTTCTAATCATTTGGTTAAAAATTCATTTCTATGCAGCTGCTAAACATTTCTGGCAGTGATGGAATTATTTTTTTTCCCATGTAATTGTAAGAACTAATTAATAATTGGTACATATTTTACTCTAGTAGTTTTGCAATTATACATTTCAGATAATACTCTGCATCTTAATGTTCTCAATTTCTGTCTCAGGGGCATCTCTGCTAAATAAAAGACTTCCTCAAATCTGCAATTCTTATGATATATCAGGGTGAATATCTGTTTTCAATCACAATCATTAGTCTATCTGATTCTATTGCTTCTGAGTATATTTATGTATCGGGCACATTTTTCTAAAATGAAGAAAAGAATGCAAATATTGCATAATTTGAACCAGAGACATTGTTAAATTCAACCACATTTTTCATTTAAATTGTATGGTATATTTCAGTCATGGCAGAACATGATTTATTTAATCTTGGTCATTGTATTTCTAAAGTAGGCTGTAGAAGAATATTGTAATCAGGTTGCAGATTTAATAGGAAGGGATTGTTTCAACTAGCTATTTTCATCTGGAGGGAATATTGGTTTAGGTATCTGCCAATTTTCTATACTCCTGCTACAAAATCATAGCGGTCCTAAAGGGGGCCCATACTGTGTTAGGGCCAAATCCAATGAAGTATTTAAAGCAAGCAAGTATAGGGCAGAAGTTAGCTCCTGAAGATCTAAATTATGGCTCAGTTCCCAGTTGCAGCTAACTCTGGAGGTGCCTGAACCTTATAAACTACTCTGAGACTTCGAAGTTTCCCTGCCATCTAGCTTTGCCTTAGAAAGGCTCAAGCTTGTGTCCACCTTAGTGAGTAAGCTAAATACACTCCAGGAGGATTTGCATCCTTTTTAAATACTTTAGTTTCAGACACTTAGATCTAAAGTAAAGCCACAGCAAAAGCTGTTTTTGCAGCAGAGTGGTTTAAGTCATTACTGAGAAAAAGAAAAATGAAACACAGAGATTCAATCCTGTCTCCATCCGTAGGTGTTCAAATTTCTATTAAAGTCATCGGCATATAAGCTAAGCTTCCTGGGGAAGCAAAGCAGGCATACCCCTTCCACTGAAATTGCACCACTGTGCAGAAGGAATTCCAGATTTATTCAGCCAGAAACAGTTCACAAGAGCAAGTGTGATGCTCTGTCCTTATGATTAGGGCACTCATTTGTGAGGTAAGGGAGCACAGCTCTACTCCCAGGACTGCTTCTGTATTTTATCCAATGACTACTTAATGGATGTACAAGCCCAAGAGAGAAGGTAAGGAAGCAGATCTTCCTCTCACCAGATGAAGGCTGGCTTTTATATTCTCTATGTAAGGATAATGAAGTGGGTTTTTTAGCCTTTACCCCATTCATGAGGAATGCTTACAGTCAGGACAGAATGTGGGCAATAATAATTGTACCCAATAGCACTCTTTCTAGTCTGTGCAGGTTCAGACTTAAGCATGAATCTCATTATAAATAATAGAATATAATAAAGCAAGACAGAAAAACAATGTTCTTGTCCTGTGGGATGATCCTGCAAGCTTGTATCTCAATAATGGCATACTCATGCCCATACAAACACTGCATAAAATGCCTTCCCTGGAAACAGGGACTCTCTAGGGTGATTTTGTGAAGCTGAACTTGAAAACTTGTGCAGCTTTATGGTGCAGCTTTATGGGTGAATATGATTTATTATTTTTTAATGTAGAATAAAAAAAGCCCAATCCTTACTAAACTGAAAAAATACATACATTTACTATGAAGCTGATAGGAGAAGAGGAGAAATAATTCAAAAATGTCTAGCACATCACTAGCTGGAACAAATGTTCATATGAAACAATAATTACTTTAAAGTCAGTTCAGCAGGAGAGTTAGAGCGGGATCACTTCATGACTCTGTATTGTTTTGTACAGCTGTCCAATCTGAGTCACAGAATGGTTTCTCATCTGTTTTCCCTGAGTACTGTGTTGAATGCCTGCCTACTGCTCTGAAATGGAGTAGCAGAGAACTAAATCTAGACATTTGCACCAAGCAAATGAGCCTAGTCCACCACTGGGTTATAATTCTTGCCTCTTTCTATTTATTTTTTTTTTCTTTCTCAGTCTTCTTTTTTTCTTTTAGAAGGTGCCTTTAATCAGGTATAAATGCACACTAACTCCCAAAATTCCTCTGGCCAGATTGCTGGTGAACTCCATTGGAAGAAGTCAGTGCCCGAATACTGACAGTTCATTCCCTCAGCTGAAAAATAAGTTATAGTAACTGCTCTGCAGTCCTTTCTCATGAAGGGGGCAGTCCCTCTCCTCTTCAGCCTTTCCTGTGCCACAGCAGGTCAGCACTTCCACCCTTTCTCAGGATTATCCCACACAGCACAGAAAAGCAGACATGCCACATATCTGTCCACCTACATCTGACAGTAGATCATGGTCTGCAGCATGTTGGGTGAAGAAGGTATCTCAGTGCTGGGACACTGCTACACTGTGGGATCCCATTAGTTCTCTTGCTAACTTCTCTTGCTGACACATTCTTACTACTTCATTGCGTATCCTGACTCTGAAAATAAATAAATAAATAAATAAATGCTGAGTCTAGACTTGATTTAGAGTAATCTGAGTTACAGGTACATAGATTATAAAATCAGAAGACACTTTTTAGTCACCTCATCTGAGCCACAAGAACTTCCTGCATTAAATTTGTGCTTAAATGGGAATTAGTCCAGTAACTTAAATAGGCAGGTAAAGTCCTGTATTCTGAGAAAAGTTACGCAAGATGAGCATCCTGAAACTCAAAATCTCAGAAGTGATTGAGAGCATAGGGAAGTAAATCAAGCCTGGGAAGATATGGCCCCTTTGTGGAAATCTGTAAGAGAACTTCCACATCTAATGATAAAGGAATACTTTTATATATTGAAAGGAGATGATACAATAAAACACCAGTCATAAAATGACAACACTTGTGAAGTTATTATTGTTTTGAACAAACAAGGATGAAGCATAGCTATTCATAAGAAAATTTAACCTGCTTGCTTTTTCTGGACAGAGTGGTGAAATATAAATCATGGGATTTTAGTATCAGGCTCTTGTATGATCTCTTAAAAACTGGTTGTAGCAGGAATAAATCTATAAAGAAAATTCAGATAATTATAAGCAAATTTCTTCCACAGACCTAAGGCTGAGATTTTTCTCCTTTGCCTACATATTGGTTTCCCATAATACTACTTGGTGTGCATCTGTGGTATATTAGCTGCTACTGTTTTGAAGTGTTAAAAGCAATATGTATTTTAGACAATTTATAGCATAACCAAACTTTCAGTAAGATGCACTTTCCATTGTTCATGGCAGTTCTGCCTGCGATGCACTTTCCATTGTTCATGGCAGTTCTGCCTGTAAGCACCTAGCAGAATGCAGCCTGCGGGAGGGAAGGAGGACCTGGGCTGTGCAGCCTGAGCATGGTTATTAGAGTAACAGTAGAAACTGCAGAAAATCATTCCTCTTGAGTTTATTTCAACAGCACTGGAAGTTGTGCATGTATGTGTGTTTGTGTATGGGTCTTTATCACTGGAGGAACAGTTGAAGGCTTTTGAAGAACAGTTTAAAAAGCTGTTGAAGAAAAAAAAATCAAAAAAACAACTCAGAACATGAAAAACTGTTAAAGAAAAACTGACACAGAAAATGTGACTCTGTAACTCATGACCTATAACTAGACTTGCTACATAGATATGTCAGAAGGAAAGCATGCACATTGTAAACAAGCAACCTGAAGAAGTTGCCTGATTTTCTAGGATCCTGGCTAAGCAGGGTCTTGGGAGGGTGGAGGGCAGCTGTAAGGTCTCCTTTGTGTCTTTTCCTCCAACCGCCTGACAGAAGGTGAGCTCTGGTTTCTCATTAGCAGATATGCTAATATAATTTGTCACTGCCTGAGGGAAAATGGAGGTATTTCTTGCTCCCCCTTCTCAAGCCCTGCTGACTCCTAAAAGCAGCTGAGCCCCATTGCGACAGCTGTGGACAGCTAGCAGAATGTATGTGAAATCATACTCTGCTCTGGACCACCAAAGCTGGAGAACAGCGCAGTTAAGTTGGACTCAGCTCTTTCCAAGGGTCTGTCCTTGGCTGGTGCTGCAGACCTACAGATCTGCAGAAGCACACTGCATATTCTGTGAGGAAAAACTGCAGTGACCAGCTCAGTAAAACAGAAAATAACATTTATGGAAGTCTTACCTCACAAATCGCGTGGCTTTCATGGACTTTTCTTCCTAGCTCTATTTCTTCTCAGATTTAATATTCCAGATAGCTGAATAGTTATTTGTTATATTAGCAGTTTTCATTCATCATGAAGCACAAGATGTAAACAAAACCACATTAATATTAATGTACATGTAATTAGAAATGAAAAATATATACTGAATGTTTATCAACATCATTAGGCAATCGGTAATTTTCTTATTAAGAAAGAATGATAATGAGATTCTTGGTAAATCTCAAACACTAACAGAAAGACTTGTGCTGTGCATCCTTCATATTCACAGGAGGGCAAGCAGTCTGCCTTGGGCCTCTCTTCCCATATGTGTTTCCTTCGATAAAGTCAGTTGTAACGGCACAATGTACTGCTTATGTGGCTGCCAAGTTTTAATTGAAATGTTGTGATAAATTTTGCTGCTTAGGTCAGATGTTATTTTCTGGTTAAGGAGGGTTCAAGTTGGTCTCTTAAAAAAACACTCTTGATTTTTATAGTGTCCAGTGATCTGTTCCTGGAAGTTGATTTACCACAGATATGACCTGCTTACTTTAAGTTGACCTCCTCCAAAATTGTCAAGACTCAGGTTCATTTACAGACATTGGCTAAAGGTGTATTTTAGTATACTGGGTTCCATTTTATTAGTGTGAAAATAGGCCTTACCTAATCGATAAGACAGGAATCCTTAGTTTTATTGCTTTAGACTAGAGACTTAAAGGTCACTTAATATAAACAGAGTTGGGCACATAGCAAAGACAGCAATAAATGGTAGAAACCTCAACACAGATAATCTTTGTGGCCTTTTATCAGAATAAAAACAAATCAAGGGCATCTTTATATCTTCTCCTCTCAAAAATGCAGCTTTACAGTGATCCAATGTGAGTTTGGCTATAAAACATTTACAGAGCTATTGTACTTAAATATATAAATTAAAGGGAAGATTTCAATTACTATGTTATCTAAAAGGCAGCTTTTAAATTACCAGTTTCATAAATAAACTGTGTGTATGAGTAGAATTAAAATAGAAGCGGTAAGTATATAAAATATCTATGTGAAGTAACTGCAGTCATAAGAATTCAGGCCATCAAAAATTCTCTAATACACGGTTTGAATCTTTTTTTTTTATATATATATATACTTACAATAGACCTGTTAAATATCTATGGCATTGTACATGTGCTCAACAACATAATTATTTCAAATTACATGAGTTTCCATGCAACAAAACCACATCTTTGTGAAACTACACTGCATTTGGTAAATTAAGGTTATTTCTAAACGGTAACTTTTTGCCAGCTGAAGAAATGAAATATGCAATTGAAATCTTTTGATAACAAAACTAAAGTAGAAAGAAATACACCAGACTAATCATGCAGAATCACTACCAGTCACACAAAATAAACTGGAAACAAAATTGTGTTTATTATCCAGTGCTGCTGTCTGTTTACTCAAGAATACTTTACAAAAATAAACAAATACGTTTATGAGAAAAAGCTCACGTAAAAAGATCTTCTATTACATTATTCCTTCCGGTATTTCGAAAGAATGGAATTATGGCTTCTGAAATTAACAAACACAGCTAAATTAATCATTTTAATTAAAATAATTTAATTCACATGAGCTGTAATTAGGCTTGAAATGAAAACCAAAGAATTTCTATCTTTAATAAAAGCTCATGTCAATTCTAAACATTACAATCCGAAATTGAGACTGCTTTCAAGGGATTTCTCTTCCCTCTCTCCCCCCCAACCCCTAAGTAAATTTTGCAAATGTAAAACTGAGTATAAAGATGTAATTTCTTTAGAAACCATAAATATATATGTAGCTGACTGATTAAACAGCTTGAGAATTTTGCCTTGCAATTTTGTTTCACAAGGCATGGTTGCTTTTATAATGTAAAGTGCAATTGCAGCGGATCCAAATGATAACTTCTTCTTTTCCAGGTAAACTTGCTGTGTTCATCTGAACTGTATTCATGCCTTTACAGCCTTTCTGCTGTAAGTTTTATCCAATTTGTCCAGATTGGGCACATCACATAAACCTCTAGCATATTGTATGCAAGAAATTTGTCTACAAGGTCTCAGAATAGTCAAAGTAGCCTGGCTGGTTTTACACATTTTCTTCTGATGCTGGCAAATGTCCTCTGAGGCATTTTCACTTTAATCTCCACTCTGTGCACCAGAAGATGCTCCTGTCTGAGAAGCTGGCCTCTTTTTCCTACCATACCTCTTTCTCTCAATGCTTTGGGTCCTTTAAAGGGCAATGTCAAACATCAGAGCTCCTAGAGCTGGACCTTGCCACTTGCAGAATACTAAGGACTGTGTGCTGACACAGCTAGCAGTTAGGTGGACGTCTTTGAGCACTTCACAGTGCTAAGGGAAAAGAGGCTGGGCTGAACAGGGAAGAGCACAAGCATTCATTTCTACCAACCCCAAAAATGTTAGTCATCAGCCTGACCCTATTACTGGAAGAACATACAATAAATCAGATACATCAATATTTCTCCTCATGTTCAAACCTCATTTGTATCCAGTCTCTTCATTCATTCACCCCTTCTTCCTTACCTCCTCGTAACTTGCTACTTTCAGCTCTCTATGCTCTTCCACAGTTCTTACAACTGTTTTCCTTAATATCACAGAATCACAGGATGGTTCAGGCTGGAAGGGACCTTAAAGACTGTCTAGTTCCAACCCCCTGCCAGGGGCAGGGACTAAACCAGGCACTGACTGCGCCACACAGCTTGATATTGTCGACAACATTGCTGTGGACACACTCAATCCCACTGTCCATGTCACTGACAAAGGTGCTGAACAGGATCAGTCCCAACACCAACCACTGAGGAACACCACTCGTCACTGGTGTCTACTTGGACATTGAACCATTAACCGCAGCTCTCTGAGTGCAACCATCCAGATGATTCCTTACCCACCAAGAGATTCATCCATCAAATGCATACCCCTCCAATTTAGATGAAAGGATGTTGTGCAGAACAGTGTCAAATGCCTTGCACGAGTCCAGGTAGATGATGTGAGTTGCTCTTCTCTTATCTGCTAATGCCATGACCCCCTTATAGATATGCCATGTCGGCTGTCACCAATCACTCCTTATTGTCCATGTGCCATATCATAGTTTCCAGGAGGATCTGTTCCATGGTCTTGCCAGGCACTGAGGTGAGATTAACAGGTATGTAGTTCCCTGGGTCTTCCTTTTTGCCCTTTCTAAAAATGGAAGTTATATTTCCCTTTTTCAAATCAGCAGAAACTCCACCAGACTACCATGATTTTCCAAATATGATAGATAATGGCTTGGCAACTGCATCCAACAGTTCCTTCAGGACTCATGATGCATCTTGTCGGGTCCCATGAACTTGCGCACCTTCAGGAACCTGATCTTCTACAGCAGGCGGTTCTTCATTCTCCCAGTCCTTGTCTTTGCTTCCTGCTACTTGTGCAGCGTAACTGGAGCTCTTGCTGATGAAGACCAAGGCAAAAAAGTCATTGAGTACCTTGGCCTTCTCCATGTCCTGGGTGACCAGGACTCCATTTCCTCCTGCAGAGGGCACATGCTTTCTCTTATTTTCCTTTTATCACCAACGGACCTACAAAAGTTTTCCTGTTGCCCTTAATGTCCTTGGCCAGATTCAGTTCAATCAGGGTTTAGCTTTACTAACCTAATCCCTGGATGCTCTGACTTTTTCTCTACATTTCTCCCAGGTTACCTGTCCTTGTTTACACCCTCTGTAGGGAACCTATTTATGCGTGAGTTTGTCCGAGAGCATCTTGTTCTTTCATGCAGGCTTCCTGTCATTCCTGTGTGACTTCTTTGTTGGAATTCACTGCTCCTGAGCTTGGAGGAGACCCATACATAAGCTAGCAATGTGGTGGGGTTGTTGATTTCTGCTGATCTTTCAATAAAGTTTCATGACTTGTTCCCTCGTGCGTATCCCATCCTTCCATTCTCTGTGCATCTTCTACAAACCTCCTGCACTCATACAACTGCAGTGTCAAAGGCTTTTCATTGCTGTGGTTCCCATGTGGCCACAGGGAGGGAATAGGAAGAGGGCCTCTTGTGCAATGATGGACTTTGTCCTTTAAAGCATTCAGGCCTTGCTGTTGCTTGTCCTTAGTTGTACAGCTGGAGTATGCTTCACCTGGTCTTTAATGTATCTCTGTCCTATGAAGCAATTACACAAAACTACCTGTTTCTGTCAGAAAGCAAAAGGGATAGGAAATAAAAGGAAAGAATCATGCATTTAAGGAGAAAAAGTCTGAGAAAATAATTGAAGCAGAAATATCTTCAGGACCAAAATATTTTCTGTAAAGTACCATGATACATTTGATCATCAGCTATAATACCAATTTTAGTTTGCAGATATTTACCAACATAAATGTTTTCTTTAACTAAATCTCTTCATATGGGCCTCATGACAAGAAATATTTCTAATACTGATTATCAGCTTGCCTTATAGTATGCTGAAGGGAAGTGAGGGTCTCTTCCTCGATATTACAGGTTTCTGACCTTTGTCTCCTAGTGCCTGATGTGTGGGTGGAAGCTTTGAAGTACCAGTGCTGGAGGGACTAAATGCTATTTAGAACAAGAAATACTGAGCCCTTGAACTTACTATTGCAACAAAAGTAGAAAAAATCACATGAATATGTCTGTAAAAATTTGGTAACATTGATTTCTAGATCTATTCAAGTACACAACATCTTTGCCTGGAGTAGTAAATTCTCCATGTTATCCTTACTAGCCAATGTGCACTATTTGGTAGCTGTCTTGGTCCTGAAAATCTGTGTCCATAACTGCCAAAAAAGTTCCGTGGAAGATCCCGCTTTTCTCCTGGAGGCCACTTTTATCTTAAGACAACAAACTACAGAGAGACTCAAAACTATCAGTGAAGCACTGATCGTCTCTATATAATGTTAAAGAATATTGCATGAGCAGTGTTCTCATAAGAAAGCTATCAAAACCCTTGTTTCAGCTCTGTACTACTGAGAGAGCAAATTTAGGTAGCAGCATAACAAATATCTAATAGAACAAAAAGGCAGGTATTGGTGTCCTCTGGATTATTCAAAGACGGGGAGGTCTGATTTTCAACCACGATATTAAGTGAACAAATCTGTGTATTTGGAAGTGAATGTCCTCTTCCAAAGACCTGATTTCCGAAACACTAAACTTGTAGTTACCAACTTTCAAAAGCGAGAAAATGATCTGTAAAAGGTCTCATATCTCGTTTTTTAAATGCAGTCGAGCATATATTAAGATGTTTAACTGTATGCTTAGTGATCAGTCTCATTGCAATTCCTTAAGTGGTTCACTGGTCTATTCAGTGCTTTACAGAATGTTAACATGTGAGCCACTTCAAGTTAATATGCAGGTTAAAATAGTTTCAACAGGTTCCTTAAAACTCATAGTACACACCTTTTTACAGTGTCAGATATCTCAAAAATCTCACTTAAATACTTAAACTTATAGCCAGCCTTCTCATTAAGATACAGGATACCTGGGTGCTGTGAAAAGCACCTGGGGCTGAAGATCTATTCACAATAGACAGTCATTATCAGAAATGTTGGAAAGTTACCATGACTTTGATAACTTACAATCGATAAAGACAGAAGAGAACAAAGAAGAGTTATTATGCAATAAAGATTAATTTGAAGCTATTACCAGTGAGCAACACCAGCAGCAACTCTTTTTAACACAATGAAAATTGAAAAATCTTACATGCCTTCATAATCTCTAGATACAGTTGCAGTAAGTGATACTTTCTGATGTGATTGCAAAAATTATTTTATCTTTTTAGAAATAGTTTTCACATCGTGTATACATTAACAACCTATCTTTTGAGATTATAACAGTAACTGACTCCAAAGGAACCACACTATTTAATAAATTTATACACTTTCTTTTTAATTTATAATTTTATTAAAATATAAATTAAAGATTATATACAACATATAATTTTACATTCCATAACTAGTTTATGATATATAATATAAATTCATTCAATCACTGTTGCATTAAAATAAATTATAATCATGATTAGCATTATACCAATCATCTATACATATTTTCATGTCTTTCTAGTAGATATATAAAGCTAATGTATGCATAGTATTTCTTATTTATTAGAACTTACATGCACATTCCAATATCTTCTTACACACCTACTGTTTAAATCTTGTTGATGTTTACAAATACCAGTGACATTACTGAACGTGCAAAACAGTTGTACTAGTTATTTTGGGGAAGGATTGTCTCTTTATCTTTCATTTTCTTACGAAAGGGTCTCAGCTGCTCACTTCTACAATTTTACTCTGAGGTGATAAATAATTCAGTATGCTAATTTGACAGATGACTCTCCAGGAGCCTCCTACCATTACTAGCACCATTAGACCATAATATACATGATGGGCATAGACCATTCAGCAAATGTCCTTCACTTGTTTACCCCTAAAGAGCTGTGCTCTGCGCAATTAACTGATGAAGCATTATGGGCTTTTTTTCCCCTTCCCTGCTATTTCAATATATCAATGCAGATTGTCTAAAGGCAAACTATATTTTGTTTTCTTCTGGCAAATTAGTATTTATGGGGAAACTGTAGACTTGTCTCATGTTCCAATTCTGCGAATAAAGAGAAAATAATAAGAAGCTAGAAAAGGAAATAATTATAATTTAATTTTTCTTTAATGATTTGTGCAGCACGTATAAGAAGTGCATTGTACAAAATGACAGAAGAATATGAAATTACATTCAGTGTCATGTCAACTAAGAGACACTGAATATATATTTCAGGATTTTACGCCACATTTCTGCTGGCTGGACTCTGGTTAGCAGCAAGAATCAAAAGGAGATTGTGTTAAAATTGTAAAAATCAAGTCTTTGTTAAATCACTTAGTGATAAATAATGGCCTTAAAATATACATATGACATGAATACCTGTCATATTCATGTCATATGCATATGATATGAATACCAGTATTGCACAGTCTATTTTAATCCTATATATAGATCAAAGCAGACATTTGTATTAAACGTTTGTTAGAAAAAGGAAAAAACAAAAAAAAATCTGTAAAATTGAGAAAATTTAAAGAGAAACCTACAAGAGCAGCAATTATTTTTTTTTTCCTGTAATTTTATGGCACTGAAATTTCTGTTCCATGGCAGCTATTACTAGAGCCAATCTCAGTACAGGGCATATGTGGTTATGCGCAAATAAATCCACAACAGACTCTTACAAATTATTACTGTATTTTCCTGTAATATATGATGCCAAATACATCATGAAGGCAATTTTAAAACTAGATTTTCCCTGCAAGAAAAGTTTGGTCTCTCTCTGAATTTCTTTTCTCTTTAATGTCTCCAGCTCTTCACCTATACGTGTTGATTCTCTCTCCTCAACTCTTCTAACTTTTCCATGACCTAGCATCAGTAAATTTTTTTATAGTAAAAGAGGAAATGCAGTTATAAGCCTGAACTGAATCCTGTCACAGGCCTTTATTAGCGCCAATCTTTTCCTTTCTACACTTTCTATAGACTCAGTTTTGTCCTAGTTTCTTAAGTTTCATGCACTCTACTTTAAAAAAAAGAAAAAAAGCAAAAAACCAACAAAACCCAAAACATTTATAATGGAAATTAAATGTGAAAACATTCCTATTATTTATTTCTAAAATCGTCTTAATTTTCTGTTGAAATCTGTTTAGTCACTCCCATACGGGACACCAGCTCTTCTAAGCTTATTTGAAAACTCATAACTTCCACTGTCCTAAATAAACTTTGGTTCTGGTTCTGGTCCTTGGGCCACTTTCTCCATTTTACCCTAAACTGCCATTATGTGAAAAATATCCTATCTTGTCTGGTGTCTTATCAGAATGGAGCAGGGCATATAACTGAGTATACTGGAAAGGTAGAGGGCTGCACAGGAAGATCCAATATGTTTCAATTATACAAACTCCCTTCTGCTCAGGTTGCAGAGAGCCAGGATAAAAGGTTGTATACCCTTTCCTACTTTCAGGTTTATCTGCCCATCACTAGTATGAAAGTTGTGCAAATAGCCTCTGCAGTATCCCAGGCAGATCTGCTCTCCATTTCTTTTGATCTACTAATCTGCTCAGAGAGAAATCAGAGATCCAGGGGGAAGCAGATGAGGTGGACTCCAGGGAGTGAACAGCAACAGGAGGAAAAGGAAGCTCAGCTTGCTCTCAGGGATGATATGGCGTACAAATCCTACAATTTTCAGGTAGCTGACATTAGTAAATTAAAGTTTGTGATTTATTCAAGTACTCTAGTAATAAGAACTGTGCAAAAGATAGAAATATAGTCCAATTTTTCCGTACTTACTCAAACTTTTGAATGCATATCTGCACTATCCTGCATTTATTCTGCTTAAGCTTCAAAACCTACTAGTTTACACAGTACTTACTCATTTATAGCACTCACAGCAATAAATTAATCTTGATTTCTGCTAAAGAAAATGTAGTAACAGTCTACTAAAAATACTTAGAAACAATGGAGGTTTTTTTGCTGCCGATGCAAAGTGCTCATGTGGGAGAAATATAAAATGCTTGCAAGTGCTGAGCATTAACAAGTGATTAGAAAATATGCAAATAAGCATGTTCCTATATAATTTCCCATTTCCATATAAAAGTATTCGCAGGAGCATGTGGCCTTGAGTAGCATTTTCAAAAACCTGATTATTTACATGTAATTAAAAAAATCATTAATAAAATATTAAAAATGGTAATTTTTCTCTTTATTTTTATAAGTGAAGTTTGTTTAAATGAAACTTTCCTGTCTTCCATTAAACAAGATTTATGCTTCAAATGGCAGTCAGATAGTAATGAAAAGACATGGGACCCAGGGGACTAAGAAAAAAAGCAAACAATTTTCATTGAAAATAAGGTTTGTATGGTTGTAGTGTGAGCTGTATTGTGCCAAGCAATGGTATTAGCATCCCCTTAGGCATCATGGTAAGCACTGGACATGTGGCTTTAAAAAAAAGAAACTTCTATCATCCCACTTTCTCCCAGTGGTGCTTTGTTGGTTCACAGCAAGAGTCTGGCTTCATGTCTTGATCCCACTTAAGGAGGAAGTCCAACTCAATTCAATTTGTCTCTCTGCCTTTTAGTAATGAGACAACATGCATGTGAGCAAGCAGCATGATAATGCAGAACAGATGGGCAGATTTTTGTCTAATTAGATTGTGGACAGCTTGTTTGCTTGTAGTAAACGTGCGTATATTTAGAAGTTTCACACTTATTATCGAGACAACAGATTAGTCAAAGACAAGGAAAGAGCCCTTGTTTATTTTCTGTTCAGCATACGTGTAGGTCTAGTAAAGAGAGCTGTTTGATAAATTTGCAAGTGTAACTAAATTATTCTTGGTTATCATGCTCTTCATGGATAAAATGCTGTGCATTTTGTTTGTGAAAGACAACGTACCATACCCGAACCCTTCTTTTCGAACAGATCACTAGTTCACACCAATATATGTGCAAATTATATTTTGCAATATTTGACCAATCTTTTGCAACTACTATGCAAGGACAATGACTTCAAAGAACATCTCATTAGTCACTTTCAGTTATTCTCCTAACACGTATTTACCGGTTTGCATTTTTTAATGTTTCTATTAGCATCATAAAGCACTTGAAAGTTTGTTAGGCAAAGCATTGAAATGTTCTTGGAGGAAAATTACCCTTATCTGTGGTGTCATATTACTTTATAGACAGCACAAAGTGTATTAAATGCAAAATAATATTGCAAGATAGAAAATATACTGTATGAAGGGAAATATATGGTATTGGTATTCCCATTGAACTTCAGCAGGTTACTCTACTTGTTAGTTATTTGCATTAAAATGTAATTTAGGAAGAAAAGGTAATGGCTACTTTTTAATGTACTATGAGTTTGCACATGCTATACATGAGCCTATTTCCATTCCTTCTGCACATACAACTGACTTGGTTTTTAAAGTTGATACTACAGCAAAAGAGACAGATCTTTCCAGCATTAATCATATATTTAGAAGAGGAATTCAGAGGATGGTGTATAGATGCCCATTATCCTTATGAGTCAACTCTTAGAGCATCTTAAATGGATTCATCCTGTTTTCCTTTCACTTCATGATCTAGACATGGAGAGGTGATGAGATGAGACAAGCCATCTTGATGTAGATATACTGATGAAGTTCATCTGAGTATCTTGTTTTTCACAGGTGACTAGGGGGATCTCAGTGTCCAGATAACAACAGTTATTAGGACACCCACCACTTATTTCTGATTAGCTCAGAATTAAACTGTGTAAAACTGAACTAATTCTAGCAAGAATGGAAGGGTCACTTTGAAATATGAACAGTTTTCTTTTACCATGTTTTTTTCTGTATTAGTCTGCTACAGTAAAAGAATGCCTAAAACTAAATTTTTGCTGAATTGGGAAATTCTTCCCTAAAGATGGAGACGCCTAAAGTTAGGATGTTCAACATTCAGCCAGTGTTCCTACTGCTGGTTTAAAGCAACTTTTCAGATTGTTAAGAGAGCAGATTTCATTTGCATCTGCATCTGTGACCTGTACCACTGCACTACTTCAGAGATGAGTTTTGCAGCACTCCAAAAAAAAGGTGGTCTTTTAAAAAAAAAATAAATAAAAAATATGTGCTGCAGATTTGAAGCAGAAGACATTTGATTCACCCAGAATTTAATCATTACTAGGGGCTGTTCCTACTGTGCTTTGGCAAGTCTTTATTGTTAATAACATCATACTGATAATAGAAGTAATATATACCAAAATTCGTTCCATCTTCAAAAATACAACCTTTAAATGACTTGTTCTGCATCTGTCCTTATTGACTCTTTAAAGTCACAGGTCTCTCTTGACACAGGATTCATGTTTTCACCAGGACTTTGTATCATTTAGGAAAATATTATTAGTTAAGCCATTGTTTTTATGGAATTAAATACTCACTGTGTTTTTCTGGAAGGACCAAATAGTCACTTTAATCTCACTTTCTGTGATTAAAAAAAAAAAAAAAGAGAGAGTTCTAAATGTTTAAACTCTGCTCCCTGGTATCCACTATTCTTTGTGTTATAGTTCAGAATTTCAAAATACTTCCTCCAATCAAGATTTTCTATTGATTTATCATAGAAAATGTCCTGTAGGAAGTAAAAAGGTAGTGCTTCTCTTTGTGCATCACATGCTGGTTCCAGACATGTACACTTACCTTATAATTTATAAACAGCTAAGTCTCACAGGAAGATCTGGTTTCTCATATGTAGCAAAGTGAGTTTGAAGAAATATTGAGTAAAACACTAGCATTACTGAGCCTATGCTTTTATCTTCCCTTTAGTCTTTTATTACTGTGGACCTTCTTCCTGTAAATGTTCACTTCCTTCTGATATGAACAGAAGAAATAACGCCAACATCGTCTTTTTGTTGCCTCCTATCACCACAGTTTTGTTTTCATAAGCCCAAAGTCTTGCTCAGGAAATTCTGTTAAAGCAGCTCCATAGAAGGAAGGCAAAAGATGGCAGTGCCAACCTCAGTCAATGACTGTTTAGAACCTGCCATTTTGGATAAGGCTAGCAAACATGTTTTTTTAAAGGAATAATTTCAAAGAAATAACACCTAGATAGAAACATCTGGGTTTTGTGTTTGGTGCAAGCCAGGTGAAGAAGCCATCTAATTTGTGCCAGTATATCTGTTAACTTCAGAAAGCTTCTGCTTTCCTGGCAGCCATGGACGTCCCAGCAACCCAGCATCTGCCAGTTTGCTCATTCTTCTTTACCTTGCCCATCCCCTCTGCCAAGCATTTTCTGGGCAGGTGACAGAGAGGGCTCTTGCTGGCACTCAGATTATGGCTCTCTTCTTGTCCCAGCTCTCAGGGCTTCCTCAGTGAAGGACCTTCACAAGCCAGGTGGGCAGGCTGCTTGTTCCCAATCTCCTAAACTCTGCAACAGACAGCTGGCGAGTCTGTTGAGCATTCTGAAACTAGCCGGGGGTTTATGCACGATTTCCAAAGGACTGTAACATAACTTTTTATCACTGTTTGTAATTTCTTTTTTTTTTAAAGAAGAAAATTTCCACATAATGTTTCTCTCACAATTATGTTATTGCTCTTTATCATTCCAAAGGAGGTGGTTTTACCAAAGTACTGAAATAAAAAAACACTACTCATAGCTGAAATCTAATTTCAGATGTATCATAGTTTAGACACGGAAGCTATGCTCAGAAGCAAAAGAGATGGCAACTCTTTTATGGACTATGGAGATGTTAGAGAACCAAAGAGCAAAAATACTGGATTGTGTGATAATATCACTAAATAAAGCACAAACCTTAACTAAATTATACGTATTATTACATAACTAATTATACAAAGTTATTATCTTCCAGATAGGAAGCTGATTACCCAATAAAGCTGTATTTCATTCAGAGCAAATCTGATTTATATCTCTGTGTGAATTGGCCGGTTTGAACAAAATCACTTGTGACTTATGCTTGAAGTGTATTCTTTAATCAGTTTCTTTTTTTTTATTATTGTTACTGGCTGGATGGCCGCACGCAAAGAGTAGTGCTCAGTGGCTCAGTGTCCAGCTGGAGCCCCGTAACGAGTGGTGTCCCCCAGGGATGGGTGTTGGGACCGGTCTTGTTCAACATCTTTGTGGGTGACATGGACAGTGGGATTGAGTGCGCCCTCAGCAAGTTTGTCGATGACACCAAGCTGTGTGGTTCGGTTGATAAGTTGGAGGGAAGGAATGCCATGGAGAGGGACCTTGACATGCTTGTGATGTGGGCTGATGCCAACCTAATGAAGTTTAACCATGCTAAATGCAAAGTCGTCCACCTGGGTCGGAGCAATGCCAGGCACAGCTACAGATTGGGCGGGGAGGAGATTGAGAGCAGCCCTGCGGAGAAGGACTTGGGGGTGTTGGTTGATGAAAAAATGAACATGAGCCGGCAGCGTGCGCTTGCAGCCCAGAAGGCCAACCGTATCCTGGGCTGCTTCGAAAGGAGTGTGACCAGCAGGTCGAGGGAGGTGCTCCTGCTCCTTTACTCTGCTCTCGTGAGACCTCACTTGGAGTATTGTGTGCAGTTCTGGTGTCCTCAACATAAAAAGGACATGGAACTGTTAGAACAAGTCCAGAGGAGGGCTAAGAGGATGATCAGGGGACTGGAGCACCTCTCGTATGAAGATAGGCTGAGAAAATTGGTGCTGTTCAGCCTGGAGAAGAGAAGGCTGCGTGGAGACCTCATAGCAGCCTTCCAATACCTGAAGGGGGCCTATAGGGATGCTGGGGAGGGACTCTTCATTAGGGACTGTGGTGAGAGGACAAGGGGTAATGGGTTTAAACTTAAACAGGGGAGGTTTAGATTGGATCTGAGGAAGAAATTCTTTACTGTGAGGGTGGTGGGGCCCTGGAATGGGTTGCCCAGGGAGGTTGTGAATGCTCCATTGCTGGCGGCGTTCAAGGTGGGATTGGACATAGCCTTGGATGGCATGGTTTAGTGGGAGGTGTCCCTGCCCATGGCAGGGGGGTTGGAACTCGATGATCTTGAGGT
This sequence comes from Amazona ochrocephala, assembly GCA_039720435.1. Lineage (NCBI taxonomy): Eukaryota > Metazoa > Chordata > Aves > Psittaciformes > Psittacidae > Amazona > Amazona ochrocephala. The sequence continues at coordinate 99,889,444 of CM077909.1, forward strand.
CCTTTCCAACCCTTACTATTCTATGATTCTATGATTCTATTATTATTTTGGCTAGAACACCCAAATAAACTTTCAAAATTCTTTTTCTTTTTTTCTTTATTATGTATTTCAGACATTATACCTCCTCCTGTAGTGAATTTTGGATTTAATACCAGTTGATTGGAATATGTCACATGGGAAAACTCTTATGGTACTTTGCATACATCCTGATTTTCTGCTTTATCCACATGCGAGAAAACAACTTACACTAACTGGCTTCCCAGAACCTAGTGATTTAATTTAATTTGAGCTTTTTATTCCTTTGGGATAGTGTTATCAATGCGTGAGTGATCTGAACATATTACTGCCTGACTCTTAAATTTTAGACCATATTTCTGAATTTCTTATTTTTTATATTTTTAAACATTTCAGTCTAAAGCAGTGGCTCTCCCAGATATTGAGGACATATCCCTTTATTCCCATTTTAACTGGTCTGGGACTTCACTAAAACTGATAAAACACAGGTAACAGGAGCCTTGTGCTACTGCAAACATTATGATACTGTTTTTGTGAAAGAAAAGTATAATTCAGAAATGGAATGTACCTAAAGGAATACAAAATTCACGGAGAGGGGAAGACATAATCAGGACCTTAATCACAGGGGTCTTAGTAGAGCAGCCCTAGTCACAACCGATTTTGAGAGAAGGTGTTGAACTTTGAATACTTGTGGAACTCTGTAAAAGCATCACAGACAATTGATTAAAACTGAATAAAAAACAGGTCATGATACAGTCTGAATGCTTCCATGTTGTTCCATCAGGGTATTAGCCTGGTTCTGATTGGAATATGGACGTGCCCTGGTCTTATCATAAGAAAGCCTCACACAAAATAAGCACATTTACAATGGAAGGATCTGGAGTTTCTTTTCAAAATAAACACTTTTAATAACCAACACAGAATTTGTCCTCTAGATACTATGATACTTGAAACCTTGGGGAATACTATCAATTTAGAGTATAGAGAAAAAAAGTATGGTATTTGTTGACCATACCACTAGCGAAAATATAGAGTGCTGGAAATTACTTCTGGATGGTGAAGCTTTATATAATTGCATCTCACATTAATCTTATTTCATTTTACTGTTCACAATTAGGAATTTTGCAACCTTAAACATGTGAAATTAAAACCATGGGTGATTTCTTAATTGTGCAACTCCTCAGTACTCAATTAGCATCACTCTCCTTTCCCCTATCAACGATGTAATACTGTACTAATGAAAAACAGGGCTTCTTTATTTGCTATGGCCTTGGGGTCAATTATCAATTTATCATTGTGTCCTGCAGGTTTAAAATAAAATACTCTGTGCAGTGTAACCATTGTACAAAATTGACATTAAGTAGATTCTGCAAGTATGGACTTGATAAAAAATACAAAGAGTGCTGCCTAAAAGGGTTCTACTTCCATAAATAATATTAGATTGCCTTTAATATAGGACAGTAGGAAACTCAAAAACTAATTTAAACGTTGTTTGTTTGTTTGTTTGTTTTGCTTTTGTTGTTTTTTTTTTTTTTTTTTACTATCTGTATATTCTCTATGAGAATAATCAAGAAAAAATAAATTTAAGGTAGCTTCATTTTTATTTTAAAGATTTTATATTGTTTCAAAATTAACATTAGTAATAAAAATATTGCTGCTGCTATTAGTGAATGATGAATTTAGGGTTTCTATCTTATGTAAAATACTGCTGTATTCATAATATTCATAAATCAATGAAAATTTACTTTGATATAGGAAGTATTAAAAACATTTTATTTAAATCAAAGAGAAAGTAATCAATTAGAAATAGTTTCTTATTAAAGCAAACACCTGGTTTGTAGTTCACTTACTGTAAAACTTCATCTTTTTAACATCCAGCATTGCCCTTTTTTTGTCCAGCTCTGATCTAGAAAGGTGGCTTGACACACGCTACTGCAAGGAACTTAAGGAAAGCAAATGAAAAATTCAGCACACTCCACATTCCCACCACTTGGTTGCCCCATTCCACAAAGAGATGTTCCAGGAATTAGGTCTTCATCTTGTTGGCTGATGCTGAGTCTTCATGGGGCTCTCTCTTAACTGTAACCTTAAGCCTGGGGCCCCACATTTTAGCACCTAGTTGTTGCTGCATATCATAAATCAAAATTCGTCTAATCTTTGCTTGCTCTGAGAAGGGGAATCTAATTTCTACCCTCTTTAATCTCAGGAGATCCTGTATTTCCTTTTTGTTTCACAAGACAGCAGCAAAAACTGATGGTCACCTTAGAGAAGATAAGCAGCAGAAGTTTGGCTTGGGGATGAATGTTCAGATGCTTTTTCCTCTTATTGATGCATGCCTGACATATAATCCACCCTGTCTTCACAGGCTTGCCTAAAATATTCAGGTAGTCATGTTCAGATAGCTGGTGATATATCAGCCCAGCTCTTCCACCAGAGTGTCACTGCCTCTCTGTCCAGTGCACACTGAACACTGATGACGGTGGTTTTGTGCATGAGTCAGGAGTGCTCTCCCAATTGTGTCAGAGCTGAAAGACATAAAATCATAAGACTTTTCCACACCTTTCTTTTTCCTTTCCCATTTCTAATCTTGAAACCAACTTTAATTGATCCTGCTTTCCTCCTACCCTCCTGGGACACTTTTCTTCCCTTTCATTTGCTCTGGTTAGTTCCCAATAAACTCAACAGCAGACACACATGGACAAAGAGGTAGTGGAATACAGACAATGCTGAGAAGTAGTTTTTCAAGTCAGATAGGTTTTCCCACCATACTCTCACAGATCTAATTCAAGCCTTTTGTGGCAACAAGAGCTTGAAGTGTATATCAATATTTTCATTCCTGAAACTAAACCAGCAAATATCACAAGAAAGAGAGTAATTTTTCAACTGGCGCCTTTTCCTGTGGCAGCACGCAGGGTGGCATGACTGAGATACGGCCTGTTTAATTGATTAGTTCACTTGAGAGAGGGTTGGGTATGGTCCAGTACAGATCATTCTAAACATTGATAAATTACCACCTTTGTGTGAAATGGTTGAGGTGGGACCACTGCCCTTTGACAAAGCAGAAAATGAAATGATTACTATTGGATTCTATTGACTTGTCTGGTTAGAGCAGTTGTGCTTCTTCCCAAAGGTTAATTGGACTTGAACTCAAGAAATTAAGAGGTCAGCTAGGGTCACAGTGACAGCAGGCAAACTTTTAACGTACCACTAATAATATTTGTCAGGGAAAGGCTATACTGGAGTTCTTTAGCCATGGCTCTGCTTACAAATTTGCTATAAAAAATGACTGTTTATCTACATTATTACTTAAGCTGTAGGTGCCTGTGAAAATATTCTCATTAAAATTCTGATTTTCATTCGATACTGTAGCTCAAATATCATGAATATGATGCTAGGCTCAAGACAATTTGTTGTCATAGCTTGTATGGATATATCAATGTGGACCATAATAATTTCCTGTCAGAAATAATGAGATATTCAGTGCAAAATGGTGTAAAAAAAAAAAAAAAAAAAAAGGCGAAGATACTGTCTGTGGCATAATTTTAAAGTTCTATACTTTGTAAAATCTTAAATTAACTTTGTTATTGTCTTGGTTGAGTGTGTTTGATTCTCTCTGATTTTCTAAATTCAAATTAAGAGTAATTCTAGTAATTCATTAATGTTTTTTGGTAAAAACTCCAGCATTAGTTAGGAGAGGATTGAGCTCTATGTTAGGTAAGAAGGAAAGAACCCCAAAATATCTTCTTGGATTTCCTTCTTCTAATTATTGCAAAGATTGCACCATATGTTCTTCTCTCACATACTTTCACATTTTTAAAATGATATCATATTCTTCACACATACTTCTAAATCTGTGTCTCTCACTCTCTGTATATACATGGGATATGTGCATATATACTTATACTCTTTTTTTGAAAGACATTATATATTGTTTATATTTCAAGATAAATGAACATTAATAATATTTAACGAAAGGTCAGAATTATACTCTCATATGTTATGCCTTTATTTTAGTTTATCAGATTTATGGGCCAGATTCTTCATCAAATTCGTCCTTAGTACAAGAAGAGAATATTGCAACTCAGTTTTGTAGCTTTCACACACTAGAGTTTGTTGTGAACTGGAAGACTGTAAGAATTTGGTTTGTATATGTTCTACACATAACTGTAGAGCATTTTCTTTGTTTATTCAGCTGATCTGGAGAAAGGGGAAAGATTACGGCTTGGGCAGTAATTGAGTCTGTTTAGTGTCATTAAAAAAAATATGATGCACTTCAATACTGATTTAATTGCTTTTAAGTATTTGAATTGGTAAATGGCTAGGTATGAAACTATGTTCTATTGCCTAGAAACTAACATAATACTGTGCTGACTAATATTCTTTGCTATACATGTAGCATCAGCAACAATGAATTTAATCAAGTGCAATCTGACACTATTCCATTGAGAAAGTCGTCACAGAGACTTCAAGATAATTCTCTGAATTGACAAAAATGTCATAAGATTAAGTTAATTAATGACGAGTATGATGCTTGCCTGCAGAGGTACCTGCATTTTGATGGCTGATTGATTTTTCTTTTTTTTTTTTACCAAGCCTTTTTCTCCATGACCGATGCAGACAGACACTGCTAAAACCACAAAGAGTTGGGGACAAATCTTGTGGAGGTGCTAACACAGAGCCATTCTATCTCCTTTCAAATTGAATATTAAATCATATCCAGTTTTTCTCTCTACATACCTCAAGAAAAATTATAAAACAAGGCAATGAAAATGAAAAAAAGGGCTGAGTGGGCTGGTGGAAAGAGGAGGGAGGGAAGGTATATGATAACTAGAAAAGTGTAGGTTGATTATGGACATTAATAGTGACTGCTGTAGTACTGCATATAATCAACGTTTCTGGAAATCTAGAGGCACCAGAAGAATTAGTCTTTCAACACTTGTCCTTCTCTTATTTACTGCAAAACCTAAGGAAAACAATTACTTTCAATTAATGGTTTTAATATCTTTTTTCAGCAAAGGTTTTTCAAATGTGAGAAAATCAGGACCTGCAAAACAGGCAGAGACAATAAAGTCTGAAGATACTTGTCCAAGAAGCAGTTACAGGCCCATCTCATACCTGGACTTGAGCTGCTCAAGGCTAAATGGAACCAACAGATCTGGTGAAAAGGCCTTTATGTCAAAATAAAATGTGTGTATCTACTTGAAAAAACAGATACACACAGTAGACCAGGCCACATGCAAGAATTATAAAACGGAGATAAAAAGAACAAGAAAATTTTTTTACATATTCTGAGACACATTCACATTCCTTGCAAAAAGATTTTAAACAAAGAAACCCACTTTAAAAGCCATGCTCGTAGGCCAGAAGAAGATAGGCTTCAGCATGGAAAAACAAGATCCTTACTAAATCATTTATAAAGTAAGAATTTTGATACCATTTTCTTCACAGACACAAAACTAACAAATAATCAGATAATAATCACTTGAATTAAAAAATCAATTTAAAAAATCTTTGCAATAACCTTATTGGACTGGCTAATGTTGCTCACATTGTACAATATATCATAAGAAATCATAAATGGAAATATGCAATACCACTTCTGAAGAATCTTTTTTATGACCAGAACCACAAATAAAATACCTATGTCTTGAATTTTGTCATTCAAAATCATGCACTACTTATGCAATAAAGAAGACTTTTTTGAGCATAATCAATATCATCAAACTTTCAGCACCTACTACTTGCCTGTATTTCTGATATCATGACACAGAAGTTAATCACTTCAAAACATTATAGAAAGCATTTAACCCATCTCTTGTCTTCATTACTCTGAATGAAGCTTTAGAGGTGTCTTATGTTCCCTCTACAGTATTTATGATGACATGACCTATCTACTTCAGTTTCAGTTCTGGAGTAAGAAATAGGAATATGCTGGGTTTCTTTCCTAACAGCATTATTCACGTAGGAAGGTGTCAAATATAAAGGGAAAAAGTGGGCAATATAGACTTGTGGTGGCTTTCCATAGTAACATTAAATTTAAAAAATAAAAAGTCTGTTAAAGGGGTTAGTACTTCAGTTCCTGACTTATAACCTAGGTTTCTCGGTGTTTAGAGAAAAATCAGGTTATGGCTAAATGGGGAAAAAGCTACAAAAGTATTCTTATTATATCAAATTGTCTCTGGATCAGCACTTAATGTAATTTACTACTGGAAAGAAGTAGAGTTCTTTTAACCTAATTTTCTATTTGGGAAGTGCAGTAAAACAGCCCTGCTGGAACTCATGCATTAAAGAGTGGAAGAAAATAGAGGAACAGCAATGAAAGCTAGTGAAAAAATGGAATTCTCACATTCAGACAGCCCAGGAAATTTTACTGTATTGGGTGCTGGCAGTGCTGGGGCTTATATTAGGAGGAATTCAGTGCCTTCAAATAAAAAGAATAGCTGAATTAGTTGTTTCTGTACTTTAGGCACTTGGAAAGTCTTGATGTTAATAGAAACACCATTTTTCTCACTTTTTCTAAATAGCTATAAAGATTAGAAAGCAACAAGGTCTGCCCACCAGAAATGTGTAGCTTCTTAAAATAAATCCCAAGTCTTACACTCATATTTTTTTAATATTTTTCTACAGAAATTTGGTTAAATTTTTAACTTATCAGTGTAAAACGTTTTGCATCAGATAAATGGTAGTTAATGACTTAATCATATCTCCTGATCATGATCAAGGAGATAAAATTAGTTTTCATGCACACAGAAACAAAAAAAAAAATCTATTTCTATATAGAATCATAGAATCATAGAATAGTTAGGGTTGGAAAGGACCTCAAGATCATCGAGTTCCAACCCCCCTGCCATGGGCAGGGACACCTCCCACTAAACCATGCCATCCAAGGCTATGTCCAACCCCGCCTTGAACACCGCCAGGGATGAAGCATTTACAACATCCCTGAGCAACCCATTCCAGGGCCTCACCACCCTTACAGTAAAGAATTTCTTCCTCAGATCCAATCTAAACTTCCCCTGTTTAAGTTTGAACCTGTTACCCCTTGTCCTCTCACCACAGTCTCTAATGAAGAGTCCATCCCCAGCATCCCTATAGACCCCCTTCAGGTATTGGAAGGCTGCTATGAGGTCTCCATGCAGCCTTCTCTTCTCCAGGCTGAACAGCCCCAATTTTCTCAGCCTATCTTCATACGGGAGGTGTTCCAGTCCCGTGATCATCCTCGTGGCCCTCCTCTGCACTTGTTCTAACAGTTCCATGTCCTTTTTATGTTGAGGACACCAGAACTGCACACAATACTCCAAGTGAGGTCTCACGAGAGCAGAGTAAAGGGGCAGGAGCACCTCCCTCGACCTGCTAGTCACGCTCCTTTTGACGCAGCCCAGGATACAGTTGGCTTTCTGGGCTGCAAGCACACACTGACCCAGGTGTAGAACTTTGCACATAGCATGGTTAAACTTCATTAGGTTGGCATCAGCCCACCACACAAGCGTGTCAAGGTCCCTCTGCATGGCATTCCTTCCTTCCAACTTATCAACCGAACCACACAGCTTGGTGTCATCGGCAAACTTGCTGAGGGCGCACTCAATCCCACCCTCCATGTCACTCACAAAGATGTTGAACAAGACTGGTCCCAACACCCATCCCTGGGGGACACCACTCGTTACGGGGCTCCAGCTGGACATTGAGCCACTGAGCACCACTCTTTGCGTGCGGCCATCCAGCCAGTTCTTTATCCACCAAGTGGTCCACCTATCAAATTGATGTCTCTCCAACTTAGAAAAAAGGATGTCATGTGAGACAGCGTCAAAGGCTTTACACAAGTCCAGGTAGATGACATCAACTGCTCTGCCCCTGTCCATCAGTTCCGTAGCCCCTTCATAGAAGGTCACCAGATTGGTGAGGCAGGATTTCCCCTTAGTGAAGCCATGCTGGCTGTCCCCAAGCACCTTGTTGTTTTTCATGTGCCTTAGCATGCCTTCCAGGAGAATCCGCTCCAAGATTTTGCCAGGCACAGAGGTGAGACTGACTGGTCTGTAATTCCCTGGATCATCTATTTTCCCCTTCTTGAAAATGGAGGTTATATTTCCCTTTTTCCAGTTGTCGGGAACTTCACCTGACTGCCATGATTTTTCAAATATGTTGGACAGTGGCTTAGCAACCTCATTTGCCAGCTCCTTCAGGACCTGCGGATGGATTTCATCCGGTCCCATGGACTTGTATACATTCAGGTTCCTAAGGTGGTCCCGAACAAGATCCTCCCCCACAGTGGGCCCAGGGTCCCCACCCTCACCGTCCCCACGTCTGCCTTCCAAGACTTGGGTGGTGTGGTCAGAGCATTTGCCGGTGACGACTGAGGCAAAGAAGTCATTAAGAACCTCAGCCTTCTCCAAATCCAGGGTAGCCAGTTCTCCCGATAGCTTCTGGAGAGGGCCCACGGTGTCCCTAACCTGTCTTTTATTGGCAATGTACCTATAAAATCCCTTCCTGTTATCCTTAACATCCCTAGCCAAGTTTAATTTTAAGTGGGCCTTAGCTTTCCTAACCTGGTCCCTAGCTTCCCGGACAACATCCCTGTATTCTTCCCAGGCCGCCTGACCTTGCTTCCACCTTTTATAAGACTCTTGTTTCCTTCGAATTTTGCTCAGCAGCTCCTTATCCATCCAAGGAGGTCTCCTGGCCCTCCTGTTAAACTTCCTTCTAGTTGGGATGCATCGCTCCTGAGCTTGCAGCAGGTGAGCCTTGAATATCAACCAACAGTCTTGGGCCCCCCTGCCCTCTAGGGCTGTATCCCATGGAACCTTACTGAGCAGGTTCCTGAAGAGGCCAAAATCTGCTCTCTTGAAGTCCAGGGCAGTGAGCTTGCTACACGCTCTTCTCACTCTCCTGAGGATCTCAAATTTGACCATCTCTTGATCGCTGCAATCAAGGCTGCCCTGGAGCATCACATTCCCAACCAGCCCTTCCCTGTTGGTGAGGACGAGGTCAAGCATGGCACCTCTCCTTGTCGGCTCCTCTATTACTTGCAGAAGGAAGTTGTCTTCCACACAATCGAGGAACCTTCTGGATTGCTTGTGCCGGGCTGTACCATCCCTCCAACAGATATCAGGGTGGTTGAAGTCTCCCATGAGAACAAGGTCCTGCGAGCGTGAGGCTGCTCCTATCTGCCTATGGAGCGCTTTGTCCAGCAAGTCCCCTTGGTCAGGCGGTCTGTAACAGATCCCCACAATAATGTCACCCATCGCTGTTCTCCCTTTAACCCTGACCCACAAACTCTCTGTCGACTGCTCACCTGTCCCCAGACAGAGTTCCATACTCTCTAGCCTATGCCTAACATAAATAGCAACTCCCCCTCCCCGTCTGCTGGGCCTATCTTTCCTAAAGAGCCTGTAACCTTCCATTCCAGCACACCAGTCATAGGAGCCATCCCACCATGTTTCTGTGATGCCTATGATATCATACCCTCATAGACATGCACACATCTCTAATTCCTCTTGTTTGTTCCCCATACTACGGGCATTTGTGTAGAGGCATTTGAGCCGAGATCCAATTGAAGCCGGCTCATTGGCTGGAGCAGCTGGAACATCTGTACATTGCTCCGAACGTTTACTGTAGGTGCTGCCAACCGACTGGGTGTGTTGGGATGGAATGATGCCCCCCTCGCCCAACACATCTAGTTTAAAGCATCCTTGACCAGTCTGGCAAGCCTCCTACCAAATCCACTCTTCCCCTTGTCAGACCAGCTCCACCAGCCCGCAGTAGACCTGGCCTACTATATTGAGTCCCATGTTCAAGGTACCCAAACCCCTGACTATAGCACCACCCTTCTAACCATTTATTAACCTGCCCAATCCTCCTAGCCTTTTCAAGGTCCCGCCCTGTATCCTGGAGAATTGACGAAAAGACAACCTGAGCTCCAGAGCCCCTAACTACCTCTTCCAGAGCTCTGTAGTCCTTCTTTATGGTCTCTGAGCTACTGCTATCTATATCAGTAGCACCCACATGTATTACCAGGAGTGAGTAATAGTCAGTGGGACTGACTAGAGCAGGCAGCTTCTCGGCCACATTCCTGATCCGAGCCCCTGGTAGGCAACACACCTCCCTTGAGCCTGGGTCAGGCCGGCAGATGGGTGCCTCTGTGCCTTTCAGATTAGAGTCCCCGACTACTATGGCCCGCCGCTTTTTCCTGGCAGCACCAGTAGTGATCTTCTTTACCAGTGCACTAGCTGGTTGCGCCTGGTGGGAGCGCTGTTGCTCATCAGCCCCCTGCAGGACAGCAAAGCAGTTCTGGGTGGGGACAACAGATGTAGGAGGAAGCCCCTTGCGTTTAATTGTCCTTTTCCTCCTTTTTTTGTTGTTTTTTTCTGTTACCTTTTCCCAGCTTCCTGGGTTAGCAGCCTCCTTTCCTGCATGGGCAACAGTAGACACTCGAGGCCCTGGAACAGGCTGGTCCCGGAGCAAGCAGTGCTGCTCCCCCTCAGCTTCCCTGACACCTTTCATCCTGGTAACAGCTTCCTGCAGTTCAGCCACCTGCTGCAGGAGGACCTCCACCAGGGAGCAGAGTGCAGCCCTGCCCATTGCTCACCCTTCCCTTAGGATAGCAATGCAGGCGCTCTCTACACCCCAAGCTCTGCACTACAGCCTCCCTTCCCATCAGCTCCATTTGGGTGCCTATGCTGGCCACCACTGGCGCAGCCAGAGCAGAGCTCCCAGACTGAGCCTTGCCCATACGGCGAGTGTTCACCATCCCGCTCACCACCCCGCTCGCCTGCCCGCGCGAACTGCCTTGAGCCCGCCCTGTTTGCCGCGCTCTGGGTCGCTCACGCTCCCTGGGGCAGGTTTTTAACCAGTCAGGTCTGCCTCCGCTCCTCCTGGCGCTGCCCCCTCTGAGTCAGCCGCTCGCCTCCGCAGAGCTGCAGGCTCCTGGGCAGGCCTTGTCGAGGACTTGAGGCTCCCTCGGTGCAAGTTGCTGCTCCGAGGTGAAGCTCGTAGACGCCGAGCCTCTCCCCCCCCCCCCCCCCCCCCCCCCCCCGATCAGGGGCTGCAGGCCTCCCCTCGAGAGACAGTCACCTCAGCTTAATTACCTTTGCAAATTACCCACAAGAATCAACAATAACAACAACCAAAAAAACCCATTGGTTTTAAGCTTTGTGTAATTTAGTTGTAAACTATGCTTGTATTAAAGAAAGAGAAAACAGTCATAGCAATTGTGAGTGTTCTCCTCATGTATAGCAGTCTTTTTTCCTGACTGGAACAACATTGCTAGTGATGAATAATAATGAACCATTTATGTATGCATTTATTTAATATGACTACCTTCATAATTTTTGATAAAAAAATAGAAGCTTTCACTCTAAAAAAAATTTCTTAACACTTTCATGAAGAAACTTTGGAGAAGTTCTTTGAAGTGACTTCTTATTTTCCATCTTTTCCCTCTTTCACATCCTGTCGTTTCTATATTCCTGTTACTTTTGACTTTATTGAGTAAGATCTCATGTTCAGACTCAGGTTTATACACATGGAAACTGGATTGGATCCACATTTCAAAAAAAAAAAATCAATTAAGCAGTAAGGGTGTGCTTCTCTTTAAGCACATATAAAAATTTGTTTGCTCCTATGGTTTACTCAAGCAAGAAGACAAGCCCTTGCGTAAATGCTTTGCTGTACTTAAGATGTTAGTAGCAGTTTATAGGGTAACCTTTACAAAATTAACAATAATCTTACCAGTGAATTTCAATCAGACAGACAGAATATCTGTAATTGTATAGTTTGTCCTATTCTTTCAATAATTTCTTTACTGGTTTAGTTGGATAGTTTCCTTCTCTATCTACAGATAAGATTCAATGTTTGGAGCAGTTGTTTTTATACAGAGCAGTAAATATTTCAGTGCCCTTGCATAACATCCATCTGAATGAGTTATTTCTAATCAGGTTTAAAATGTAAAAGCATTTCAGGCTGAATTTTTTAAGAGCCTCTAGCTGCTAGATGTATGTGCTACGTGTAATACAACTGAACTCTAACTTGGAGTAAGGCTTTTTATGAGCCTGTGAAATTCTAATGTTAAAGACAAAAACAAAAGCATGGCTATACTAGTTCAGACCATAGGTTCAGGAAGGCTAGTGGTCTCCAAAACTGGATGGGCAGACCTGGCATCTATAGCAGTAGCTACCAGTTAGCTGTGTGAGGGATGACCTTTCGAGAAGACTAAATGGGGTCTCTAGCACTTGCATGCTTTTCTATACTGCTCTGGCTTATGCTAGTTGGTAGCAGTGCCTTAAATTGCCTTTGTCTGCTGGAGAATCACAGAATCATAGAATAGTTAGGGTTGGAAAAGACCTTGAGATCATCTAGCTCCCACCCCACTGCCATGCACAGGGACACCTCACACTAAACCATGCAACCCAAGGCTATGTCCAACCCCGCCTTGAACACCGCCAGTGATGGAGCATTCACAACTTCCCTGGGAAACCCATTCCAGGGCCTCACCACCCTTACAGTAAAGAATTTCTTCCTCATATCCAATCTAAACTTCCCCTGTTGAAGTTTCAACTCGTTACCTCTTGTCCTATCACTACAGTCCCTAATGAAGAGTCCCTCCCCAGAATTCCTATAGGCCCCCTTCAGGTATTGGAAGGCTGCTATGAGGTCTCCACGCAGCCGTCTCTTCTGCAGGGTGAACAGCCCCAACTTTCTCATCCTATCTTCATATAGGAGGTGCTCCAGTCCCCTGACCATCCTTGTGGCCCTCCTTTGGACTTGTTCCAACAGTTGCATGTCCTTTTCATGTTGAGGACACCAGAACTGCACACAATACTCCAAGTGAGGTCTCACAAGAGCAGAGGACGGATGGCTATTCCTCCCTTTTTTATTTATTCCAGCTTTTAGCTCCAGGACTCCTTTGGAGGTAGACAGAGTAGTAGTCTTTTTTGGTGCTTATATTTTCTTGTCCCTTGCAATTAAAATCTCTAATAGAGAAAATTTTCTGGTAGTTGCTGCTTTTGCTCTGCTAAAAGGCAGAGCCAAGGAGCGTAGAAACATAGAATCACAGAATGATTTGTGTTGGAAAGAACCTTAAAGATCACCAAGTTTCAACCCCCCTGCCATAGGCAGGGATACCTTCCATCAGACCAAATTGCTCAAACGTCTGTCTAACCTGGCCTTGAGCACTGCCATGAATGGGACAGCCACAGCTTCTCTGGGCAACCTGTGCCAGTGCGTCACCACCCTCACAGGGAAGAATTTTTTCCTAATATCTAATCTAAATCTACCCTCTTTCAATTTAAAGCTGTTCCCCCTTGTCCTATCCTTACACGCCCTTGTGAAAAGCCCTTCTCCAGCTCTCTTGTAGCCCCCCCCTTTAGATACTGGAAGATGCTATAAGGCAACCCTGAGCCTTCTCTTCTCCAGGCTGAACAAGCCAAGCTCTCTCAGCCTGTCTTTATAGGAGAGGTGGTCCAGCCATCTGATCACCTTCATGGCCATCCTCCGTGACAATTCACTGGCATTAATGGCTATTCTTCCTGAAAAGGACTTTTAAATCTGGGTATCAAGTATATTCCTCAGTGGTATATCTGGGAAAATTTTTGGGGTGTAATCCATTCCCACTCCAAGCAGAGGTTTATTATCTTTCTCATTCTCAAGAAGAATACATTAAATAATTAAGAGATATATTAAAAAAGATTCTTTTTTTCCAATGGTGTTTCAACACCTCCACAGCAAAGTATTTCTTACAATGGTGTCTGTCCCACTGTCAGACTTACTATTCCTTTCTCAGGACAGTCAGAGACAGACATCTCAGGCAGGAGGGTTAGGGGATGTTTCGTTCTGCTTTAAGTCTTACTCCAGTGCCATGTGCAATCACATTGGTGGCATGTCATTTCAATCTGTCAGCATCCCCTGAGTGCTACTCAGTCAGCTGTAAGGAAATACCCTGTGTGTTGGCAGAGTATGTCCTTTAACAACACCCAGTTGCTCAGTCAAGCAGCCTAAATGGGGCAGCAGACAGGACCTTCTCACCAGTGTATGCTAACTGAGCTCTCTGTTGATGTATCTTGACCTCATAAGAAGACACAGCAAAAAGGCCAGGGTGAAGAGCGGAGAAAGACTAACCTTGCCTTGTCTGTTAAAAATGGCAGCTTCCTTTATTCCACTCAGTCAGAAGCAAATATATTTTATATGTGTGTGTGTGTTCATGTGAGCATATATATATAAACAAAACACAATTTCCTTTTTGCAGTATGGGAATGTAACCACTAGATGACACCAAGAGATAGTTCCTATAGACCTGATTTTTTATTCTTTATTCATCTGCCTTTTCAAAATGTGGCATTCTAGCTGTGATGGTAATTAAGATTACAGAGGTATGCAAATTAAGTGATCTGGCAAGTATTAATAGTTACCTTTCTTTAATATTACCAATTACTGTCCTAGAGTGCAAAGAGCTTGGAATTTATGATCATTTGGACAGTGGATCTGAGATATTACCTCTCTTTACCTCTTGTGCACACCTTTAATTGTCTATTACAGAAGCATTATTTGTATTGTCAAAGCCAAGAGTTTGCCAGCACTCCCACAGCAAACTTCCCAGTTGCAGTGGCGTACAATTCATCTGTAAGGATCCACCCAAGTTGAAAACTGGGTATCGTCAAACCTTGGTGCAAGATCACGTATTTATACCAACCAGAATTAGCTGGTTTGCCCTTCTCTGCTACTTTCATCTTTCTCTCAAAATGAGGTAAAGCTATAGGGTTTGATAATAAGAACTAAGAGATGTTTTTCCTTGCTCAAAAGAATGTCAAAATTGATAATTTAATATGAATTCCTGAGATTTAGGATTTGGTAATGGAAAAGAAGAAGCAGGTTTGAAATTATCCTTTCATTTTATAAATTGACAGTCACACTACTATTTCAACAAAACAAATGTGTAAGTATCCAAGGCTGACAGGTCTGCATGGATGTTGCATTAATACGAAATGGCTTAAATTTCTAAGTGGTGGACACAAATTTTGTCCCATGTGTCTGTGTATAAATTCACAAAAGCAACACAGTGTGACTAACGTCACCCATTAATGACAATTAGAGATGTAGACACTGCTTGAAAATACATAGAGCTGGTTTGGTCATACAAAAATATGCAAGTCTTAGGGAAACAACTCTCTTCAAATGTTTTAGCAACTTCTTCTACATCCTTCCCCCACCCCGAAGTACTAAAATAACTAAGTAATAACCTTTCACTGAAAGCCATCATTCATAAACATTCACTAGCTTGCAATAACAAAAAGAATGAAAGCATGTTTCAAGTATGCCCATGTGTTTCATACATCCCAATAAAATTACTAAGAAATTTGGACTAAGGGTTGTTGTCATTAAAACTTTAGCAGTAACCCTGCTGTGTCTATTGTGGTCATTACATCCGCAACAATAATGGGAAGAGACAGTGCTTAGGCTGGTGACCTCTACATATGTAAGCAACAACTGAGAATATAGCATAAACTCCTATTGATCACAGTAACAGAAACTGGGATTTTAAAGTGTGCTTGTGAAAAGGCAGCAAATTTGTCTCACTGGTGCAATCTCATTCACAGCTTGCCTAAGTGATTCAAAACGATTGTTGTCATCCCTGCTCTGTGGCCAGGGCTGAGCTGGGACAGGTACAGACATCCAGCCAGTGCCTTGCCCAAGCACAGGAGACAACTGCCACAGAGGCAGCTACAAGATCTTGGTGCTAGGGGGGAACCCACTGCCTGGCCCAAGTCAGGAGTGACAGGGAGACACCTGCTTCCTACAGAAATCCCGTGCAATGGGTATAGGTTAATGTGAGATGATCATCCAGTCCAGTTGGCTGCCGTAGTGCAGTCACCAGCCCAGGGCTAAAACAAGGGCAAGTGGAAATAATAAATCAGTGAGTGTATGAAAAGGAGAGAAAGAATACAAAGTCAAAGTGCAAAGGAATGATAAAGGTTGCAAGGAGGGATCGCATGGCTCTTGGATGCAATAAAATAATGTCCTAAGGCCCAGCATGAGCTCCTCCTGTAAGACAAGGAGCTTACTTTCGGGCCATGATTTCTTTGGCATTATACATAAGAAAGGCTTTCTTTTTCAATGATTTTATGAAAGTGTGGCTTGTACAACATCTAAAAATTCTTCAGAAAAAAGTGAAGGATGTATGTGAAATATCATTTCTATGTGATTTTCATAGCTGTGATTACAGGGACTCTACAACTATTCATTTGTGAGTATTAGAATAGAAAAATTTACACTTTCATTCATTTCTTATAGATAAGACAGACTTGACCTGAACTTTGCTTTATTTCTTTTTGCAAAACCCACATTGAAATCCTTCCCGGAAAAAAAGTCACGAAGGTAATGATTTTCATACAAATATAATAATTGTCATATGTGCTTGATGTTTGATTTTGTTTTATGAGAAGCAATGACAGTTCTCAATGAAAACACCACATATTCTCTCTGACTTTGGGTTGTTAAAAATCCAACCAGTTTTGCCGCCATCAATTTTACAGGCAGTTCAAATTGTCTCGTAAAACTCTAATGGTTTTCCTCATACACAAAATGTATTGTGTGGCAAGTACAAAAACCCCATCTTCAGCTAGGTAAAATGCATATCTAGTGGGTCGTTGTTCCACCCCTGCCAATTTTTTACTGTAAAAAAGTTGTGAGCAATAGGTCAGACCCACTTTTTAATTGTTGTCTATTAAAAGTAAATACATTAATTTAGACTTGAAGCTTTCTTTTTTTTCTGATGAATAAATATGATATGCATTAAAACTTGAGAAAATCATAAAAGCATTATTATTATTATTATTATTATTATTATTATTATTATTATTATTATTATTATTTGTCAGAGGTCTTACTATGGTAGGCAATTAAAGATCATTATTTGGGGCCTTAAACATAAGCACCAGCATTAGCAGCAATATCATTACAGCTTGTAGTCAGAGGGGTTGCACAGGTCACAACATTTTGTAACACCTCAGATGTAGGAGATGCATAGATTTGCATTCTTTCAGACACTATCATTATTTTGCTTTCCAAGAATGATAAATAGATACTAGTATCAACAATCTGAAGTGCTCAAGATCTGAAAGTTATTTTTCAGAAATCAAGACATCTGCTTGGAAGTCATGAAGTTTCTGGTGGTGGTGTTTAAATTATCATATTTGCCAGGTTGCTCTCCTCTGCTGTTTGCATGCTTAATCTTAAAGCACACTCAATTCACAGTTTGAATATTTTTGCAAAAATGTGAGGTTTAAGCATCTACATGTTTTCAAATACGGAGTTTTTACCAAGTGTTATCAGTCCAGTAGTTATGACTGTTAAACATATCATAGAGTCATAGAATCATAGCATCGTCAGGTTTGGTAAAGACCTTAAGATCATGTAGTTCCAGCCTGCCTGCCATGGGCAGGGACACCTCACACTAGATCATATTGCACAAGGTCCTGTCCAACCTGGCCTTGAAGATTGCTAAAATTCCTGACATAAGTACAAGATTTGGCTCACTGGAGTGAAAAGTATGTTTAGAAGTCTGTGAGTGACCTGAGACACCTGGGGTAGGAGTAATCAGACTTAGGAAGCTGAAGGGGTTTTAGTTTAGTTTTGTGGTTTAATTCCATTAAATTGCCTTCATGCGCTGCAGAGTTGTTCACTCAAGTCATTTCCATTCTACCTGGGTTTGGCTGCTGTCCTGTCTTATCTAAGTAAAAACCTACAACTACAGCAATGAATGTACAGTTGCTTGTACAAAGTACATAGCTCCAAAACTGACACTTCAAGCTTACTCTTAGGCTCATACATTTAATCGGAGTCAGCTCTTTGAAACCATGCAGCATCCATTTTAGTATTCAGCTAATTGTTATTAGGTGTAGTTGTAGCATTAATTATGTTATAGATTATAATTAATAACCATTATTATCAAAATAGTTTTTGACAGTCTAAGAATATAAACAATACATGATTCATGGTGATAAATATCTTATTTTTATAAGCCAGCTAATCCACTTGAAAAAAAAAAAATCAGGATGCACAAGTCTTTATTAGACCTGAAATAAAAGCAACAAACTTCAAAGCTAACCTGAGTTTATCTTGACTGTATTTTGTGTTAGCACCTACAGACAGGCATAGTGGAGATTCATTGTGCAAAGCACTGTACAAACAGAAAATAAGAGACAGTTCCTGCTCCGCTGAGTTCACAAGCCAAACACTGAAAGAAGGAAGAGCAGGAGAGCAAACAGATACACAAAGGTGAAGCTTTAAGAGCTCAACAATATAGCCAGCAAGGAACTCAGATCTCTTGGTCTGCAAACCAGGCCCAATTTCCCAGACCATATTTGAAACACAAAAGGCAAGTTAAACTTCCTTCCTCTTAACCCTGAAGTAGAAAGACTTATATATATGAAAGTCGAGGTGGATCCTACATGTGTCAGCACATAGGGCCAGTTTCTGCCAATCACTTGTCCGAGCTGCAAAACTACCTCTCTGCAAACCCATGGAAATCCACTAGTGGAAAAATACTAGTGGAAATACAGCATGCCTCATGGAAAATAAAGAACTGATGGGATGAAGTCCTTAATCTGCAACTCCTTGTTTTCACCTGTTTTGTAAACATATATCATAGTTCTGAAAGATACTCAGCTAGCATTTTTATTTGTTGATTATTACTAAATCATTTAAAATTAGCCATTTGCAGGACTTGATATACCAGAAAGTAAGTCAAAAATAATGTAATCATCTAATTTCCTTTTCTCAAAATTTCCTGATAGAGGTATTTCTTTATTTTTTTCTCCATTTACAGGTGCAGAATTAAAGAACATGTTCACTCACTATATTATTGATGCACTTAAGTGGAGTGTTCCAAAGCATGTAATTACTGCGTAGGCTTATGGCCCTGAAGTAGATTGGGATAGTGGTGCTGCATATCCATGATTTGAAGGACATACAGTGATGATTATAGAGGCAGTGCTCTGCATCCATTCCAGCCCTTTTGTGTTTAGCTGGTTGCCATGGCAAATAATTGGATAGAATTTAAGCCACTTTCTTCCAAGTGGGAAATTCATAATTTTACCCTTCACCTAATTTTGAACATACTTTTAAATAATCTGAAAGTTTCTGCAGGAATGAAATACAGACATGGTAGAAAAAAGATTTGATTTCTACACATCGAAAAACACACTTCATCTGGAGGTTTTGGTTTTTTTTAATTCTAAAGAAACTGGCTTTTAAACAACATGATTAAGCAAAATGTGAGCCTGATGAAAGCTCAAAAATGTTTGACCCCAGAGAGACAGGAAATCTGAAAGCGAATGATCAAATACAGTTAGCTCTTGCAGTTGGTATCAGTTAGAGGAACAACTTTAGCCATTCCAATTTCCTAAATATATTTAGCCCAACACTTTTTTAAGCTTTGAAAATATTTCCCAGTCTTGAAAATGGGGGTTATATTTCCCTTTTTCCAGTTGTCGGGAACTTCACCTGACTGCCATGATTTTTCAAATATGATGGACAGTGGCTTAGCAACTTCATTTGCCAGCTCCTTCAGGACCCGTGGATGGATTTCATCAGGTCCCATGAACTTGTGCATGTTCACGTTCCTAAGATGGTCTCGAACCAGATCCTCTCCTACAGTGGTCCTAGGGTCTTCATTCTTACAGTCCTTGTGTCTGCCTTCAAGACTTGGGTGGTGTGGTCAGAGCATTTGCCAATGAAGACTGAGGCAAAGAAGTCACTAAGAACCTCAGTCTTCTCTAAATCCATGTTTTGTTATGGTTCATGGTAATAATTTATAACATTCTTTTTTTAGTTTTACAGTGGGGATCACATAACACAGAATAGAAGAAGTGAGGCACAAGAATACAAGGAACACAGAATGCAAGAAGTGGGCCTTGCCCCATTAGCCTACTTCTGGCCTGGCAGGACCCATTGTTGCTGTCTTGCCCTTAAAGCAAGCAGGACTCCAATGGAGAAAGAAAGCACAGCTTTCCATGCAACACAAACATAGGGAAAGCCATGGCTAGATGCACCCACTTAGGCAGCTAATTTGTGCCTTCTTTTTTAAAGAAGCACTCATAAAATAACTAATTTCTTGGACATTAAAGTAGATGACTTTGATCTTTCTGGAGAGGGTCATATCTGCCTACATTTTTCAGGCCTAAAATAGATGGATATGATAGCTCCAAAGGCCTTCAGAATGACACCTGGCTAGGTAGGAAACCAGCTTTTTTTCGCTGTCTTGTATGCTTAGACCTTAAACATCAGCATTTTCTATAGCAGTACTGAGTGATCAGGAGTGTAATTGTGCCTTTGATGTGGGGACTGAGATAGTATATCTGAACTTTCTTCTTTCTAATTCTATCAACATTCATAATAATAACTCCGTGTCTTCTCTTCACAAAAATTGGAACATTACTTACATGCTTTTGATTTGTACTACCAAATTTCAAACTTCCTAATAAACTGGATTGTGGTTTTGTTACTCATTTGACAGAAATATTAAATCCAAGATTAGAGTATTAAACTTTAGTATTGACACTAAGTCCAGTCAATTTATGAATTAAGTCAGTTTAAGGATTGAAGATTAAAAGCTAGTTATGATCAGTAAAGTTATTTCTCTGATTTTCTTTTTACAATTTCATTTAGCATGTTCAGTGCTGAAGCTAAGTCCCACGGTTGGTTTCTTTTTTTTTTTGTTTTTTGATTCACCAATACTGAACACCTGTAGCATATGAAAGAGGAGATATATTTTTCACATAAAAAGTGTTCCAAATGTGTTTGCCATTACTGTTTTTTTTGGTTTTTTTTTTCAGATTTTTGCAATGTTGTTTTTTCTTTTTTCTGGAAGCTTTATCCTTTCCTTAAAGATTCAGCATTGAATCCCTGAGTTATTGTTAGTAGTGTCTTACTATTTGCAAGTAGTTAACAGTGGGCATAATTCAGTCTAGAACTTAGTAATAAGTTCTATTTTTAAAATTATAGCCTTCCTAGAACTTAAAATATGGGGATCTTCTAGTTGCCTTGTGAACTAATCGACTTAGGAGTGTCTTCTTTGAGCCTCTTGCTTCTGCTGGAGTCAATCCATACTTTTCTTTCTTCTACCTAGCCCAGATTACATAGCAACAAATTTGTTGTATGTCTTTGCTAAGGACTCTTTACTGCTAATAAATTTGCTATATGGAGACATTAAAAGAGAAGATGTGTCGTACCTTTTGGCCTCTCAGTGAAAAGAAAAAACAAAAACAAAAACAAAAAACACAACTTTTTTAATGAGTTTGGAATTAGAACATTGTTGCCTTTCTGAAAATGCATTGCAAATTGAGTGGAGCAGAGATCTTTAACAGCCTCTTTTTGTTGAGCAGGAGAACTATGATTGCATACTGTAAACAGATGTTGTGCTGTCTTTAACCACATATTCAAACTACTTGAAATGAAATTTAAGTTAATAGCCATTTTATTACTCGGAGACCGCAGTGGCTTAAGAAACTGTGTTATCCTGGTAAAAAAAATTAAAATATTTCTACAAGGAGTCGATGTCTATAAGGAAAACAATTTTTAACATCAAATTTTAGACAGTGGGAGAGATGGATGGCCGCACGCAAAGAGTAGTGCTCAGTGGCTCAGTGTCCAGCTGGAGACCAGTAACGAGTGGTTTCCCCCAGGGATCGGTGTTGGGACCGGTCTTGTTCAACATCTTTGTGGGTGACATGGACAGTGGGATTGAGTGCGCCCTCAGCAAGTTTGCCGATGACACGAAGCTGTGTGGTTCAGTTGATAAGTTGGAGGGAAGGAATGCCATGCAGAGGGACCTTGACACGCTTGTGAGGTGGGCTGATGCCAACCTGATGAAGTTTAACCATGCTAAATGCAAAGTCGTCCACCTGGGTCGGAGCAATGCCAGGCACAGCTACAGATTGGGCGGGGAGGAGATTCAGAGCAGCCCTGCGGAGAAGGACTTGGGGGTGTGGGTTGATGAAAAAATGAACATGAGCCGGCAGTGTGCTCTTGCAGCCCAGAAGGCCAACCGTATTCTGGGCTGCATCAAAAGGAGCGTGACCAGCAGGTCGAGGGAGGTGCTCCTGCCCCTTCACTCTGCTCTCGTGAGACCTCACTTGGAGTATTGTGTGCAGTTCTGGTGTCCTCAACAGAAAAAGGACATGGAACTGTTAGAACAAGTCCAGAGGAGGGCCACGAAGATGATCAGGGGACTGGAGCACCTCTCGTATGAAGATAGGCTGAGAAAATTGGTGCTGTTCAGCCTGGAGAAGAGAAGGCTGCGTGGAGACCTCATAGCAGCCTTCCAATACCTGAAGGGGGCCTATATGGATGCTGGGAAGGGACTCTTCATTAGGGACTGTGGTGAGAGGACAAGGGGTAATGGGTTTAAACTTAAACAGGGGAGGTTTAGATTGGATCTGAGGAAGAAATTCTTTACTGTGAGGGTGGTGAGGCCCTGGAATGGGTTGCCCAGGGAAGTTGTGAATGCTTCATCCCTGGTGGCGTTCAAGTTGGGGTTGGACATAGCCTTGGATGGCATGGTTTAGGGGGAGGTGTCCCTGCCCATGGCGGGGGGGTTGGAACTCGATGATCTTAAGGTCCTTTCCAACCCTTACTATTCTATGATTCTATGATTCTATGGAAGAGTCACATACCGAAAAGGGAAAGCTCGTACAGTATGAAAGGGAGAAAAGGAAATACAAATACAATTACTAGTAACATACTAAACTCCTCTGTGAATGACAAAACACAAGGCATGGGATGGATAAAACAACTTGACTAGTAGTGCCTCATCATATTATGCACCTCTATCTTTCTTCTGAGTGGATTGTGAAAGGTCATTTAATTCCTTGCCTCTTGAGTAAGCCTCTGCATTGAAGGCTGCCACAGATTAAGAAAAGTCAAGGGAGGGCACTTGTGTCCATGCCACAGAAAACTAATCTTAATGTTCCCAGTATTTTCAGTGTCACAACAAGCAAATAATTGTAATTAACACTGTTCATGACAAGGAGAAAATCTGGCAGACAGGAGCAGGGTGCTCACCCTGGCAAATACATGCATGTGCGTGACAGAGAAATAGGAAAATAAAAAAAGCTACTGGTTAGTGGAACCTGCATAAACTCCACCTGATAGACAGCTTCAGAATTAAACTGTAAGCTGAATGTAGACTGCAAAAGGAATTGCTGAGGGAAATCATTGAGTTTCCTAGTAGCATAAAACTAAAAGAGCAAAACACGCTACTGTTCTGCCCTGTCAAAGTTTGGAAAAAATGGTGACATCTGGTCAGAGTGACATCTTATGTCAGTGAAGTGTTTTATTCCATATGCCCCAGCAAGCAATGCCTGTACTGATTGGAAACAGCTCTCTTCTACCCACCCACTTCAGCAATAGCTAAATAGTTTCTATTGCTGCAGCTTTCTGTTTTCCTGTCCATTTTACATCTAGACAGACTTCACTTGCATCTTCTGTCATGTTTTTTTTCTTTTAACGAGGAGTCAGTGTAATATTCCAACCTCTTAATGCAAAAATCAGATACAGCACCTGAATTTTCTCTTGAACC
Source organism: Amazona ochrocephala (assembly GCA_039720435.1). NCBI lineage: Eukaryota > Metazoa > Chordata > Aves > Psittaciformes > Psittacidae > Amazona > Amazona ochrocephala. The sequence goes on from CM077909.1 coordinate 99,913,022, forward strand.
CCTTTTGCTTAGCTGCTGCTCTCCAGGACTGTTGCATCACAGCTTTTGAGACACAGAAATACTGTACCTGTTTTTTGAAGATGAGAAAATATACTAGGTATATATGGGCTTAAAGTTTGAAAAATTAGAGTTTGAAATGACCAGTATGGGATCCACTTACTGCCTGTCTTTTAATCAGGATTACTTTAAATTGGAGGGATGATATAATTTTTGCAGTGTAAATTAGTCTCCAGCAATCACAGAGAACAATTATAAACACTTCCTTTTCTTCAGAAGTGACTGCGTCTGGCATGTGAGCTAAGGCAGTCCTTAGTAGTCTCAGTAGTATCTAATATATTTTTTGGTTTTATAGTTTTTAATAGTTAATAATATGTTTTTTTTCAGGGCAATAGCTTGGTGTCAGATTTTCTGATTTTTTGAACTTGATAAAACTTTATTCACAGTAAAAAGCTATTTTGCTTTATTTTACACACTAAAATAATATTTTATCAAATTTACCTGACAAAAAATATCCTATTGTTTAACTGAGCTGCTGTTTTTATATATAAATTATATTAAAGTGTTTGAGATGACAATGTATTTTCTTATGAGAGTCAAAATCTACAGAGGCTTCAGCACTTTGTTGAAAATATCTGGGCTACCTGTTGGAACAAGTCTGGAAATGAATGGATTGACAGTATTGTCTCAGAGCAGTGGAAAAGCCCTTTCATTTCACACAACATTTATACCTTGCAGCATTGTGCCTCTATTTCTGTTGGTACCCTCAATAAAAAGCAAAACAAAATACAGAGCCAAACAATCTCAGCCCTCAGTGGAAGCGGGCACAAATTGTATTGTACAACGCAGCAAAGTTGCATCTACTATATTTAATGCAATGCCAACAAGAGGAAACTTTGTGTCTTTACTTTCCAAATTATAGAACAAGAGCTCTCAATCAATAGATCTATTAAACCTCTGGCTCCTTTTCATTAAAGTCACTTCAAACTTACAAGCCTCCATCAACCATGTTTGTCTTTGTAGACTGGTGGGGCTTAGCTGGCAAACCACTGCAGAACAAAGTGGATCACCTACGTGTATTGCATATTTACAATCACCTGCATTAGACAGAGTCTGAAAGGTGTCATACAGACACAAAAAGTAATAGCCTGAGGTTCTGGAGACTCCATCCAGTTTCCACAGCCACAGAATTACTGGTATGAAACTTTCTGGATAAAAAGAATATGTGTACTCAGAGTCAGTATATTTTCCCTGAGCATAATTCAGACTTCTGAAAGAGGCCTGCCCTACTCCTGGACAGTGTATCACATTCAGAACAGACACCCTATGGCTCTGGTGTGACAAAACCTGGGCAGACACCCAGTATATCTCAGGACTCGATGCAAACCAGTGGGGAATGGATGTGCTTGGCTTGGACCCCACAAAGAAACCTGAAGCTACCAGCTTTGCTGAAGAACATGCTGAAAGCTGTTGTGCAGCCTGTAAATGTAAATTAATCTGCACATTGATCCAAGGAACATGTTTTGCTTCAGAACTGCCAAGTTTCTGTGGCTTTGGATATATAATTTTTTTCCACAATTTCATGTATATTGAGAACTCTGCTATTTAGCCTCTGCAAATGTAAAAAAGAGATTTTTGTTAGGTTCCACGAGGTGCTCAGAAAGGTAGCCTCTGAGGAAATTATCTCCTAAGCCTTCTCCTGGGGTATTGTAACTTGTCAATCATTCCTTGCTTCAGCCTTTGTTCACAAGCAAAATATCTGTAGCAAATTTGTGCTCTGCTGGCTGCCAGTGAAAGCTAGAGAAAGAATTTCTTTAGGGTATTACATGGGTGTTAGCTACTTGTTTATGCTTTTTTCCTAGTATGAAGTAGTCAGAGAGAATTCAATAATTTTTCTAATTGCAGATGCATACTTTATAAATACTAAAGAATCCTTCAAACTACTCTATATCATACTAAAAGACAGGCAAATGAACTCACTGAAGCCTGACGTTAAGTAAACCACAGTATGATAACTGTAAACAATTGCATAATCTTGGATGTTTCAATTCAGTTTAATTAGATAATATTAATTTGCAGATTCCAAAATATAAATAGTTAATCTAATTGCATAAAATTTAAAAAGGCACTCCTTTTTTATTAGGGAAGTTTTCCTCCTTTGCAAATCATCAAACATTTAATTTGAAGTGCCAATATCTGGCCTAATTGCCCAGCAATCTTGAAACATGCCTGGGGACGTTAATGACCAAAACAACTTAAAAATAGGTATAAATGCTTTGCTGGATTCCCTTTTTTTTTTTTTTTTTTTTTTTTTAACAGTAAGGATTTCTTACATTCCTTTATAGAAATTAAAAGAAGCAGGATCATGAATTTAGTGCACAATTTCTGCAAACACCTGTAATTATACTTTACTTTTATAATTTACAAGACAAGATTATCAATTCGAAGCCACTGCTGCTTACAGAATTCCTGACTAATAAAGTCCAAACCTAGAGAAAGAGTTGCATGTTTATTAAATTTTGCAATGACATATCAAAATGAGAGCATTATTAGCGTAATCAAGTTCCTGGTTAAACACATGTATGTATCAAAATTACCTCGCAAGTATACTGGATTTGGAATCTTCAAGATGCATGAGGAAGGTTTCTTTGTGATACTACATTTCTCATGCAAAGACAGTACAAATGGAGTAGAAAGCCCTCGGCATCCATTGTTCAATACTGTTCTGTCATGAGGAAAATGCCTACGAATGCATTTGTACAGTTGGTGTAGCTTCAGTGCTCCAGAGGAGAGTCTCATCACACCTACTCATTTCCATCACTGCACTTGTGGGCAATACAGGGCAAAGGAATGCTGTGCTTTGATTATGCCCATCATCTTACTGCAAATTAAGACTGCAGGCTGCTCCAAGCACAGCCTGGTGACTGTGGACTGGAAGAATGAACAGCTGGAGGTATGTCCTGGGTAGGCTGCCAGTTACAGTGTGCTCAGGCCCTAAGAAGTAGAGTATGTCACATTTTAGGCTCTTATCTCTGTTTTCTTTCTTTCAGATGATGACAAGATTATAACAAACATACCAGGAATATTAGTTGCCATCAGCCCATTCCTTTTCATATTGGCTTAGTTTAATAATGCCAAGTATCCTTGCCAAAGAACAACGTTATGAGCATGTGTCTAATTCTGAAGCAATATTCAGGGCAAGATGCCCTGCTCTGCCTGTCTAAGCTGGAAATGTCTAAGCTGGAAAATTCTTCCTGAAACCAGGTTCCAGTTTCCGCCTCACTGCAATTCCATATCCCCTATGCCTGAGCAGATTAGGAGGCCAAAATGCAATGCCATAAGCAACAGGTCACAAACATGTTTTCACATTCAGTTCTCCATATTGCTGCTGATATCCTGAACATCCGGTTAGTATTCTGAGTGCCATTCTACTCATGATCTTTCTCTTGGCGGGAGTAGTGTCTTTAATCCAGGAGCAATGGCTCTTTCTACAGGGCTCCCTGTTTGTGCATATATTCAACTAAAAGTTTCTCTTTGCTGGGCCTGTTTGCTGGGTGGAGGCTGTGCCTGGCAGCTGATCATGGTCCTTGCCTGCGGTGCTCAGTCCAGGACACTCTCTCCTGCTGTAACAGCTGATCTTAATCCAGCTGGTGGCTTCTCCTCAACAACGAAGGTTAAGGCAGGCCCCTTGGTAGTTTGAGGAGCTGAGCAGGCACCCTGTGCTCCTTCAGGGTCCATATGTTTAGCCTTTAACCTTACTCAAATGTCTCCGTCTGCTCCTGCCTTGTCCTGCTACGTGGGTGCACAGAATAGGGCCATTGTTCCTGCCTGCTCTGCAGCCATTTGGCACTCCCAACCCTGGTGTCACTGTGGCAGATTTGGGTATGTTGTACACTACAGATGTGGAGCCCAGCTCTGTAAGCACAGCTTCAGTACAAAACTCTGGCTTTTGCAGCCAGCAAACAAACAAACTCCCTTAGATATGGTTCTTTCATATCAAACATCAGAGCTGTGACGCAATAGTGAGGTAAGCTCAGCAGGGAAAAAGGAGAATCCACAGTTTTCCTCAGGCTCTCAGATAGTGATACATTGGGCACCGTTAGGGTACCTTACACACTTGAAGCTGATAATATGGTATCTACATTTTCTTGTCCTAATCTCCTCTTCTTAAGTGTACTGCTTTGGATGAAGCTTGGAGATCCGCCATTGAGGACAGGGACATTAATGTCAAAAACTTTTTGCTTCAGACATACAAGTGTTGTCAGGTCTTATCTAGGCTGAGGGTGGAAAAATGTCATCTATAAAAATATGAAGGTAATCACAAAACTTGTATCAGCTTCAGTGGGTCCTAGGCTGAATTCCTTCTCAGCTGGCAGAGAAAATATAATGGCCAAATATATTAATTTACGACTTCTGGATACACTGTGTGATGGTAAAGTCAGCTAGATTGATTCCTTTCGCTGGTGCACCCAGCCCACTAAGGTGTATGTTTTATCAGACCTGTGGGGTGGAATTACAGTTGTGAGTCTTTCTTTTGCTAGGAATAATATAGATTTAATTTGGAATTGTAAGAGCCTTCATTACACGTTATTTCATGAATACCACCTTAATTCCAACTAGCAACATGAAGAAATTGGTGTGAATGAACACTAAGGAGGAACAGAGAGCTATATTGTATGGGCTAAATATCCTTCTTTTTGTTAGGCAGTGCTGTGCTGCAGCTGTTGGTTAATACATGTCTAAGCAGCCAGGAGTACTTCAGATATTTTTAATCAATTCCTACAAATAGGACCAACTCCAGAACATTCAAGTGGTAAACAAATACAGACCGTTTGAGAAAATAAAATATGCTGCAGAGATGTAATGTGCACAATAGGCTCCACCTCATTTCCTGTCTGGAACAGTGTAACTCTTAAAGGTACTCCACTTCTTGTTTTATAATCTTGCCTGAAAAGATTTTTTTTTTTTATGTTATTTTCTTTACCACTCCAATCATCTAAGTACCACTCTAATTTTGCACCATTTCAAACATGGCAGTTCTTGTACGTCTTAGTATATGAGCCCAATGCATGCAGCTGCTTTAATGGTTCTCTGCTTCTGAGCAGAGAAGTGAATACACTTCCCTTAAATTTTCCCATTGGCCTTACTGCAATAAATGTGAGAATCAGGCTTTATGTTAATTAGCTTGTATAAAACCCTTAAATGAATATAGGACCTGGTGCGCAGTTACAGTGTCATTTGTATAAACCTCAACTGCAGTAGGGGTATGAGGTTGACAATGTACACCCTGGAGTGTATTACTGCTTTTATAAAAATCATAATTCTTTCACTGACTTCAGTAATGGACTCCAACCTGTGCAGATGTTGTTGTGTAATTGCACATCTGAGAATCCTCATTAACCAATCAGGGTTCTCACTGCTCAGCAAGTCATGCATGTCAGGCAATTAATCTTATCAGGAATAGCTCTCCTTGGGTAACCCAGAGGATCTGCAAAAGTGTATTATCAAAATTACTCTAAAATATACAACCAAGAAAAACAAGAAAAATAAAACCAACTCTAACATTAAGAGTGTACTACATTCATCTGTTTCATTCCTTCTTTCTGTATAGTTCATTGTCTTGATAATAAGAGATGCTCTCTATGAAAGCAACACAATGTTCAGGAGCAGCTGACAAATTAGCCACTAACAGTCTTTCCAAACCTTGTAAAATAAGGACAGAAAAGCTTTGATTCAAAGAAGTTATAAAGACATTTCTTTTTTGCTTCACTTTCTGCCTACACTTCATATTTCTCTTCCATACACAAGCTATAATAATATTTTCTTGTAAATTGAATTCCTGTACCAAAGGATTTTATGTTCTAACCAGTGATGGAAAAAAATAATAAAAGTGTGGTTAAAACAGGTGTTGTTTGTAGTGTTTATATAAACACATTAGCACTCTTTTGACACAGCATGACCTGAACAAGTAGTTCATCCTACTAGTAGCAGGGAAACAATAACTGAGCGTGCCAGAGCCGAGTTCGTTCAGACACTGCAAAATTAACACCAGATTATGAATACGCTTGCCACTGCTAATTAATCGTGAAAATTGCTGGAGGAGTTCCCCTACTGTGAGGGATATTGGCAGAAGTATTTACTGCTAATAGGCCTTGTTTAAGCTTTTTTTTTTTATCTTCTGCCCCCTTAGAGATGAAACTTACAATAGACTGCACAGGAACTGGTAGATTACTACATATTCTTTTGGCCTGTTGTCTTATTAACATTTCATAATATCCCTAGTGTTTTTCTTTCTATTATTAGAAATATATATTGTGTGCTCACATTCAGTGTATTAAACTGTCCCTTAGAGAAGAGGATAAATTCGCAATCTGGATGCTGGTTTTCTATATTTCATGGTGATCTAACATTATGCCATATTTTGCAGCAGTAATTTGAAGACATCATAAGAAGAATTTTGTGTATTTCAAATAATACACAAGCTTTCATAACCTTAGGTAGTGGTTACATGAGCTACAAGATCTTTGATGTGCCTACCATTTTAACCAATTTTCCTTATACACACCTTTCATTATGTGCTTTTTAAAGTGTAAAAAGTGACCAAGATGTTTTCAACCTACTAGGTTTTTAAATACAGTAAAGACATACAAGCACGACTATATTAGCTAATTAAAAATAAAATTTAAATAAATTAACTCAGGGTAGGTCACATACTCTCCTTTACTTTTTCCTAAAATAGATTATTCAATATAGTGTAATCATATGTTTCCACCTTCAAACAAAAAAAGAAGAAATGTGTCCATCATGACTGTTTTTTAACAGTTATGCTATTGGGTAGAAGCAAAGGCCAGTTCTTAGTGAGATTAATGGCAGATTTGCTACTGAGTTTAATGAAAGTGGGGTTGAGTCCTATATCTGTTAAAATTTTATTATTGTACAATGTGGGGATTATAGAGGCATTTATTGCTGATTTTATGGTGAACAGTAATGATTCTTGGCCAGTATATGTGGATATTTGATTAAGTCCCTACACAGCATATTCTTCAGGCAATTTAGTCAATAATTACAACCGTTTGACTTTTATAAGACTTTTGAGATTGATCTTTTTTTCAAAAATGTTTAACTAGTTCTTTTAAGAACTTGTTCATTACTTTCCTGTTGATTTTAATAGGAATGAAAATTTACTCCTTAAATACCTAGTACTCAAGCACAATATCTCATATTTCTTTATTAAAAATTGTTTGGGTTTTGTTTTTCAAAACTACTGAGATCTGGACTCATTCCTGTAACTATTTTTCTTATAAAACACATACTTACTTTTCATCTGCCCCTCTTTCTGAGACAAAGAGTACTTGCAGTCTGACCATAATCACAGCCTTTTATTTTTCCATGGGTTAGGTATGTATTTTATGGTCCAAATTACGCCCAGTACAGACAATGTAGAAAATGTAGACAATGGACACATCACAATTGAATTCAATCATTCAGATTGAGAATGTGATTAAGTAACTAACATTTGAAAATATACGATGTTTACTGAACTTTTACTCTTTGTGGCTTTGATAGTCTCAAATAAATGGAGGTGCTGCCATTAGCATTACTTTTATATTTCATTCATCTAAACAGAGAGGCTTTTGTCTCGCTGGCATAATTTAGTGAGAAAGATCACAGAGTCAAAAGTAGGCTACATTGCTCTAAACAGCTATGCTTTATAGCGAAGATGTCTTGCAAATATTTATTCATGATAGCACACTGTGTAACCTTCCCTCTGTCTTCCCCTCAAATTCTCTGAGGCTTTTTTTTCTTTAGCTGATCCCTCAGGCAGCAAAAAACAACAGCTAACAATTAGTAGCTGTCACACTGCTCTGACACAGAACAATAAAACATTGCAGAAGTTAAACTGTCTCTGGTTTATGTTACAAGTAGCAATTCTGGTCATTTATATGCCTCTAGCATAAAAGTTTTAAATAATTTGAATTTTTTTATATTAAATTAGTTGTAGTACCAAAGCATGTTATGTTTGATTTATGTAAAGAACATGAGCCACCATTCAACAAATGGCTTTTGTTTTGAGTGAGATTGCAATTGTAGTTCTAGGTATCTGAAGGCTGTATTCAAAACAAGGAAAAGGTCTTCAAATAAGAGCTCCTTTCCTAGGTATCACAGCTGTCTAGTATTAGCATTTCATCACTCTCAGAAAGGAAATGTTCAAGGCTTTACACACTGCTTACATAAAGACAATCATGTCCTGAATTATTCAGGGTGTCCTTTGTATCTTTCCAACTTCATGATCCATTTTTTTTTAATGAATGTTTACAAAATTCCTTCTATAGTATTCAACTAATAATGAAGTTTTTAAAACCTGGCCTTGTGCTGCAGAGGACGTTTGAGATCAGGTACCCTAATTCACAATAGATAATAATTTATCCATGTTCGGTCTGCTTCTACATGTATGCAAAAGCATGTATAACTGCTGTTGCTAAGTGTTTCTTGAGGTAATAGATGTTACTAACCATTTATATTCCTATGTCTAATAGCTTCCTTTCTCAGGTATAACACTTATAAAAATCACATTCACAATAATTTTGGTTTGGTTTTCAACCTTAAAAATGTTTTTATTTGTATGACAAGGAGGCTCTGATTTTGCCTGAACAAATAAAATTGCTCTAATTTAATTAAGTGATCATTTTCGCAACCAAACTATTTGACTTAGCTCAGAAACTTATGTATTATGGAAATAAAATGCTGAAAAGAAAAACAATAATAGAGCAGACAACTCCACACATTTAGTGTGGGAACCAAAAATGTATTTAGTTTATATAATCAGAATATCTTTGATTTATAAAGAGAAAATATTAGAGTCAAGTCTATCCTTGCAAGGCTGTGGCCAATTTCACTGTGAACCGATCTGTGCCTGCAGTGGCAGCAAGCTGCAGTGGCCATTTTGCTAACACTTTTCACAAGGACATATGCCACCCTTGAATACAAAGTCAGATTTTAATGAACGAGCAGTTTGGCACTTTGTCACAGGCATATCATACTTATTCCTAGTACCACTTGCTCACAGTGTTGCTTATTATGATCTAATCTCTTCAAAGTCCAAAATGGACTAAGCATTCCTGGCACCCTCAAACAACAAACAAGTTAAGTGGCTGAAAATTATTGATTTATCATCTAAGTAGTTTCTCTGCATGATAGACATAAGGGCTCTGAAGTAACTGTTTTGAGCCATCTTGACAAAAAATCATTTGAGAAGTGTGCCTTTTTATGCGTATATATGCGATAGACTGTGTAATCGCAGCACATGGGGTAAGTAGTATATGTTTTTAAAATTAGTATGCATGCCAAAACATGTGTTTACCTTAAAAACTGTAGCAGCTTTGAGGCAGTTATTTTAGTCCATCAGGTAAATAGCACACATTTCTTAAATGCTACACGAATGTATGCTATTATGCAGTATGTGTGTTATTATATAATAGACTGCAGTGGCTTTGAAAAAGATAAACTGTTCTGTTGTGTCAATACTTCAGAAATTCATTACATCATATTTTCCCTCCCTTTGTTGGGAATACAATAATTTAAAGTAAACAAAGAAATGGACAAAGGCTGCTCTGAAACAATCATTAAATCCTCAACCCCTGTGACTGCCCAAGCAACCATTGGGAGTTTATGTTTAACTTTCACTATTTCAGAGCATTTCCAGGTGGGACAGAAAATTCTGCTTAGTGTAGTAGAAAAGGCATAAAAAGTTATAATTTTGCATATTACTGATGCCATGTTTCTATTTGTTGGCGTAAAAGAATACGATATGCTTAGCCTTGAATTCAAACTTCTTTTGCAAGTATTCTCTGCTCTCATACGTACTTTTATTTCTTATACTTGCATGCAGATTGGATTGGAAGTATCAGACTTATTGTGTTGTCTATGGGTCAAGCAGAACTTAAATGGCATTTTAAGATGAAAATATGAAATGCGCTAAGACAGATAGGAAAGGTTTCAGGAGGTGGAAAAACAAAGAAAGAAACTACTCTAGTAGAAACTGCTCCAGTTTAGTTTAAAAGTTGCTCACATGTACTGAAGAATATACCTACACACTGCAAGAGGATCTATGGGAAGCCTGTAGCTCTCAGACTTCCACTCTTAGGGAGGATCACTGTAATAATCTATTATTGAAGTGGTACCAGACAGAGTCTTGTTTACACGTATATGATTTTTTTTTTTTTTTATTTGAGGAGTATCTCCATGCCTATGGGAGTATGGAAACAAAAATGTGATTACAGAAGTTTTGGGTGAAAAAGGGTTTACTTCATTCACAATGGGAATTTCTATTTCTGAGCTGACAGAGAGGAAAAGTTGAAGTAATCTACCCAGATTTATTCATATTTTAAAGTCATAGCAATCTCTCTTTGGAAGGATCTCAACTAACCTGTCACACGGGAGCACTGTCATTATAGTTGATGATGAAAATTCCAGCTGAAGTTCCAGGAGTTCACAGAACGAAAATTTGGTTTTTTGTCCTTAAAAGTAGTCCCTCTGGATGGGTATGAATTTCATTTGCGGGATAACCTGGTTTTTACTTTCTAACCTGGAACAAGGTGGCACTTGCTCAAGGAATGTCATCCTTAAGCTTTCATTTTGAGGTAGAGAGAGTCAGGCATAAGACAATATATTCAGTTTATTACTAAAGGGGGATACATTTAAGGGCACTTGAATTTTAATTAACAAGACATTCAGGAGAAAATTGGAAAGTGAAACCGTTTACATCGGTAATTAATTAAACAAAAAATTAATTATGCAATTTGTATCATCCTCAGACTGAAAATTCTCACTTTTGTGACATAACTAAATTGCCCCAAATTACAAGAATGAGGCATTTTAGTTGACACAGATTAGAGGAAGAAGTTTAGGATAGCTCTCACAGTTTCGATATTTTGTCCTGATTTCAAAGTAGTTACAAAATTTTAGTTGACTGGGAAAACTATTTTGCTCCATTCTTGAGATTCCTCCACTGTATTGGTGAATTATCCATGCCACTGCCTTCCACCCAATGGTTTCACAGTCAGGGGTATGGCTAGACCCAAAGCTTTGCTTTCATCAAAGTCAACTCGAGCTTCAAGGATTAAATTTTTTAACCAATATTTTTATTCTGGGGATAAAGATGCTGTGCTTCATATTTGCACGATTCTCATGTGAGAGCTGGAATCTTGAGAACAATCACCAAAAGTGTTTTTCATAGAGAAGCCCAGGGAAACTAATGGCCTGCAATTTTCTGTAATGAATAAAGTATTTTCCTTTTGACCTGAAAAGCTTATTTGGCTTTTCCAGCTTATTAATTCTGAAAAGAAAAGCCAGTTTATAGCATTTGTATATGTGGAAGACTTTTTTGTATACGTGGAAGACTTTTTGTGTACTTTCACATTTATTCTTATTTAAAGCAATATTTATTTCTATAACTTGCATGGATAGGGGATCCAACAAAAACACAGTGCATCTTTGCAGGCAACAATTCCCTTGCTTGCAGGAATCCTTTGGTATTTTAGTTCCAACGACAGAGAAAAAACAGTTTGTTATGAGTGCTGAATTGCTTTTTCTTTTTACGTGTAGTAGCACTTTAGTGTCATGTTAAGCCCGAGGCAGGAAAGACTTTAAATGACCTGTTCTGACTGGAATTGTGTTTACTGTACTTTTTTTTTCAAAATGCGGTGCAGGATGCTTTCCCTTATCAGTACCTAAAGTCTAACAGCTTGCAGACTCAAATTTCCCCCTTCCAGGCAATGTGGGATTTGTCTGTTGATTTTCACAACAAAGAGATTCATGAATTCTGCAGTTTGGATATCTGCCTTGTATTACCCAGTGTTACCCTCTAGGCGAGGAATCCGCATTTTTCAGCTCCCAGAAATTGCCCAAAAGGCTGCTGGAAGCATTGCACATCGAGATGCGTAGGTACACATACTTCTAACTGTTTGCATCAGGAATTCTGGCAGAGAACTTGTACAAGTACTCTCTGTGGGACTCAACGGTGAACAATTAAGCAGTGTCTGTAGAGGTGATTGCCTTTGGCGTTCTTGACTGCAGGTGTAGCATGCAGGTCTTACTCATTTGAACCTTCAGTGAATCCATATGGCAGAAGAGCCCTATAAGCATAATGAATGTGGGAAAATCTCCCACTGGAGTTTGACATTGCAGCTCCCCCCAGTCACTCACTGTGTTCTGCTCTGGTTTTCCTTCATCCAGGCTGCACCTTGTGTTTCTCCCTACCCTGCCTTACAGCTGCAATATCCAGACAATGCTGTTCCATTTACTTTCCTTCAAAAAAATAAAACTTCCAGAGCCAAATTATTATTTGAAGCAATCTTCCCTCACTCCTGCCATGTCCTACAAACATCTTGTGTGTTTGTATTTGCGTTGTCCCTTCACTTCCTGTAGGTTGTGAATTCCTGAGGAAGAGAGTTTTGTGTTGCCTCATTTCATTCTACAAATGGTGCTGAGTACACTGGGGATGTTAGTGACATGCAAACACGTGCCATACTTATTGGAGGGTAAAATGCAAAAGATAGAAGTTACTGTTTTCATTTTTTTTACCTCTGTTGCGGTAACTACCTGGGGCCATCGCACACATACATATGTGAAGTTTGTTTTATTGCTGACTGCTACCAAAAGCTTCAGTGGCCTTGGCATCCCTCTATAATAACAGGAAGGACAGTAGCTTCATGGTTTTGTAATATTGGTTTTTAGCAGTGGGTCACGGGTGCTACAGGAGTTCTCTGAAAGGTTCACATTCCCAACATAATAACTGCAATGGAGCTGAAAATTGGCCATTCCTCAGATGTACTTTGTCCTTGCCTTGTTTCTTCTACCTGCTATCTGCATATTGCACATTCTTCAGGGAAGTTATCAGGGCTGCACTGTGAAGAATATGTGAATTACAGACATAAAGTCTAACAGAAACTTCATGGACTGAAGTACACGCTGGACAAGAGCAGCCCGGCAGGAGAAAAACTCGTTTTCTTCAGGGGCTTTGCTGAGCATAGCTACTGTAAAACAAACGCAAATGTGAGTACAGAGATTGCTGACCATTATCTTTCAGTATGGTGAGGTCCAAAAATCCATGGAGAGGGCAGTAAGAATGAGCATCTACATCAAGATTGGAATAAAAGCAGGCACGCTGAAACTAGAATATCCTAAGATTCTTTTTTGCTTCTTCTGGAAGCTGTTGAACCTGGAAGAATCAAGTGCATGGATTTGTAATGCTACAATAATGCAGAATGCACTAGTGGTTGAACTGCAGGCCAGCTTCTCTGGTTATGCAAAGGCCATCTATAATCAAAACATTAGTTAATTAAATACATCCTGAAATCTTTTGATTTTTCAGTCCTGTTAAAAATAAAATTATTAAAAAAAATTAAATTAAAAAATCATGAATTAATCTCAAAACATGTAAGGCTGGCTGAATCACAGTAACTATGGCAATGAAATTGCTGCTCAGTTTCAATGCTGGACATTGAAGAGCTGCTTTTCTTTTTGAAGAAAAAATTAGATTTTCAGCTTATCTCAGGAATCCAATAGCATGTCTTTAAAAAAAATAAAAGAGAACCTTATAATGACAACTAATAATAGTGAAAGGTTTAGAATACTGGATTTCTTTCTAGTATTGAAGGAATATTTGAACAGTGTATTGAAGAATGTTTGAGTAGCATGTTGTCAATAAACAAACAATTTTAATATTAAAACATCAAATGGCGAACAAAAATGCAAACTTTTAGATCGAGGACCATGAGCATTATTCTTCTGAATAGTTGAACTAATTGGAAAATAATTTATTCTGTAAAACCTCTTAGAGAACATTAATCACCCTATGTTACTTAAATAAAACTCAACCATTATTTTCATATTATAACTCCTAAAAATTATATTAGGAACACAAAATATCCAGATGAGCAGGCATTTTTAAACTAGCTTTAAATTAATTCTATTTTCCTGGATGCTTTAATATAGGAAAGGAAACTCTTTCAAACAAATTCCATGCTTTTTAAAGTCAGTCTATGAGAATCTTCCTTTTATGTTGAAGACCTGCATTCTTCCTAATGAAAATGCCCCCTAAACACCAGAAGTTACCAAATAGAATCATAGAATAACAGAATAGTTAAAGTTGGAAATGACCTTAAGGTCCCCTAGTTCCAACCCTACTGCCATGGGCAGGGACGCCTCCCACTAAACCATGCCATCCAAAGCTCTGTCCAACCTGGCCTTGAACACCACCAGTGATGGAGCATTCACAACTTCCCTGGGCAACCCATTCCAGGGCCTCACCACCCTTACAGTGAAGAATTTCTTCCTCATATCCAATCTAAACTTCCCCTGTTTAAGTTTAAACCCATTATCCCTTGTGCTTTCACTATAGTCCCTAAAGAATTGTCCATACCCAGGATCCTCACAGGCCCCCTTCAGATACTGGAAGGCTGCTATGAGGTCTCCACGCAGCCTTCTCTTCTCCAGGCTGAACAGCCCCAACTTTCTCAGCCTATCTTCATAAGGGAGGTGTTCCAATCCCCTGATCATCCTTGTGGCCCTCCTCTGCACTTGTTCCAACAGTTCCATGTCCTTTTTACGTTGAGGACACCAGAACTGTAAGCAGTACTCCAAGTGGCGTCTCACAAGAGCAGAGTAGAGGGGCAGGATCACCTCCTTTGACCTGCTGGTCATGCTTCTTTTGATGCAGCCCAGAATACAGTTGGCTTTCATAAGTTTTTTCAAATAAAAAAGATAAAGCCAGCATACCATCTTATGGACCTGGGAAGTTACCAGAAACATGCAAGAAAAAGCTTGCTATCAAATAAATTACTTCTAAGGTTCAAAAATATTTGGGAAAAACAATAGAAAATTGCACTATTATCAAATTAATCCATTATGCTTACTTAGCATCTGGTTTTGAAATATTCAGCTCTAAGTTTGCCTTAACATTTTTAAATTCCAGACCTTGGAATATACAAAAGAAAGTAAGTTCACATTTTGAATTATTAGCTGCTTGATACAGAAGCAAGGTTGAATGAACCAAATGAAAACTCAGATTTTATTTCTTTCTTTTAGCTAAAGGCAAAATTACAGGACTTTCTAAAGTGCTATATGTTTTTAAAATGCATGCCAAATGTGACAAATCAGTGAGATCAAATTTTTAAAAAGGTGAGAATATTGTTTTTGCAGTATCATTCCCTGATGTCTCACTTTACACAAAAAGACATACTTGGAGAAAATCAAGAAGATGGAAGAAAAAACTGGGAATAAAGCCACCTACTGAAGCTCAGTTACAGTATGGATTCATTCATAAGAATTAACATCAGACTTATTAAGAAGATAACTTTCTTTCATTTGCATAATATAAATTGGGGGGGGGGGGCAAGGGAGGGAATGGAAGGAATTAAAACAAAAAATCAAAACAGAACAGAAAAACAAAAAAACACATGAAAACCCCCAGCAACATACTGCAGCTTTAATTCACCAAACTCTTTGTGTTACAAGGATATTGCTCCATTGCTGTCAAAGTTGCATTACTGTTAAGCTAAGGGAATACAAAGATGAATCAGGTTATTTTTCTGTAATATATATGTATAAAGAATCTGATATCTAAGTCATACAATTCTCAGTCTCTCTTCTGTAGTAGGAAATAGTTTAAGAAGTGCGAAAGGAATTGCAGAATATAAACGAAGTTTCCAGTCTGAGCTTTCTCCATCCTTTTTGTGGAAGATGGTTTATGGGAGCTTTTGATCTTCACTATGAACATCAACTAATGTTTACTTCTTAGACTTGGGTTTTTCCCCCCTCCATATGGTTCCAATTCATTGCAGATCATGCTTTGTTTCCAAGTCTTCGGATACTCAATCTTTACTTTCACGAAGCAAAGTCATTCTGTATTGTCTTCTTGATCTTTTATCAACAGTGCAAAGTTAATCCCTCTTTAAGACTTTTAGTAGCATAGAGATTTTGAAACAGTAGCAAATAAATCCAACAAAAACATACTTGCTTTTGTATGTTGTGTCCGTATTCCCTTTGTTAAAGACATCTCATGTAAAAGATGTTTGTCTTCAAGTTCAAAAATATAATCTTTTTTGTTTCAGTCCTTTTATATTAATATACTTACTTCATTTTCAGCTAAGCTAGACTATACACCCAGTCACAATCTGAAAATGAATTATTGGTTTGAAGGGGATGAGGAAAACAAGAGAGAACTGTAGTGTGGTTCTTTCCTACAGCCTTTCATGATCTCCTTCAGTTTAAAACTTTCATTCTTTGTTTTAGGGATATGATCCAATGACAGAAATTGTAATACATTTAATGCATTAAACCTGAATTGATGGCTAGCCAACTCATCGGTATAAGTTTTCAGCTCAAGATATGAAAAAAGAAAACTGTGGCTCTTCAATTTAAAAATGCTAGAGTGAAACCTGTCCATTAAGTATATGAGTATCCTAAAAAAACATACACTGGAAATGATGAAACACCAAAGCACTAGGTATAAATTTCTCCTCCATTTGAGTATATCTAAATGAGACTTGTATTCCAATACGTTTAAGAGACTTCTTTTTTATGATGAGCAAAATCTAAAATCCTAAATTCTCCCAAAATTTAGATGCTTAAGTTTGGAATTTTATTTTTTCTGTATTTCGTATTTTTATCCATTTCAGCACTGCACCTGAATCTCTGTTGCCTAAGCATAAGAAAAAGAAAAAAAATAGCACTTTCTGTTCTTTGCTTGGGCAGCCTCCTTACAATCCACAATTTCAGTAAGCAGAAGCTGGCTCTCAGGTACACAAGCTCAGTTCTTTGCAGCCTCAAACAGGTTTTCCACTTCAAATTGCAAAGACAGCTACTACTTATCTTAAAAATGTTGCAGTGAAATTTGTTCACGGCAAAGAACAGACACATATACAGCTAAACACATTTTAAAAATGAGTGTCAAAGTCTCAGAGATACAGACTATTCCTAAATTTAAGTATGGACTTTGCAACATGCAAAAGGCTTTAAGGACTTTAATCTTATAGATCTTATCAATCTTATAGATTCATATTCATTTTTTAATTTGAACCTGATCAGTTGAGTTATTCTAGTTGTAATTCAGCCCTTTGTAACATCATCGCATCCTATTCTTCAGCCTTAACTTGAAATAAATGTTTTGCAATAGAAAACAAAAATATGTAATCAAACTCCACTCACTGAATTACCCTGGCTTTCTCAAGGTGCTCCAATCTTACTGTTAACACTCCTTTGGATAAAAATATGTTGCTAATGGACTTTTGTGTTATATGCAGAACTGATCATAGGTGCAACACTAAGTAAATAAAAATATATTCTATGGGTATGGCCACCTTTCTCAACCATGCTGAAACTACAGAATCTTAATGCAGATAGCTGCATTTTCACGTAAGCTGAGGAAGCTTCCAGCAGCTCTGGGGAAAATTTAAATGTTAATGTTAATGGTATTTCTTTTTTTAACAATGGAGAAAAGAAAAGCGCAAAAGCACTCTCAGTGGCTTATATCAAAGGGAGGATTTCAGATTTAAGTATAGAATATCCCTTCCAAACAACATCAATGATCATTTAATATTGAAAGTGGCTTTAAAATATTATACTGACAATGATTAAAAGCAGAATGTGAAGAAGATGATATTTATCAGAAACATTTTCATTCCTAGACAGATTATCTCTGGTCGTGAAACAGTGCTGGAAAGTGAAGTTCTTTGTTTCATGAAGAGCAGTCTGTTTCAAAGCAAAATTAGTGCCTTCTCTGTCCTACTATTGACCTCGACTTTGACCTGGCTGGACCACCCTTACTAGAATGGGAGGTAATAAAGTCCCCAGGCTGGCTCAGCCCTAGGTCTCAGTTAAGCAGAGACTATCAATCATGCAAAATTAAGTGTGGCGGTTTTGTGATGTGGACATTTACTAGGAACTGAACTGAGATCACCAAACATTATTCATTTACTTTTCCAAGAAATACTTAAATGAACATCAAAACACTAAAGCAACATTTCTGAAGTTTAAAACAATTGTTGGATGATACAGCAACCTGATTCAAGAAATTAATGAAATTATACTGAAATTTAGTGTTTAAAATTTAAAAGAAATAATTTTGCTTTAAAACAAGTTTTATCATATTGTATGCAATAGGAAATACAAAATTTACAAGAGAAATTCAGTTATTATTTGTATGTTTTATATTTTAATTATCATGAAAGTATAAAGAAAAAATCAAAACAAAATGCAGAAGGAATACTTTTAAAATTCAATTTTTGAAACTTTTAATGATTTGATTGCAAGTATGATACAGCGAAATACAGCAGACACGTAAAATTATTCAGGCTTGATTTTTTCTGCCCATCAAAAACTCTCAGAGAGCCGACAAGCTCTCTAGCAGTCAAGACCAGGAAGAATGCTATTTTACTATCATTAATGTAGTATCTAGAAGTCCCCAATGATGCAGATCCTATTACTTTCAGAGATGCCTAAAGTTTGAGAACTTGTTCTTCTCACAGAGTTTATCTTTCCACATAGAAAATAAAACTTGCAAAGTGAGGCGGCTGAGGAAGAAACAAAGAAAGCAAAATGTGGTTACTTTGCAGAGCTGACAACACGAGGCACCATAGTGCAGGTCCTTCGTTGTCAGATGGCATTGCCTCTCCTAAGTGTTGTGGCTGCAAATGTTTTCCTGTAAGACTGCATGTATCTAAAGGAGGTATGCTGGCATGCCTGGACACAGCATGCCCTTACAACACAGGCACGTCAGAGGAGGCCTTTTGAAAGGAAGCCCTAGTTACACAGAATATTTGTATTGGCTGGCAGAGGATTTCTCACAGATCTGCTCTGCTGGACAGTGTCTGGAGAACAGGAGGAACACCATTTCTTCCATCCTGTCTCATCTTGGGATCTGGCCATAGTCTGTTTTCATACATTCTTTAGTCAGGGAAACAGTTCCTGGAGCTTATCTTCTCAGTCAGAAAGTCTATAAACAGATTTAAATAGACGCTCAGTTTCTGAAAGAAGCTTGTGCATTCCCCAGAAAATAGCCTCACTATCCACAGTGGGGTCATGACCCCCAGGTTGGGAATCAGCAATACTGAAGATATCCTGTGTCAGTCCCATGTGGCTCAGCACTGCTGAAGGCTTCTGTCTTATTATTCTCACACCTCTGGTGGAGAGATGGATGAGTCCCCTAGTATTGATTGGCATTCCTCATTTCACTGCTGGATTTCTTAAATTCTATTTGCCAAGAGCTTTTGAACAGTTCAAGTGCAGATGTGGTTCCATGTAAGAATTCCTTCTCACGGGTGCCACCCAGGAAACATGTTTTTCACCATGAATGATACAAAAAGTTTTATTAATGATGGAAATCAGATCATTCTCTCTCTGCCCTAAAAACAACTGACTTTGTCCTACGCTATGTTACGTAATACTACAAAAATTGTTTTTCCTCAATATTTAAGTTTAATCAAAAAAGAAAACAATCAAGCAACTCTTCTCCAATACCTAAAATTTCCCATTTAACATTTTCAGGTATTCAAGTCAAAAGAATGAATTTACAACATAGTTGCTTTCTTTTGAAAAAGAAGTGGGTGAGGGAGGCTGCTGTCGAATTTAACAAAGCAGCATGTGATTTGGCAGCCAAAAGGCTGATGCGATCAGGAGCTTTTCAAACTTGTTTGCAGAGAAATCAAGATGATACCCCTTTGGCAGCCTGCCTTCCTGACAGACTGAATGAACAACTTGATTTCAGGGCTTGGTCAGCTTTGTTGCACTAGTACCTTCATTCTGTATTTTCTAATGCTGTGCTGAAACTAGAAAAATAATTTTATAAGTTCCTAGTTTCATTAAAACATATTCAACTCTCTTAACTCGTCTAGTACAATTATCCTGCTGGCTTTCCTTAACATTTGGACTTTTGATTAGTGCTGACATTGAGTTGGTTAAAACAACAATAGAAGTAACAATGTTACAAAATTCGGTACTAATTGCATTTTACTTATTCAGTCTCCTTTTAATGTTTTCTGTGTGTAATTTCATATACTCCTAAAATGCAAGGCAAAACCCTCAACAGATGGATTACACAGCCCTGTGCTGCCAGCTCCCTGCTCCATGAGTATGGCCGGAAAACTCAGGTCCACAGGGCCAATTATGGACCTAGTTCAACTAGATAGGTCTGTCCAGATGTGACCATGTCGCAGGACTGGGGAGTATCTGTTTCACTGATTCATCCTGATGGAAAAAAGGAAAGGAGATTAAAACCCCTCCAGTCTCCCCTCACCAAAAATATATCCAATGCACACTATAGGCAGACTTAAATTAAGGGAATAACTAGCAGTCTTTAAGTGCCCAATCATTATAGGTGGATGAAGGCACAAATTTTCTCAATGGGTCCCAGAGATCTTTCTTGACAGCAGCATAATGCAGAGCAAGAAATCTTGGATTTCTTTCCGTTGCGTAAGTCTGATCACAAACTCTGAGTCTTGTCAAGCTTTTACAATTAATTTTTCTCTTTCCCTCTTGGTTGCTCATCATAGTCTGCCTGCCCCCAAGTTGCAATACAGATATTCTTATTCCATTTATGCTTATGTCTCTGATTCTCATCCCAGTATTACATAACTAAAATAGAAAGATAAATGGGAATATATTATGCCATGATACATGATTGTTAAAGGCATTTAGTAAAGACAGGGAGGCTTGGTATCTCAGCTAGAAACTGAAGTTTTAAACCTGGGTATTTTGAGACTGTACATCAAGATTAATGGTATTTATCATGGGTAATTCTTAAATTCTTAATTGTTCCCTTATGACAATCTAAGAAAAGTTGAAAGCACTGTCTGTTTGAGTTTGGTGGTGGAAAGGGAGAGGAGTCAATGTTTGTATGGTGTGCTTATGTTTTTAATTCTGAATCACAAAGTGGCATTTCATATAATCAATATGTTGTCTTATGAATTCTTTCTACATTTGATGCTAAATTATAAGTAAATAAAATTGTGTTCATTGTGTTCAAGTTAATAATGTATCATTTAGATTTGAGTAGTTTATTCCAGACCTGAGTCATATTATTCCATTGTTCATATTCTCATTTGCAAATCCCAGTCCTGCAGCTGTCTCAGAGAAAATGAAGCTACTAACAGATTATAATAGATAGGTAGACTTGACTGATGTGGATATGTCTTTACAGAAACATGCATTTCATTCATATGACCTCACTACAGTTACCAGTATACTCTTTGCGGCCCTCCACCTTCCCCCTTCATTTCAATAAGGAAAAATAGCACAAAATTCTAGATTATCGTGCCCTGCATTCCCTCACCACCCTGCTCTGATGTAGTGCCTATGCATGCATACAATAGAACACAGACACAATTTAAACAAAGAGTAACTTTTCTTTACGATCTATGTAAGGGCATTCAGGCTTTCATGGGTCCAGTATCATAAAATTCCTTTCCGATAGGAAGACAGAATGTTCACTAGAATCATGTAATTGATAGACATGCAAGTTGTCAGGTGCGACCAGCAATCTTCGACTGACTCCAGGATATTAAAGTTTTTAAAAAATCAGGCAATTTATTTTCAAGCATTTTCTTGTTCTCCACTATTCTATATATGGGAATGAAAAGTGTCACCCATTGCACATACCGTTTATATTCAGTGTGCTCATCAGGTCTTTCTTTTCGGGGAACAATGGGAAAAACACCACAATAGGAAACCCTCTAAAGTAAAACTACGTTCAATAACATCAAGCTGAGATACAGCACTTTCACTGCTTTTATTTTCCTCCATGCTTAGTAATGTAATAACACTAGGCATTACAGAACTCACACATTATGGAGCATGATTGAAAAGCTCTGGGTATATGAGAATTAATCTTCTTTTATCATGACAGACTAGCATATTAAAAATGGTCCCACTTGTATAACTACTGAAAATTGCTTTTGGAATTCAGTCAAGTAAAAGAGGTTCAAAAATTCTTTTTGAAAACTACATGAGAACAGAAAATTTGAAATGTATGCAAAGTACCAGAAGAAGGATATTTCAAATATATTGTGATTATCAGGAATAGATTCTGCAGCAAAGAAGATGCAGCAAAGAAAATGTGTACTGCACTGCATCTAAATGGGTGGTTACAAACTTATCTAGTAAAATAAATATATGTGGCAAATGACACATACCTATTTAATGACACTTTGAGTTCATGTGAAGTTTGGCAGTGTAATAAAAGTCTTATCTCTTGCCTGTACTGTTATTGCACAGATTTAAACTGCTGTCTCAGAGGCAGTTTTATTATCTTTTTCAATCTCTCCCATAAAAGTGAGACTTGATTTGCTCAGCATGAGAACAGATCAATAAAAGCTGAGTTATACAGCAGATTAGATCACTAACTCAAGAGATCAAAGATGTTAAATACAAGTTGTATAGGAACAATTAGATCAAAAGTTCAGTTCAAATGCACTGTACTTACTTGTATAAATCTCAAAAGAAATATCATCCTGATACAAAAAAATGGTTGAAAAATTGTCAGTTTTGTTAGGTTTATCTAGAAATAAAAAGAAAGAGCATTGTTTCTGAAAAGACAGAGACACAATTTCTAATGAAATGAGATTATTTTACCACTTGATTATTTTAGGTAATTTTTCTCGTTATCATACCAGAAATCTGTTTGAATCTAATCTTCTAGATTCTAGAAAGGCATCAATGGTAACAATCAAAGGTAACAATGTTCAACAAAGAAGAAAGATGCATTTCTGTAATGTCTTTGAGGTGCAAACAATATCTTGAACAAGGATCTCTAGATTTCTATGTGCTTTAAGTATACCTTTTTTAAATAAGGAGTCTAATTAAAAAAAAAAAAATCCTACTCAGCAAAGAGGTATTGGTTAATTTATATTAGTTACTTATGACTTACGGTTTCACAAGCAGTTAATTAATAGAGACGTTACCATTAGGAACTAGAAAACAAATTAATCCATAGGATACGCACAGACACATTCAAGAGTTGGTATGCCACACATAACGTAAATTCATGTCAATGGATGTTTTGGATTAAACATCTCTTATTTAGCTATATCATAGAGGTATAAGTATCATGAAATGACTCGTATTGTAGTGACCATATTAGTTTAAAAATTTACCGCAGTATTGTAGCGTAGAAGTTGATTCTTTTCTTGATATACTTACGTATTTTCAACTCATAGTAATGTAAGGTTCATTCAGGGCTGAACAGCTTTTTTTTATTTCCACTTCAGTGTAATACTATTCCTACAAGCAAAATAAACAAGAACTTTTGTCTTTGCTTGAGGTTCTTTGTTGATTTAAGAAAAAAAAAAATGAGTAACTGTGTCAGGGGATTCTCTAAATCTAAGGCTTCAGAGCATAATTCGAATACTGATTCTGATTACTACTGTCATAAATTGCAAGAGGAAAAAAAATAATTTAAAAAAACCCCACACTGTGATTGATTTAACTAAAAATATAATGGTAACTAGAAGGCAGAGTCTGGGGACTAATCTGCAGTTTCTTTTGTCACACAGTCATACTGCAGATGTTTGAAAAGCAGAACTGGAGCATCATGATTTTTGAGCCTTTGAAATTCTTAGACATGGCATAGACAATAATAGAAAAAATAATTTAGAATAGTCACTTTAAGATAAGGAATTTATATATTGATTATTTTCTGTAATTAGTATTAATCATATAGCTGATTGACTTACTTATACAGACATATTTCAATTGCTCAACACAAAAATCAGAAGAATTTTTTAAGACGAACAGGTTGCATTATTAGTATTAATTAATATCACACTAAATATAACATGTACTATGAAGTTTATGAGTTATAACATAAAGCTGACATTCCTTGGATTACTTTGTTTGACTTCTATGAATTATTGTTTCCCTTTTCGTATCTTTTTTTAGGCTTTGCCTACTGTTGTTGACTTTCAGAAGTATATAAGAGGGAAGGCACTTAATGGACCCACTCTTAGAAAGATTCTTCTGATGCGAAGAAAAAAAAATTTATCACACTCTTTCTGGTATATGTGGCAGACGATAAATGCCAGGGCAGAACTGAAAACAATGTAATTTCTGCATGCCCTACATTCATCTGTTTTTTAGAAACTCCACTTGATTTATTTAACTCCTGTATGTTCTCACTTTGGCATGAAACAATTCTCACCAGCGACCCCCTTCTTCCCAATTTGATTAATGGTGGAGGTACCCCTTGAATACTCTTACATGGTATATGTCCATCTTACTGCAGCCCTCACGGCAAATCAAGGTCACTAAGGAAAGGTTGAGTGCTTTGCATAGGGAGACTGTAACCTCTCTTACAAGCACTAATCTGCCTATTGTTTTTAGGGAAACAAAGAAAAATCAGAGGATGCTGACAATGTTTCAGATATTGAACAGCTTTCACTATTTTAGCATTTTCAAGTAAAGCTTCAAGTGATATAAATTGCTTTTTAGGTACTAGCTATCATCTCCCTGGTTTACTGTGTATTCTGTTTCAGCTGGGATATGACACACACAGACATCAAGTTGATAAATTTGTTTTATTTCTTCCTGTTGGTAGATGAAGATTCAATGTCTGTTCTGTAACCCTTAGACATATCAGTTGTTTTCAATACTGTAAATCACATTTTGCTGATGGTTTCATGCCCTAAAAGGATTGGACAATGCTATTTTTTCAATATCTGAGCAAAACTTGATAATACTGAAGTTATGGTAGATTTTCAGGAAGTGCCTTGTGGCATGGTGGAGGTAATTATATATTCAAAGGTTATATGTACCATTAGGCATATCAGAGTGAATTAAAGAATACAGCAGGATCTGAGTCAGTGTTCTTCTATATGCCTCTGTCCAGGAGCCTGTTGAATGTCCTACTGGAGATTCTTTCTGAAAGTGGATGTTGCCATTACTGCTAATAATTTTTCACCTCCAAAAGATTTAAACACCCTCTCTAAAGAGCTGCAACTTCAAATCCTATAGAGTAAGACAGTACAACACTAGTAAACCATTGAGAGAGGTAGTTTATACCTTGCTGAGAGAATACAAAAAACAATGCTTCATAACCTATAATGAGTAACCCACAGCAATGGGCTAGATACAGTTCAGTGAAAAAGTCTCCTTCCCCAACCAGTCAGGGAGATAAAACATTTGTATGCTTATATCAACAGCAAGGAATAATGTATCATCAGTTCTTAAATTCATCATTCTATTGATCAGGTAGTATCCCAGTTGTGCAAATAAACCCACCTCACAGTATTAACAAAATAATTTTGGCTTCTGGAAGGCTGGGTAGTCATCCCTAGTTTTATCAACTGGGGAATGTTATGCTCGTTATAAACTTGGTTATGCTCAGGTTACTCAAAAGGAGTGAAAAAGGTTTTGTTTCCCAGTGGCAGAAGGCATAGGTAATTGTTCTGCCAGTGATTATAATTGTTCTGAGGGTCAATCAAACTGTACTTACTTAATGATTAATTATGATAATTACATTCAAACTATTTGTATTAAGATATTTATACTTTAATTGAAACAAAAATTTTGTAAAAAAATAGGATGCAAGGTCTTCTTCCAAATCATAGTAAACAGGAGATGAAGGTAGACAACCACAAAATACAAGCAGAATGCAATGACTGAGACCATCCTATTATTCTACCCAGTAGAATTTTTCTCCTGACATATTTCCAGGACTTTTTACTTATGTAGAGAATAATGGAATTTCATAGTTTCACTGACTAGATTAAAGTGAGAGATGGTGGTGGTAGGTATTGTGGTGGAGAGAATATTCAAGTAATGACCAATTACAAGGAAGTTATTGCCCCAAAGGAAACAGCTGAAAGCAGGGCCATGGGTGTCCCATCTTCCTGTGTCAGAATGCTGAATGCTTTTAATTGAATCTAGTGTGAAAGCAGCTGAAGAGAAACACCTCTCATGTTAGAAAATATGCCATTATGTCAGTTTTCTAGAAGTCTTCTGAAAAAGAAATGGAAATGCAAACTCTCAGCTACTTTGATAATTAATTATATAACACATTCCATACATTTGAACTGAATTGCTGAAAATGCATCTTGAATTGATACAAGAAACTGAAACTGATTCAGTTTGTATGGAGAAATAATAACCAAAACAACTGTTTACAAAACATAAATTAAGTCACAAGTGTACACAAATAAGGTCATTGAATAGTGAGCTAATTGCCTTGAAAAAAAAAGTTCATATTAAATGTGATATTTGCCAAACATAGAGGATTTAGTTATGCAATTAGAACTGACAGAAAATGACTGAACTAATTAAACTAGAGCTCTGTAAGCAATTTACCTCATTAAATGTCTTACAGTTCTGCATCTGCATCAAAGTTATTTTGTGTTTAGTTTAAATAATAATAAAGGAGGGAAAATCAAGGTTAATTGGCATTTTAATAATGAGTATCTCAATTAAAATTATCTACAGAAAAGCCTTCCCTTGCAAATAATTACAACATGCTCACTATTTATTCTGCATTTTGAAGAACAGATTGAAAGCAAATTTGATAGGTTACTTCAGTGTGAGTTCCAACATGTGCATTGATGGAAGTATACAATCCACTTTTATTATTAACCTCTTATCACCTCCGTAATAGTTATTAGTGGTGAAGACTGTTCTCATGCAATTTATAGACAGCTGTATGATTCTGGATGGATATTCCACTGGATGGGAGAAAAATACACTATCACTTCATGAAAACTAGACGAAAATAGTAAAAGATAAGGCTACAGATGTGCAGAACAACTTTCTAAACCTGCTTAAACAGATTGGTTCACAATCTTGACTTTGTGACTTGCCATAACAATTGTCAAACATGTTTCGGGTCAGATGCAAAATGCACATTTTGATACCTTCACATTTTCTCTGAAAACAATGCTTGCTTTTCAGTACCTTCTGTTTGGCCGTGTATTATAGGCAATAATGCAAACATAAGCCATATACCAGCTATGGTATCTGCTGGGTGCCGAAGAACATACTTCAGCAGCTTGCAAGGTAGATTTCCACTGTTCCGTATGGTTAACAACTGGAGAAAAAAACAAACAAGCAAACAAACAAGCAAGCAAACAAACAAACAAACAAACAAAACAAACAGTCATGACCCTGACATACAAAATGGACTCAGATTTCCGTTCATGTCATATCTTCTAAGTGGCTGATGATTCCATTTCTGTGCTTTTCCCTTTTACTGTTGTATCTTATAAACACACCTACCCATCAAGTCTTTTTCTAAAAGTATAAGGATGGGAATGAAGGAGGGAATCCTCCTAAATTCCCTTTTTCACTCAAGAATATGCCACTCTAAACAGTGCAGGAAATTGTTTAATACACAAAAACCAATGAAAACCGTAATCCCCATCAATTGTCCACCTTTCAAGTTTTCTACCAATACCCCTCATACTTTGGTTTCTTTCCTTATTATCTTCCTCTATGAAGCCAAGACTGCATCTTCAAATACGCATATATACTGTATCATTAGGAGACTACTGTTAAAGAAACAAAATATTGGTGAGCAAGCATGTATTTATAAAAGCATTGGCAAAATGTCCACATTAATGGGAATCTTGATTTATAGCAATTCTTGACGCACATACCACTCTAGATCAGAAGAAATAGGATACGGAAAGGAAGTCTTATGGATTTCAATTTTTCCTTTCACTCATCATTCTTCTTCTATTAAATTCGACTTTTCCACTTTTCCAGCATGTTCTTAAAGCAAATTTTCTTTCTTTAAAAAAGAAGAACAAATGATGGGGCTATGGAACTGATAGACAGGAGTAGAGCAGTTCATGGAATCTACCTGGACTTGTGCAGAGCGTTCAACAATGTCCTACACGACATCCTGGCCTCCAAGTTGGAGAGACATCAATTGGATAGGTGGACCATGCAGTGGATAAAGAACTGGCTGGATGGCCGCACGCAAAGAGTTGTGGTCAACGGCTCAATGTCCAGCTGGAGACCAGTAACGAGTGGTGTCCCCCAGGGATTTGTGCTGGGACCGGTCTTGGTCAACATCTTTGTCAGTGATATGGACAGTGGGATTGAGAGCATCCTCAGCAAGTTTGCCGATGACACAAAGCTGTGTGGCTTGGTTGATACGTTGGAAGGAATGGATGCCATTCAGAGGACCTTGACACGTTTGTGAGGTGGGCTGATGCCAACCTGATGAAGTTTAACCATGCCAAGTGCAAGGTCCTAAACGTGGGTCAGAGCAATCCCAGGCACAGCTACAGGTTGGGCGGGGAGGAGATTGAGAGCAGCCCTGCGGAGAAGGACATGGGGGTGTGGGCTGATGAAAAAATGAACATGAGGCGGCAGTGTGTGCTTGCAGCCCAGAAAGCCAACCGTATCCTGGGTTGCATCAAAAGGAGTGTGACCAGCAGGTCAAAGGAGGTGATCCTGCCCCTTTACTCTGCTCTCGTGAGACCTCACTTGAAGTATTGTGTGCAGTTCTGGTGTCCTCAACATAAAAAGGACATGGTACTGTCAGAACAAGTGCAGAAGAGGGCCACGAGGGTGATCAGGGGACTGGAGCACCTCCCGTATGAAGATAGGCTGAGAAAATTGGGGCTGTTCAGCCTGCAGAAGAGAAGGCTGTGTGGAGACCTCATAGCAGCCTTCCAATATCTGAAGGGCGGGGCCTTTAAGGATGCAGGGGATGGACTATACTTTAGGGACTATAGTGACAGAACAAGGGGTAACGGGTTCAAACTTCAACAGGGGAAGTTTAGATTGGATATGAGGAAGAAATTCTTTACTGTAAGGGTGGTGAGGCCCTGGAATGGGTTGCCCAGGGAAGTTGTGAATGTTCCATCGCTGGCATTATTCAAGGTGGGGTTGGACAGAGCCTTCGGTGGCATGGTTTAGTGGGAGATATCCCTGCCCACAGCAGTGGGGCTGGAACTAGATGATCTCAAGGTCCTTTCCAACCCTAAATATTCTAGGATTCTACGATTTTATGATTCTATGGAACAGAAAATATAGCAGTGATATAATTTATGTGTAATATAAGGTATGCCATATGTGAACAAGATAGAAACATAGAATAGTTAGGGTTAGGAAGGACGCTAAGATCATCTAGTTCCATCCCCGTCACCATGGGCAGGGACACCTCACACTAAACCATGCCACCCAAGGTTATGTCCACACCCGCCTTGAACGCCACCAAGGATGAAGCATTCACAACTTCCCTGGGCAACCCATTCCAGGGCCTCACCACCCTTACAGTAAAGAATTTCTTCCTCATATCCAACCTAAACTTCCCCTGTTGAAGTTTCAACCTGTTACCCCTTCTGTTCTCACTACCGTCCCTAATGAAGAGTCCATCCCCAGCATTCCTGTAGGCCCTCTTCAGATACTGGAAGGCTGCTATGAGGTCTCCACACAGCCTTCTCTTCTCCAGGCTGAACAGCCCCAATTTTCTCAGCCTATCTTCACACGAGAGGTGCTCCAGTCCCCTGATCATCCTCGTGGCCCTCCTCTGCACTTGTTCTAACAGTACCATGTCCTTTTTATGTTGAGGACACCAGAACTGTACACAATACTCCAAGAGAGGTCTCATGAGAGCAGAGTAGAGGGGCAGGAGCACCTCCTTCGACCTGCTAGTCACGCTCCACTTGAAGCAACCCAGGGTACGCTTGGCTTTCTGGGCTGCAAGCACACACTGCCGGCTCATGTTCATTTTTTCATCGACCAACACCCCCAAGTCCTTCTCCGCAGGGCTGCTCTCAATCTCTTCTCTACCCAACCTGGAGCTGTGCCAGGGATTGCTTCGACCCAGGTGTAGGACCTTGCACTTAGCATGGTTTAACTTCATCAGGTTGGCATCAGCCCACCTCACAAACGTGTCAAGATCCCTCTGGATGGCATCCATTCCTTCCAACGTATCAACCAAGCCACACAGCTTGGTGTCATCGGCAAACTTGCTGAGGGCACACTCAATCCCACCCTCCATGTCACCCACAAAGATGTTGAACAGGACCGGTCCCAACACCGATCCCTGGGGGACACCACTCGTTACGGGGCTCCAGCTGGACATTGAGCCACTGAGCACTACTCTTTGCGTGCGGCCATCCAGCCAGTTCTTTATCCACCGAGTGGTCCACCTATCAAATTGATGTCTCTCCAACTTAGAGAGAAGGATGTCATGGGAGACAGTGTCAAAGGCTTTACACAAGTCCAGGTAGATGACATCAACCGCTCTGCCCCTGTCCATCAGTTCCGTAGCCCCTTCATAGAAGGTCACCAGATTGGTGAGGCAGGATTTCCCCTTAGTGAAGCCATGCTGGCTGTCACCAAGCACTTCCTTTGTTTTCATGTGCCTTAGCATGCCTTCCAGGAGAATCTGCTCCAAGATTTTGCCATGCACAGAGGTGAGACTGAATGGCCTGCAGTTCCCCGGATCATCCATTTTCCCCTTCTTGAAAATGGGGGTTATATTTCCCTTTTTCCAATCGTCGGGAACTTCACCTGACTGCCATGATTTTTCAAATATGATGGACAGTGGCTTAGCAACTTCATTTGCCAGCTCCTTCAGGACCCGTGGATGGATTTCATCAGGTCCCATGGACTTGTATACATTCAGGTTGCTAAGATGGTCTTGAACCAGATCCTCTCCTACAGTGGGCCCAGGGTCTTCATTCCCACAGTCCCTGCTTCTGCCTTCCAAGACTTGGGTGGTGTGGTCAGAGCATTTGCTGGTAAAGACTGAGGCAAAGAAGTCTTTAAGAACCTCAGCCTTCTCTAAATCCAGGGCAGCCAGTTATCCTGATAACTTCTGGAGAGTACCCGCGTTGTCTCTAACCTGTCTTTTATTTGCAACATACCTATAGAATCCCTTCCTGTTATCCTTAACATCCCTAGCCAAGTTTAATTCTAACTGTGTCTTAGCTTTCCCAACCAGGTCCCTAGCTTCCCGGACAACATCCCTGTATTCTTCCCGGCCCAACCTGACCTTGCTTCCACCTTTTATAAGCCTCTTTTTTCCTTCGAATTTTGCTCAGCAGCTCCTTATCCATCCAAGGAGGTCTCCTGGCCCTCCTGCTAAACTTCCTTCTAGTTGGGATGCATCGCTCCTGAGCTTGCAGCAGGTGATCCTTGAATATCAGCCAACAGTCTTGGGCCCCCCTGCCCTCTAGGTCTATATCCCATATAATCTTACTGAGCGGATTTCTGAAGAGGCCAAAGTCTGCTCTCTTGAAGTCCAGGGCACTGAGCTTGCTGCACATTCTTCTCACTGTCCTGAGGATCTCAAACTCAACCACCTCATGATCGCTGCAATGAAGACTGCCCTGGAGCGTCACATTCCCAACCAGCCCTTCCCTGTTGGTGAGGACGAGGTCAAGCATGGCACCTCTCCTCGTTGACTCCTCTATTACTTGCCGAAGGAAGTTGTCTTCGACACAATCAAGGAACCTTCTGGATTGCTTGTGCCGGGCCGTACCATCCCTCCAACAAATATCAGGGTGGTTGAGGTCTCCCATGATAACAAGGGCCTACGAGCGTGAGGCTGTTCCTATCTGTCTATAGAGCGCTTCATCCAGCGAGTCCTCTTGGTCAGGCAGTTTGTAACAGATCCCCACAATAATGTCACCCATCGCTGTTCTCCCTTTAACCCTGACCCACAAAATCTCTGTTGACTGCTCACCTGTCCCCAGACAGAGTTCCATACTCTCCAGCTTATCTCTAACATAAATAGCAACTCCCCCTCCCCGCCTACCGGGCCTGTCTTTCCTAAAGAGCCGGTAACCTTCCATTCCAACACACCAGTCATAGGAGCCATCCCACCATGTTTCTGTGATGCCTATGATATCATACCCCCGTAGATGTGCACACATCTCTAATTCCTCTTGTTTGTTCCCCAGGCTACGGGCATTTGTATAGAGAGGCATTTGAGCCGAGATCCAGTTGAAGCCGGCTCACTGTCTGGAGCAGCTGGAATATCTCTACATTGCTCCAAACGTTTACTATAGGTGCTAGCAACCGACTGCGTGTGTTGGGATGGAATGATGTCCCCCTCCCCCA
Source organism: Amazona ochrocephala (assembly GCA_039720435.1). Classification (NCBI taxonomy): domain Eukaryota; kingdom Metazoa; phylum Chordata; class Aves; order Psittaciformes; family Psittacidae; genus Amazona; species Amazona ochrocephala. Next base: position 99,945,080 of record CM077909.1, read on the forward strand.
GTACATCTAGTTTAAAGCATCCTTGACCAGTCTGGCAAGCCTCCTACCAAATCCACTCTTCCTTTTCCTTGTCAGGCCAGTTCCACCAGGCCCCAGTAGACCTGGCCTACTAAATTGAGTACCATGTTCAAGGTACCCAAACCCCTGACTATAGCACCACCCTTCTAACCATTTATTAACCTGCCCAATCCTCCTAGCCTTTTTAAGGTCCCGCCCTGTATCCTGGAGAATTAACGAAAAGACAATCTGAGCTCTAGAGCCCCTAACCACGTCTCCCAGAGCTCTGTAGTCCTTCTTTATGCTCTCCGAGCTACTACTATCTAGATCAGTAGCACCCACATGGATGACTAGAAGTTGGTGATACTCAGTGGGACCAACTAGAGCAATCAGCTTCTCGGAAACATCCCTGATCCAAACCCCTGGTAGGCAACACACCTCCCTTGAGCCTGGGTCAGGCCGGCAGATGGGTGGTCTGTTCCTTTTAGAGTAGAGTCCCCTATCACAATAACCCACCACTTTTTCCTGGCAGCACCAGTAGTGATCTTCTTTACCAGTAAATCAGCCGGTTGTTCCTGGTGGGAACGCGGTTCCTCATCAGCCCCCTGCAGGACAGCAAAGCAGTTCTGGGTGGGGACAACAGATATAGGAGAAAGCCCCTTGCTTTTAATTGTCCTCTTCCTCCTTTTTTTTTGGTTGTGTTTTTTTTTTTTTTTTTTTTTCTGTTACTGTTTCCCAGCTTCCTGGGTTTGTGGCCTCCTTTCCTTCATGAGCGACAGTAGATGCTCGGGGCCCTTGCACAGACTGGTCCTGGAGCAAGCAGTGCTGTTTCCCCTCAGCTTCCCTGACACCTTTCAGCCTATTGACAGCGTCCCACAGCTCGGTTACTTGCTGCAGGAGGACCTCCACCAGGGAGCACCAAGGGCAGCCCTGCCCATTGCTCACCCTTCCCTCAGGACAGCAGTGCAGGCGCTCTCTGCACCCTGGCTCTGTACTGCAGCTTCTCTTCCCATCGGCTCTGTCTGGGTGCCTACACTGGCCACCGCCGGGGCAGCCAGAGCAGAGCTCCCAGACCGAGCCCTGGTGATACGGCAAGTGCTCACCACCCCGCTTGCCTGCCTGTGCGAACTGCCACGCAAACTGCCTCGAACCCGCCCTGTTTGCCCAAGCTCCATGTCACTCGCGCTCCCTGGGGCAGGTTTTTAACCAGTCAGTGTGGTGCCGGTCCTCCTGGCGCCGCCCCCTCTGAGTCAGCTGCTCACGTCAGGTACGTGAAGAAGTGCCGTGGCTCCTCTTAGTGGAAGAGCGTTCCCCTGTGTGGAAAGAAAACATCGGCAGGATTTTTCAGAAAAGGTTATTGTCAGATACCACCTCCAGTCACCCATGATCCAGATGATCTGGGCTTTCTTCTTAAGGATGCTGTTATATAGACCTAATAAGAAAGAAATAAAAATAAGGACATCATTTTCAAGAATTATTGAATTTTGTTCATTACTTGAAAAAGCTTGTTCCAAGGTAACATGCATCAGAAGTACCCAGAGGAACTTTCTGTAGAAAAATTGTTACATTTCAAGGACATCATGTGTTGTCATAGAATTATAGAATGGTTTGTGTTGGAAGGGACCTTAAAGATCATCTTCTTCCAACCCCCCTGCCATTGGCAGAGACACCTTCTGCTAGATCAGGTTGCTCAAAGCCCCATCCAGCCTGGCCTTGAACACTATCAGGGATGGAGCTTCTACAGCTTCTCTGGGCAACCTGTTCCAGTGCCTCACCACCCTTACAGGGAAGAATTTCTTCCAATATCTAACCTAAATCTACTCTCTTTCAGTTTAAAGACATTATCCCTTTTCCTGTTGCTACATCATGTCCATGTAAAAAGCCTCTCCAAATTTTTTGCAAGTCCCCCTTAGGTGCTGGAAGGTGCTGTAAGGACTCTGAGGAGCCTTCTCTTCTCCAGGCTGAAGAAGCCCAACTTCCTTAGTTTGTCTTCATAAGAGACGTGCTCCAGCCCTCTAAACATCCCTGTAGACTTCATCTGCATTCACTCAAGCAAGTCCATGTCCCTCTTATGTTTGGGATGGCAGAGCTGAATGCAGTACTCCAAGTAGGTTCTCGTTGGAGAGGAGTTGAGGGGCAGGGTCACCCTCCTAGACCTGCTAGTCACACTTCTTTTGATGCAGCCCAGCACATGTTTGGTTTTCTGGGCTGAAAGCACACACTCCTGGCTCATTTTGAGCTTTTCGTCAACCAACATGCCCAAGTCCTTCTCCTCAGGGCTGTTCTCAATCCTTCCTCTCCCAGCCTGTAGCTGTGCTTGGGATTTCCCTGACCCAGGTGCAGCACCTTGCACTTGGCTTTGTTGAACTTCATGAGGTTGGCATTGGCCCACCACTCAAGTGTCAGTTTCCCTCTAGATGGCATCCGTTCACTCCAGCATGTCGACCACATCACACAGCTTGGCGTTGCCAACAGACTTGCTGAGGGTGCACTCGATTCCACTGTCCATATCACCAACAGAGATGTTTAACAGTGCTGGTCCAAATAATGGCTCTTGAAGAATACCATGTGTCACTTGTCTCCACTTAGACATTGAGCTGTTGAGATCACAACTCCTGGAATGCAATCATCCAAACAATTCCTTATCCATCAAAAGGTCCAGCCATCAAATCTGTATATCTCCAGTTTAGAGACAAAGATGTCGTGCAGGGCAGTGACGACTTCTTTGCATGTGCCCAGGTGGATGATGTCTGTTGCTCTTCCCTTATCCATCAACACTATAGCCCTGTCATAGAAGGCCGCAAAATTTGTCAGGAACAATTTCCACTCAGTGAACTCATGCTGACTGTCACCAATCACCCCCTTATTTTAGATTTGACGTAGGCAGCCATCGTTTTTATTAAAAAAAAAAAATCCATTAAAATAAAGAATAACATTCAACAATACTTTTAATGCCATGGCACTGTAATCTGCTTCTGTAGAAGAGACAAATAAAAACAGCATAAATGCAGATATTTTCAACAGGATATTCAAACCAGATCTTTCAGAAATGTTGAAAACCTTCTGAGTTGCACCCCTACCTTTAAGTGTATTATCTGCACCACCAAGCTCAGGGTTATTTGCAGTGGGTCACTTTCTCTCCTCCTCCAGGTCATTGATAAAGGTATTAAAGTGGGTAGGTACTAGAATAGAGTCCGGACGCACTCTACTGTGGCTGGCCTATGGGGAGACTAGAAGCTGTTAACTCATGCCTTAGATCCTGATGAGCCAGTAATTCACATATCAAGAGTCCACCTGTCTGATGCAAGTTTTATTAAAAATCACACTAAAACAACGTGCCTTCTGAAGCAATGAAAAAGACAGGTAATATAAGAGTTAAAAAGACGGTTAATATAAGGAGGTTGGACTGAATTTCAAACAATTCCTAACTCACATCTTCATTAAGAGGCAGGTCCTTGTCTTCATTATTCTTACAGTTCAGCAACTTTGAGCAATATTCTTCCTTGTAAAGGAGTATTTATACATCTGTATATATGTTATAAATAATTATATATTTAATGTCTTTCATTCACTTTGAAATCTTGGCTTTCACTTTTGCTTCTATCAGACATCCCCTTCCCCCCTTCTTTCACTATGATCCCAGACATTGTCATGAAAGTCTTTCCCTTTCACTAGGTGTACATAAGGAAGTGTGATTGATAACTTTATTTTGCAGTAAATAAAGTTGCTACTTAACTGTTTTTCATAATATCTTGATGCAAATAATGGCAAAATTTCTAGTATAAGTACCATGATGAACTCCAGCTCACACATGCCTAGGCTTCGATCTGTGTTTGGAAGATTAAGGTAATGTTAATGAGGTCAAGTTAATTGCTCTGTTTGCTACCTGAGCTTAATTTTTGAATTTAGAAAGACTGCTGCTAGGCCTAACTTGCCAGTTTAGCCAGTATTTGTCTCCTGGTATGATTCAGAAACCAGAAGATGAAGAGGTAATCTTTCCTTTTCATCATTTGTGCTGGTAAAAGAAAAGATGTTAATTAGTGAAAACTCCACAGCAAGGTACTACTTCACCAGGCTGCAAGACTCCAGGAATATCTGAAAACAGTGCAGTACCTGGCCAGTTGGCTACTTTCCTGAGGATGAAATCCTGGGGAGAGCTTGTACTTATCTTTCTCACTGCTTCCCCACATTTTGGAAGCACTAGAAGGACAATCTCTCTTTAGGCCAGTTGGTGGCAAGAGGAAGGCTCTATTGCTTAAAGAAATTGCTATTGCTTAATGACTACTTGAAAATAGGGGTAGTGTCAAATGCTGAGGTATTCTGGTCAGCCATTGTAAGAAGCTCATATTATGTGCTGCACCTGGGAAGGAAACCCAGCAGTGGCAAAGCTTTTACTCCCCAGTGTCTGTTCGCGTAAGGGGAAATCAGTCTTGAAGCCATGTTCCCAGGTTGTTGACAGGCATCTGTGGTAAGACTTTCCAGAGTGAATGCCAAGGACTGAGACTTTTCTCTTGGCTGTGCAAAAGAGGTTTTAAAAAATCTCAAAGAATAATGTTTCTATTCTTCACCATCAGTCACTAAGCACATTCCTATGGAAAGAAAAGGAAGATATGTTTAAGCTGATACCACTGAAAGTGAGATTTTTGTATAGTCACTATCACATAAATGCATACACATACATGCTGAATTATATAAAAACAGTAGAGTAAAAGTATATGAATAATTGCAGGAAATAAAATTAAATAGTGGGTGGCAAAAAAAATGCAAGGTTTTCTTTTTGTTTTCTGAAGCAGTGCTCTCTTTTGTTGCGTACCTGAACCCTGCACTCCCAAACACAGTATGGTTCTTTCTATTTTGTCATCACCCTCAGTCCTGTGACCTCCTGCTGATGAATCTGCAGAGCCCTGAACGTATACAAATCCATGGGACCTAATGAAATCCATCCACGGGTCCTGAAGGAGCTGGCAAATGAAGTTGCTAAGCCACTGTCAATCATATTTGAAAAATCATGGCAGTCAGGTGAAGTTCCTGACGATTGGAAAAAGGGAAATATAACCCCCATTTTTAAGAAAGGGGAAATGGATGATCCGGGGAACTACAGAGCAGCCAGCCTCACCTCTGTGCATGGCAAAATCTTGGAGGGGATTCTCCTGGAAGGCATGCTGAAGCACATGAAAACCAACAAGGTGCTTGGTGACAGCCAGCATGGTTTCACGAAGTGGAAATGCTGCTGGAAAAATTTGGTGGCCTTCTATGATGGGGCTACGGAACTGATAGACAGGAGTAGAGCAGTTGATGGCATCTACCTGGATTTGTGCAAAGTGTTCAACACTGTCTCACATGACATCCTTTTTTCTAAGTTGGAGAGACATCAATTTGATAGGTGGACCACTCGGTGGATAAAGAACTGGCTGGATGGCCGCACGCAAAGAGTGGTGGTCAACGACTCAATGTCCACTTGGAGACCAGTAACGAGTGGTGTCCCCCAGGGATCAGTGTTGGGACCGGTCTTGGTCAACATCTTTGTCAGTGGTATGGACAGTGGGATTGAGTGCACCCTCAGCAAGTTTGCAAATGACATGAAGATGTGTGGCTTGGTTGATACGCTGGAAGGAAGGGATGTCATCCAGAGGACCTTGACACTCTTGTGAGGTGGGCTGATGCCAACCTGATGAAGATTAACCATGCCAAGTGCAAGGTCCTACACGTGGGTTGGAGCAATCCCAGGAACAACTACAGGTTGGGCAGAGAAGAGATTCAGAGCAGAGAAGGACTTGGGGGTGTTGGTCGATGAAAAAATGAACATGAGGCGGCAGTGTGCGCTTGCAGCCCAGAAAGCCAGCTGTATCCTGGGCTGCATCAAAAGGAGTGTGACCAGCAGGTCAAGGGAGGTGATCCTGCCCCTCTACTCTGCTTTCATGAGACCTCACTTGAAGTATTGTGTGCAGTTCTGGTGTCCTCAACAGAAAAAGGACATGGAACTGTTGGAACAAGTCCAAAGGAGGGCCACGAGGATGGTCAGGGGACTGGAGCACCTCCCATATGAAGATAGGCTGAGAAAATTGGGGCTATTCAGCCTGGAGAAGAGAAGGCTGTGTGGAGACCTCATAGCAGCCTTCCAATATCTGAAGGGGGCCTATAGGGATGCTGGGGATGCACTTTTCATTTGGGATTGTAGTGATAGGACAAGGCGTAACAGGTTCAAACTTCAACAGAGGAAGTTTAGATTGGATATGAGGAAGAAATTCTTTACTGTAAGGGTGGTGAGGCACTGGAATGGGTTGCCCAGGGAAGTTGTGAATGCTCCATCCCTGGCAGTGTTCAAGGCTGAGTTGGACATAGCCTTGGGTGGCATGGTTTAGTGGGAGGCGTCCCTGCCCATGGCAGTGAGGTTGGAACTGGATGATCTTAAGGTCCTTTCCATGCCTCACTATTCTATGATTCTATGATTCACAGTAAATGGGGGGAGATGCTATTGCTAGAACCCAAATTTTTCACGAGAGAAATTTTCCACACACTGAAGTTGCTGTGCGTGAGCAATCTCTGGTGGAAAAATAATCGCAACGCTTTCACAAATTTTATCCAAAAAATGTTTTGCCAAAAGAATATACAGCTTAGAGAATCTAATTTTGAACTGAAATCTGTATGCCTGTACAGTGGGCTTTAGATTATATAAACTCTCTTTTGCACACACAAACAATAAACTTTTAATCTGTTATCTTTCTCTATCACTAGAAAAGTGTGAGTTTCGTATGGGACTTTAAAGATCAGTGTAATGTCAAATCAAAACAGGCATAGCTAAGATTCCTCCTCCATTTCTTCGGTGTTCTTGTCTTATTTTGTTAGTATGTTCGTCTTCTAGGTTATTCATTATACCCAAAATGTAACTGAGAGAAATTATGTATATGTAACAAAATAAAACTTACCAGCTGTGCCTGTCTGCTTCATGGGCATTTGTTCATAGAGTGTGTTTACAGAAAAAATGCTGGCATGTTAAGACTTGATGTTACTTAATTAAAAGCAAGGGCATTTTCTGTTCGCTTGAGAGGAAACAGGTTCCAATCGTCAGCAGAGCATAATCTGTGTACATAAGAATTTGGCATTTTCAAGGACTCCTACTATTGGTTCCCTTTGACTGCAGTGGGATGCTGCTTCTCGCAGGTTTATTTGTAAGCTCTGTGTGCAAACAAATGTAGTTTTTGAGCTTTACACTGCTGGTATCTATTCATAGTAGAGCATAAAAAATTTTCTGAAGACATACGTCAGAAAATCAATTCCAAAAGTTTTCTTTACAGAATCTTAAAAATAAATAAACACACACTAAAAAAAAAATTATCACTTCTATAAACAAGGCAATGCCTATACCTAATCGCATCTTGTGTTTAATTACAGGTTTTTTTGATAATATTCTCCCTAATGCAACAAGGATAACTCTTTAGCAGCAGCTTCAGAGCTGCTGGCATTTGTTCAATTAGACCTTAAAAACATATCTGTACTAATACAATAAAGTGTCTAAGGACATCCTAAGTGCTGGAATGTAAACATCTGTTTCCAAACACTTTACAGACTCTTAGGCAAGTTCCCAATCCCCAATTCAATTGCCCTCAGTCAGCTGACCAGATGGGCTTTCTCCCAGATAAGTTGCATGCTGGGCTACTCCAGGAGCTACTCTAAATGTCTAAATTCTACTTTGTATGTGGTTATTTTATTTTACTGAACAGAAGTAACTAACATAGACATGGGCTCTTCTGTGTCTTCATTGTTCTTGCGTAAGTGCAGCCTGTGTTCTGCTTCAGTTTACAAGTGACCAGCAGGTCGAGAGAGGTGATCCTGCCCCTTTACTCTGCTCTCGTGAGACCTCACTTGGAGTACTGTGTGCAGTTCTGGTGTCCTCAACAGAAAAAGGACATGGAACTGTTGGAACAAGTCCAAAGGAGGGCCACAAGGATGATCAGGGGACTGGAGCACCTCCCATATGAAGATAGGCTGAGAAAATTGGGGCTGTTCAGCCTGGAGAAGAGAAGGTTGTGCGGAGACCTCATAGCAGCCTTCCAATATCTGAAGGGGGTCTGTGAGGATCCTGGGGAGGGACTCTTTATGAGGGACTGTGGTGAGAGAACAAGGGGTAATGGGTTCAAACTTAAACAGGGGAAGCTTAGATTGGATATGAGGAAGAAATTCTTTACTGTAAGAGGTGGTGAGGCCCTGGAATGGGTTGCCCAGGGAAGTTGTGAATGCTCAATCACTGGCAGTGTTCAAGTTGGGGTTGGACATAGCCTTGGATGGCATGATTTAGTGTGAGGTGTCCCTGCCCATGGCAGTGAGGTTGGAACTGGATGATCTTGAGGTCCTTTCCAACCCTTATTATTCTGTGATTCTATGAATTGCTCTCATGGTAATAAAAAGTGAATATTCTTCTAATAGAAAGCAAGTATCAAATTTTGCCAGTCTTCTCCTTGCAAAGTCTCTCTGACCATTCACTGTATTCCATTATGGGCTACAAACCAGTCACAGTGAGCAGACCAGTGTGTTAATGGCATGCTGTTATCAAAGGATAAATTTTAAACAAACAAATACCCAGACTAAAAATACAGAGCATGAAAAATTATTACGAAAGGGAGGACACATTAAACTGTCGTTATGGGTTCAGCAGCAGCAGTCATTTTTCTCCTTCATAGTAGCTGGCGCAGTGCTGTGTTTTTGACTTTCGGCCTGGGAACAGCACTGATAACACCGGTGTTTATAGTTACGGCTTAGAATGCTTTGGTCTGACCAAGGACTTTCTGAGTCTCATGCTCTGCCAGGGAAGAGGGGAAGCAGGGAGGAAGTAGAGGCAGGGTACCTGACCCAAACTGGCCAAAGAGGTATTCCACACCACAGTACCTCATGCCCAGGATGGAAAAACTGGGGGCAGGAACTGGGAAGAGTTCAGTTCACGGTTTGGTCGTTGGGTGGTAAGCAGTTGTATCCTCTTTCCCTTGTATTTCCCTGGTCATTGTTATTATTGGTGGTAGCAGCAGTGGTTTGTGTTATACCTTAGTTACTGGACTGTTCTTATCTCAACCCGTGGGAGTTACATTCTTTCTATTCTTCTCCCCATTTCCCCCCCCCCCCACAACGTGGGGGGGAAGAAAGAGGGGGAAGTGTGTGAGTGGGCTGAGCGATTTAAGGCTTAAACCACGACAATTGTTGTCTCTGCCTAAAAATATATGAGAAGGGTCCAAGTTAATAAACCGTTGGCTATGTTGTGGGTGAGTTTTGATCTCCCACATTGAGACTATCGATTTTGCTGAGCAGTGTATTGATCATTGTGACGAAAACCCAAAATGGATGCAAAATTGAAGTCTAATAGTTGATGTATTTCAGAATGAAAGGAAGAAACTTGATTCCTGACAGATTCCCAGCTCTGTGTATTTTAAACAAAATGGTTCAAAAGGCATGAGCAACTTTGAAGTACAATGGTCTTAGTGTAAGGACATATTTGCTGTAATTATGAAGAAACTCTATATCTCAGTGTTGAATATGAATATGTAGAGCTATGTTGTTTGTCCAGTATGAAAAAGCTTGCACTGCTGACTTCCATCTTGCCTTGATTTAATCTCCTTAGCTATGACTTGCTACCACAAGAATATATTCACAAACACATAAGAAATTACAAATATGGACATGTGCAGTGTATAAATATTTTCTATTAACCTTTTGATCCATCTCACTAACCAAAATTCTTGTTTCTGTGAGTTTTCCCCACTAGGAGGTTAAATTGCAGCAGCTGAGTTTTTCTTTGATAAGATGCTTTTGTAGACACCCAGTTGTGCTGGAGAAACAAAGCACAAAACTAGTTAATACCAAATATTGAAGAATCACTCTGCCCGAAAACTTATTTTCACAAGTCTTCTTTGAAGGCCTGTCCTACCTAAGGGTGTGCCTAATGTTTGCTACTGCCTTCATTATTTTTTCAACAATATATTTGGGGCGCACAAAGTGTAACTGAGCCACAGCCAGTAGGAAACGGTGAGCTTCCATGAGTTTTCATTATGGGCAATAACATGTACCTTTGTTTCCTAAAAAGGTGTAATTCATTAACTGCCCAGGTGAAAAGCTGTGCTGATGCACCGTCTTCTTTCCAGAGATGCTTTGTGCAATCTGTAGCACTATCATCTTGGGGGGAGGAAATGTAAGTATGAGACAAATGAAACTTGACGTTGCTTGGTTTCTGTGGTTTCAAGTTAAGCTCCTGTGTGGGTTTTCTGATGTCTGTTACAGGTGCTAGTTCTGCAGTGGGAGTGTCCTTCTGACAAACATTGTAAAGACCTAATACCTTAGTCTACTTGAATCTAGTACCATTTATAGGCAGCCAACCAATAACTCAAATAAACATATCTTGATTTGTAAGGAAAAAATACTTGAACAAATCAGATTTACTTTAACAAATCAGATTTTGATAAATATTCAAATATTCTCATTTTAGCATTGTCATTAAGGTTATTTGGACTCATTGTCTGCCACAGTATGATACTGTTAAAAATTCACTAGTACCAAAAAAAGTACATAATCTTCCAGAAATTACAATTACCTAGAAAACTCAGACTTGCTCAGGTTCACTAACGAGGAAAAAAAAAAAACCAAAAACAAAAAAAACAAGACAGAGAAAAATGAAGTTTGTTAAGATTTTTCTGAAAGAAATAATAAAAATGCTTTTCCTTCTGCCCTTATCCCCTCTGTGGAATTGTACACTGTTCATGTACACCACTGAGGAAAAATACGTTAACATAAAGAGGGCTGGTGAATCACAAAGGGGGATTCTTTATGTAGCTTGTTTCCATATGAAAGTAGCAACATTTGTGTATAAATGGCTTGCAGCATTTTTTATGAATTGAGCCTTAAGTGCTCATGATTGTCCTTGGTATTCAGTTTTCAGTCATTAGGTAGCGTTGAAACAACAGGAGGAGAAAAAGGAAACACTTTGTACCTGTGGTACTCACTTGGACAACACAGTTTTAGTAAAATAACTACACTCTTTTTCCTTTTTGTTACAAATTATGCAGGGACAAAATTATGTGTGAATCAACGAAAAGGCAAATAATATATTTCTGAAACATTAATAGTCAGTGCCATACTCCAGATAAGAGGGGGAAATTGTTATTCTGATATTTCTATCTGATTCAAATTCACTTGCCAATGTTCACTAATCTGGCTGCTGCTTTGACAGAATCAGAATGTGTATGGAAATAGAGATGATAATTCTCTCATATCCAGGTTAATAGTGCTTTCGCTCTGTCTATCTATCTATCTATCTATCTATCTATCTATCTATCTATCTATCTATCTATCTATCTAATCTATCTATCTATCTATCTATCTATCTATCTATCTATCTATCTGTTTTCCTTCCTCCCTCCCCCCATTCCTTCCTCCCTCCCTCCCTTCCTTCCTTCCTCCCTCCCTCCCTCCCTCCCTTCTTTCCTTCCTTCCTTCCTTCCTCCCTCCCTCCCTCCCTCCCTCCCTCCCTTCCTTCCTTCCTTCCTTCCTTCCTTCCTTCCTTCCTTCCCACAGCCTTTCAAGAGTTGGCGTCAGAGAGGGGAGAATGAGGAACACATGCTTTTGCTTCTTTCAAACTCTATCAAGACCCTGAACGTAAAACATATATGCTTGAATGAAATAGAAGGCTTTTGTTTAGCGTGATCCAGAAAAGCAACAGTCAGTACTTATTAACCAGTATCTAAGCCTAAACAGGGCTATGAAATTTTGGCATCATGAACTTTAATGTCTATTAATCTTCACTTTTCCTGTGTTACTTCTAGTTGTATAGTGCAAAAAATCATAGACTAAGTGAAAATGTGGGGTTTGGCTGTTCTTCTGTCTGTGTCTCTTATGGCTTTTTTTTATTTCCCTTCCCCTTTTTATTTTCTTTAATTTTCCTTTCTGCTTTGCTAAAAGGAGCATGGCGAAATAGAAATATATTACTTTAATATTTCTAAATTGCAAGTGTTTGGTACCTTCTGCAAGCCTATGGAACCACAGCAATTAATAATCAGGTTAAACACTATCTTTAACATATTAAACATTGACATCTTAAGGGAGAGATACGTAGATATATTTGGTTGTTACACCAGAATGAATCTTTCTCTAATGGAGGTAGTGGCTCCTATTGAATTGTTGATATTGCAATAAGTGGAGTTTCTCTGGTTACATTTATCCAAGTACTGATAGTGTTATCTGATCTTAACACAGATCATGTGATGAGATCAGAGATAGCACCATTTACTTGTGTATTGCTGTAACAGCTAATTTTGCTTGAGGTTTGTGCATTGAATGAATAAACCAAGGTTAGTAGCTTCCCGCAAGAAGAAGAGTTTTTAAAGGCTATGCTTACATAAAGAAGAGCCTATAGTTTATGCATTCTAGGTTGAAGGAAAAAAAGTTATGGTGATGGCTATCTCTTAGTGGGTGCAATGCTAAAACTATCCTAAGCTTTAAGGTATTTTCTTCAGATTAGCATTTTATTCTAGACTGAGATTAATCCAATGTTTAAATATACCTGTATGATGATCATTGACTATAAATTTCTGAATTAATATCATAAGGAATTTGTTTATTACTTATTTCTAGAAGTCACAAGTCACAAGTTGTCTTGTATGTCCCTCAGCCCATTGCCAGCCTGTCCGGTAAAGAGGAGAGTGAACCTGACTGGTAGATAGTGTAGCTGGCTTTGTAATCAGAGTGAACAAAAGAAATCCTGTCTTCTATCTATGCATCCTTGTGAGTTCATAAGCACAAGGAGGGTTTTTCAAGGTTTTTTTTTCTCCTTCTGCTTTCCTTTCTCAATTCAACTTACTAGCAATCTAGCAATAGGAGATTCTCCAGCAGGTTTAGGAGAAAATTGTGTTAAATGAAACAATCAACCTGATCTGTGCTGCCAGGCGAGGTATGATAGCAGGACTTGAAACGGGTGGTTATCTTGGGAAGCTGTGCAACACTGTACCATCCATCCTTCCATGTGGCATTACCAGTAGCCTCTGCTTGGAGTTGGCCTGAATAAACTGGCATTATTTAGTCCAATCTCTCTAGCAAATCTCAGCATTAAACTGTTCTGAAACTCAGTGCCATGGACTCCTGTTCCAAAACGGCTGCATGGTAGAAGGGGAGGAGGACGCAGCAGCAAGCAAATGACAGACACAACTGTAGATCAATGTGGTGATTGTATCAATTTCAGATTCTCTACTAACAATAGGTGTCTGATTGGACACCACTGACTTTATTGGGAAGTAGATGGGATGTAATACACCTTCCAGTGCATTAGTTGTTTCTGCTGATTGGATGAAGGGATAAATTTCACATGGAGGACAGTTTGAGTCCCATCATTCTCACAATTACGTTGAACACCAGCTAAAAGTGTCCTGTTGCTGCTGCACTTTACAGCAGCAAATTAGAAGGATTTTCCTAATGCATTTCCTCACCATAGTCTGTGCAGCATCATTCTTCTATAAACTGAGATCTGGGTCACAATGTCTCACTCTTCTTAATTTCAATAATTCCATTTAAAGGGTCATCAGGCTAGAAAATGAAAAGGACAGTAGAAAGAATAAACAAAACAGTGGGACTGTGTGACTGGTAGAAATGGAAAAATAAATTGAATGTTACAATGCTTTTATTACAGTAAATCTTGGTTTATTCCAAAATACAACAATGTAAAACATGCAGTGAAAATAGCCATAAAACAAATCATTACCCCCTCAATCCCGTAACCTTACCCCCCATACGAATTTTAACAGTACTAGATTATCTGGACCACCTCCCTTTGTTTGAATCACCCCCTTAACTGCATACAGAAACTAACTTGTGAGATTTTTCATTACTGTTTTGAAGATTAAGCTCTGTAAAATGTTGATATCTCTTCTAATGATCCAGTAAAGAGAAGGAGGTGGAGAGGAGGAGGGGAGGGAATCTCACAGTTTGCTGAAGAACGTTATTTGTCTTCCACAGACTTAAAAGTTTTGCAAGTTAGCTCTGCTGGCTCCGGGCCAGACTTCATAGTACCTTTTAGAGTCACGCCCTGAGACCCCAGTTCATCAAGGTACTTAAGCATTGTCTGATGTTCAGTATATGAGAAATGCAAGTTAAATTGGAGTGTAATTATGTGATTAACTCAATTTATTTAACATTTTAAACAGAGCATATAAACAGACCATGTAAATAAAGGGCGGAAGAGTTACTTTCAAAAGTAATTCAATAGCTGTTAAATATTTTCTATATGGTTCATGAATTTTGTGGCCTCATGTATTTAGCTTTTAATTGTTCAGGACTATTGGGATTCTAAAAACAAACAACTGGGAACTAATCTGGTCTATGGAGCTTTCCAAGGAACATTTTTATCATTTATCAAGCCCCCTTTGCTCTGTTAGACTTCACCGAATGACAAGGCTATTTTCAAGCCGTAAACCCCCGTGCCCCATGCAGTCATGGCATGCAACCAAAGAAGTCTGGAGGAGAAAATGAAGTCATAATTAACAACAGCTGCTCACGCCTAGCATTTCCAAATAAAAACTGAAGATTTTTATTTTTTTATTTTTATTTTTCCAAAAAAAAATCAGAATTGACTGCAACCCTAAAGATTTATCTTCAGGGTAAAGAGAGGAAGCCTCACACCAGCTTCTGGGGATCTCTTTGTTGTTCAACCCATGCAGGAAACTCTCATTGCAGTCCATTTGATAGATGTTTCAATGTTGTTTGCTTGTTACATTCAGTGACCAAAATCAAAGCAAAATAACAGTAATTTCCTTTACTCACATATTGTTATTAGTTTGGTATAAGGCTTTCTCATCAAAGCACATGGGAGTGTTCTGTCCTTTAGAGGCTAATATTAAAATATGGAATGGAATGATTATGTTTTATTGGCTTAGCCTTTCTCTGCACTGCTTATAAAAACAGACAGTGCTTTAAAATGTCTCACTAATGCTCATTTTCCTGAGGGTGGAGTTGACCTCAAGTAGTTTACAACTTGGCTGTTAGTTAAGTCTAATTAACTTTGACTTTGTTGTTAGAATAGCTTAATCTGCAGTTTCATCTTAAAGAAGTCAATGTAATAGTACATTCAAATCAAACAATGGAAACAGTGAGTGTTTATAAGTTGGCTATGTAAGGATTTTTTTCCCCTGTACAGTCTTCATCTCTATCTTCCTAAAAATGTTTGTGGTTTCACACATTTTTACAATTCTTTTTACCCTGGTCCAGAACTCTTCAACAGTGAAGAGCACTCTTTGTAGCTTGAATGCATTGTCTGCTTGTTGCTTCTGAATGTATTGTCTGCTGCTTCTGAGTAAGCAATGCAATTTTATTTTTTAACAGCTTGAACCATGTGAAATAGTAATTTTTCTTAAAACAGTACAGCCTAATGCTTCTAAACAAAAAGAATTGTACTAAGGACTAAAGTTGCAATGCTTTTTAATTGTATCATTAATCCTTGACATACACTCTCTGTGGGGTCTTCCTTATAACATTATCACTTCGTAAGAGTAAGCCATACTTCATCTGTGGAAAACATTATTTTAATGAGAGCCAGAGAAATGGAGAATCTTGTGTTTTAATTATGCTAAAAATTCAAAAGTGACCTTACAACACTTTTAGAAAAAAAAATCATTTGCATTACACAATAACTTTTGAGTAAATAATTGTCTTTAATAGCAAAAATAATAAAGGGTGAGTTTGTATAATAGCCATGAAAGTGGTCTTAATGTAAGGTTCAGCTTTAATATATCAATTAGATCAATATATTAAGCATTACTTTAAGTAAAAGTTAAATAATTCAGTTTTAGAGAAACAACAGCAGTAAAATCTAAATTTCTCTCTTTAAAAGTTTGTTTTAGTTGAATTTGCAACTTTACAATTAACATAAAGAAAACAATTTAGGAACTTATTGTCATGACACTAATATTCAAAAATAACTCTTCTTTTTTTTGTTGCAGTCAAAAAAAAAAAAGAAAAAAACCACACTTTTACAGTTCTGTGTTTACATCCACATCCCACAAAGACTTTGGAGCAAACTGACTGCCATTATAAAGTACAAACACAACATTCATGGAACTTGAAACAGTCATTCATAATGTCATATTTTATTAAGATAGCATTAAATAGTACTAAGTATAACTAATATTAAAACTGTTGAAGCTGTTTTAAGAAATCTTGGACTAGACTAAAATGCTGAACTGCACGGATGGTGAACGAAGCTGTACCATTCTGGTCTGGCAAACCTCCCTCACTTAATCAATCACATTTGCAAGCTTTGCTTTCTGATGAACACCACCACAGTACCCATAACACAGGAGAAGTCAGCTATAATTTCAGCCTCATGGTGGCCTGACCGCTCTCCTCAAACTTGTTGATTTGTACATAAGGCTTACATTAGATGTATTCTTTTTGTATTCTGGGTTTTGGAGCAAAGAGGACAGTATTCATTGTAATCAGGAGTTTTGGTAACTAATTCAAGCAGAGCAAAGACTTGGGAGCTTGCTGCTGGTTGTTACTTCACCTCTTTGTTACATGGAGTGAAGATTCCAGAGCTAGAACTCCTGGAGAAATGTAGCAGTTTAATCAGACAAATTCTCTTCATGCACAAGCAGTGACGCTCAAAAATCATCCCCTTTTCTGCCCTGCTGCTGCAGTTAGTCTTCCTGGAATCTCTGTGTCTACTCAGCTGAAGTGCGAACTTCAACGTCTTTGTGCATATTTGTAAAGTAAGGGCATATACATTCTGACCATAAAGGAAGGGGAGCAAAATTAATGTCAGCAGTGGGGTGAGAGGTATGCATAATCAGGTAAATATACTCACGCCATACTGGATGCTATTCTTCCATTAACAGTGTGCTAAAAGAGGAGTTCTGGGAAGGAGGGGTTCACCAGGGCTCATCTTCTTCTTCCCAGGTTGCTCTAGTGATGCAGTGACATTATTGTATTGCAGCTGACAAGGGCTCTGACTCTCTGTGCTGCCTTGAGCTACTGTGACACTCAGTCTGACAGTGAGACATGGTCTCCTAGACCAGGCAGATCTGAGTAAGCTTCAGTTTGTTGCAGAGACGGAAACAAGAAAATGCTCTGGGTTAGCATTTCAGGAGAAAAGTCACTCTAACTCATTGGAAGCATATCAAGTAAATCCTGAAACTTTGACTTATCGTTTAAATGGGGCTTTAATGTCCATGACAAGATGCTTGCTAATACTTTTGCATAAGTCTGAATTGCATTTTTTGCAGAAAGACTCTCTGTGCAACATTTTTTATCAATGCATGCTATTTCGTAATTTTTTTGCCTACTTGGAGGGTGACATGTAGATGTGTTTAAGCTTATCTAATATAGCACTCTTGTGGCTTAATTTTTCACTCTGTCATATTGTCTGCCTTCGTTTTTCTTGACAGCATGCCTCCCGGAAATATTTTCCTGTTGCATGCATTTTGACATCCCTAGTGATCTGTTATACTAACTGTCAGCAGCTAGAACTAGTCATGATTGTTTTTTCCTCTTCCCTGTTCTTCAGTTAGTCTTTTCCTTGTAACACACTTTCAGCAAGTATGATCAGGCCTTCAGTAGAAGAAGGTGCAATGCCTGCTCTCCAAAGTCAAACTCCTACCATTTAAACCACTGAAACTCTGTAAATTTGTTGAATTTTATGGACTTCATTCATTTTTTTAAGTGGAATGAAGCAGCACTTTTGCTGTAGTAAATGCAATAGGAAAGGGTATTGCATGGGAAGATCCCTCATTCTGTGCTCTTTCAGCCTCCTATTTAAACAATTTTAACAGTGCTTTACAAAAAAGGTAATAAAATTCTTCTTGGTGAGGGCACACAGGCTTGACAAAAAGGTGGTACTGTGATTGTTCCAGTTGCTCGAGTAAGTTTAGTGGCAACATGTTTCCTCTTCAAAAGAACAGAAATAAGTGCCTTTAATCAAAATTTGGGGGCACTGGTTGCCATGGTGGGCATCTCTAATTCAGGAAAAAGCAAAAAGAAAAAAGTATTGTGATGTAATTAAAGAAAACAGATTCAGAGAATGTACATTTAAGAGCCAGACGTGATCAGTTGCATTTGAGATTCCCTTTTTTTCTCTTTTAAAGAGGAAAGCTGTTTTGTTTGGCAATTTAGGCTCCAAGTGGAATTTTAGGTTGTTTGTTATAGATTTCCATTGGAGACTGGGACATACAAGTTTTCTTCTGCTTAGCCATTTTCATCTGTCTAGGCATCAAAGTAAGTAGCCTGGATGTGTAATGGCTAATCCCAGTTTTAATCATTGAAGCTGATTCATCTTTCTGAATACTGTATATCTAGAAAAAAAAAAAAAAAAAAAAAATTTCTTCTCTAAGGTAGATTCTGGAACGGAGCTGCATTGAAAAGAGGAAACTAGAACTGTGTGCATATGGTTAATGTGCAAGTGATGTAGAAGAATTACAGAATCCTACTTGCTAAATATACCTTCAAGTTTGCCTAATAGAATAAAACTGTTTCTGCAACTATGTTAACTTTCTGCTGAAAAAGGGTACCTGCTCTTTAGTCATGAGTCAAAAACAGAGAAATGAGGCTTGTTTTCTGCCTCAGAATAAATAGAATGAAGCTTTTCAGTTTACTACATTAATGTATCCAACTGCCATGAGTTTGCTTTCTATTTTAACATTAACATCATTTTAACAAAGCACTCACAACAGCAATAATTGTGATACTTGACAGTGAAGAAATCCTTTTGTGACCATCTGCCAAAACAGTCTTATACAGCAGGAGATAAATCTCTTCCAAAATTTCAGTATTTACTGAGCTTTTAGTGCTTCACAGTGAAACTCCTAGTGAGTCTACTCTGGTAGCTTCATAGAACAGCATCACTAGAAAAAAAAACTTGGTTACAATATGTCATCTGCAACATGTAGAGGAGAAAAATTTATTCCAGACTCTTGCTAGTTTTTGCTGTTTTGAAAAGCACTGTTTCCTGATTATGGAGCAGGCATTCCAGTCACATTATTTTTCCATGTCAGCCCTGGAAGATGGTTATAAATTAAAATCTGCAAATATATTTTTCTCTTAACCCATTTAAACACCTGAGGCAGTTCCCAGTTTGTACTTTTAAAATTATTATTTACCACTGTACTTATAAAAAATTAGACTGTAACCCCTCCTGAATTTTTAAATAAAATTATCATTAAGCTTAACTTCAATAATATTAAATACCCCTCAAATTGCAGTAACAGTCCATGGAAACAATTGATTATAATGACTAGAACAAAGAGGAAATAATATCAACAAATCACATATATTTAATTATTTAAATTATAAAATTTAAAAGACCCAATACTCTAACTCTTCTCTGCTTTTTACAATTGCATTTTATAATTAGTTTCTTTCATCCAGGGGTGTAAATTGCACTTACAGACAGAAAACATCCATCCTTGTGACAAAATTGTTTTTATTTAGCTGTGAAAGAGAACCACAGCTCACAGCTGCATGTGAAGATTATGGTCTAGTCTACACTAGAGGAAGAAATACAAATATACTCCTGAATATCACCTGTTTAAAATGGTTAATTCCTTTTTGGTGTAAATTCAAATAGAAGTTGAAAATGGTCTTCAGTCACAGCATGAGTGCTATTTGCGTTATAGTCAAGTGTACAGCTACGGTGCAGCTTCATGGGCTACTGTCTTGTGAGACTTCTTCTTTGAGACAAGTTGTATACCTCGTGAGCTTATCCTACTGAATAAATTTTTAAAGAAATAAATACTGTATGTTTCAAGAGAACTTTTTGTAGGCAAGTTTATTGATCCATTAGTTGAGCAAACCCACCCCGAGAGTAGATAACAGGAATAGCCATGTGAGACCAAAGGCAGCAGGCCCAGGAATAGAAAACAGTCCCAAGCTTGTATTGATGATGAACTTCATAAAATATTTAGAGGTCTGTTAAAATGCTGAGTGAGTGCAGAATTGGGCTTTAGCTTAGAAACTTTTATGAAGAAAAGTAGTCTGTCCCAGGCTGCACATTTCTCCCTGTGGCATGTTTACAGACAGCTTATCTCTTCCCCATAAATAATGGTAAAATTAAACAGGGAAAAGCAAACCCACACTATGGTGGCAAAGGAGAAAAGGTGACTGATTAAATCCTAATGACAGTGGATTTGAAGAGGTTTTAAAATGATTTCAGTAAGTTTTAGAATTTCTTAGTGTCTACAGATCAGAATCAAGATTGCAAGGGGAAGGCACAAGGGTTTTGAGTCAAGCGACTTCATGTTGCTCTGCGGTAATACAGCATTATAAAACAGCAGCAAAACTACTAAACACCAAAGGTATTAAAAAGATAACTACAGTATATTTTTTACAAAATGGAGAGAGGAGGTGGCTGGTCTCTTTTCAAAAGTAACAAGTAATGCAACAAGAGGAAATGGCCTCAAGCAGCGCCAGAGTAGGTTTAGATTGGATATTTGGAAAAATTTCTTCACCAAAAACATGATCAAGCATTGGAACAGGCTGCTCAGGGCAGTGATAGAATCATCGTGCCTGGAAGAGTTGAAAATCTATGTAGATGAGGTCCTTAGTGACATGTTTTAGTGGTGGACTTGGCAGTCCTGGCATAACAGTTGATGATCTTACAGGTCTTTTCCAGCCTGGCTGATTCTATGATTATGTGATTTGAGAAACCTGGTCTAGTGGAAGGTGTCCCTGTCCATGGCAGGAGTGGAACTATATCTTTAAGGTCCTTTCCAACCCAAATCATTCTATGATTCTTAAGCAAGCTGCTGCGTACACTGATTAAAATCACTTGAAGATATATAACAAGTTCTCTACATGAATATAGTAGATCTTACTGGTACTGACTTCTTTAAGACTTCTGGGAACATCAACTTTAAGGTTTCTATATCTAGGAAGAACTTCACATTTAAATAGCTTTAAATTTGTTAATGGATAATATGTATATTGTTTTTTCATTGTCAAGATACACACAATCTTCTAATCAAGTTTCTAATGCAGAAAAGGACGTAAGAGTGAATGGGTGAATCAGCAGTGATGCAAAAGTTGCATGATGTGCTTCGAATAAGATAACATTTGACCTTCATTTTATGGAACCCTTGAAAATGAAAACCAGTGATGACTACCACATCTGTAGTCTTGCATTTCTGTTGCTTCTCTCTAGATGGACACTCTGCTCTCATCCTCAAGATCTCACCTGTCAAAGGCAGAATTTCAGTTCTTCCAACTTTTAGAGAAGGGTCTGTGTACAACAGCCCACTTATGCTAAGTGTTTCTTTCTGTACCTCCTGGAGATCCCTTTTTTTCCTACTTCGAGCACCGTGTCAGTGCTATAAACTGGCCAACAAACTGCTTTAAAACAAATTAATAAAATAATTTGAAAAAGATATTTTTATATTAATTTCAATCCACAGAATGATAAGAAAAATGGCAAGTCTGGATAGGGATTGCCAACAGCCTTCAGTGAAAGATGTAAAGGGAATCCAGTTAGTTTAACAAAAGATGGGCTCAGAACAAATTATTTTTTTTTCATGCAATGTTATGGTGTTCTGGCATAAAGCTACCATGGATGCTAGAAGTCTGTAGTTTCAGAGGAATGTAGTGGGGGTGATGGGCAAGCAATGGAAGAAAAAGCTCTGAAGGGTTGTAGCATCTGGTTGTTGATCTGGTTGTGGAAGGGTTGATCCTATCCATAAGCCACTTGTGTTTGAAAGACTGAACATGAGCCAGCACTGTGCACTTGCAGCCTGGAAAGCCAACCATGTCCTGGGCTGCATCAAAAGGAGTGTGACCAGCAGGTCAAAGGAGGTGATCCTGCCCCTCTACTTTGCTTTCATGAGACCTCACTTAGAGTATTGTGTACAGTTCTGGTGTCCTCAACATAAAAAGGACATGGAACTGTTGGAACAAGTGCAGAGGAGGGCCACGAGGATGATCAAGGAACTGGAGCACCTCCTGTATGAAGACAGGTTGAGAAAGTTGGGGCTGTTCAGCTTGGAGAAGTGAAGGCTTTGTGGAGACCTCATAGCAGCCTTCCAATATCTGAAGGGGGCCTTTAAGGATGCTGGGGAGGGACTCTTCATTAGGGACTGTAGTGATGGCACAAGTGGTAACAGGTTCAAACTTAAACAGGGGAAGTTTAGATTGGATATGAGGAAGAAGTTCTTTACTGTAAGGGTGGCAAGACACTGGAATGGGTTGCCCAGGGAAGTTGTGAATGCTCCATCGCTGGCTGTGTTCAAGGCCAGGTTGGAGAGAGCCTTGGGTGGCATGATTTAGTGTAAGGTGTCCCTGCCCACGGCAGGGGGGTTGGAGCTAGATGATCTTAAGGTCCTTTCCAACTCTACCTATTCTATCATCCTATGATACGGCCAAAAATTCCATCATCCCAGACATCTCTGGTAGATATTAAGTCACTGGGGTTTTTTATAGATACTCCATTTTTTTTGCCATATTAGTTTTTTGAAGGAAAAGAATATTGGCTAGATTTTATACAAGATTCTTCTTTCTTGGAAGGCAGACGCGGGGACGGTGAGGGTGGGGACCCTGGGCCCACTGTGGGGGAGGATCTTGTTCGGGACCATCTTAGGAACCTGAATGCATACAAGTCCATGGGACCTAATGAAATCCATCCACGGGTCCTGAAGGAGCTGGCAAATGAAGTTGCTAAGCCACTGTCCATCATATTTGAAAAATCATGGCAGTCAGGTGAAGTTCCCGATGACTGGAAAAAGGGAAATATAACCCCCATTTTTAAGAAGGGAAAAATGGATGAGCCAGGGAATTACAGACCAGTCAGTCTCACCTCTGTGTCTGGCAAAATCTTGGAGCGGATTCTCCTGGAAGGCATGCTAAGGCACATGAAAACCAACAAGGTACTTGGTGACAGCCAGCATGGCTTCACTAAGGGGAAATCCTGCCTCACCAATCTGGTGACCTTCTATGAAGGGGCTACGGAACTGATGGACAGGGGCAGAGCAGTTGATGTCATCTACCTGGACTTGTGTAAAGCCTTTGACACTGTCTCCCATGACATCCTTCTCTCTAAGTTGGAGAGACATCAATTTGATAGGTGGACCACTCGGTGGATAAAGAACTGGCTGGATGGCCGCACGCAAACAGTAGTGCTCAGTGGCTCAGTGTCCAGCTGGAGACCAGTAACGAGTGGTGTCCCCCAGGGATCGGTGTTGGGACCGGTCTTGTTCAACATCTTTGTGGGTGACATGGAGGGTGGGATTGAGTGTGCCCTTGGCAAGTTTGCCGATGACACCAAGCTGTGTGGTTTGGTTGATACATTGGAGGGAAGTAATGCCATCCAGAGGGACCTTGACACGCTTGTGAGGTGGGCTGATGCCAACCTGATGAAGTTTAACCATGCTAAATGCAAAGTCCTCCACCTGGGTGGAGCAATGCCAGGCACAGCTACAGATTGGGCGGGGAGGAGATTGAGAGCAGCCCTGCGGAGAAGGACTTCGGGGTGTGGGTTGTTGAAAAAATGAACATGAGCCGGCAGTGTGCGCTTGCAGCCCAGAAGGCCAACCGTATTCTGGGCTGCATCAAAAGGAGTGTGACCAGCAGGTCGAGGGAGGTGATCCTGCCCCTTTACAACGCTCTTGTGAGACCTCACTTGGAGTATTGTGTGCAGTTCTGGTGTCCTCAACATAAAAAGGACATGGTACTGTTGGAACAAGTGCAGAGGAGGGCCACGAGGATGATCAGGGGACTGGAGCACCTCTCGTATGAAGATAGGCTGAGAAAATTGGTGCTGTTCAGCCTGGAGAAGAGAAGGCTGCGTGGAGACCTCATAGCAGCCTTCCAATACCTGAAGGGGGCCTATAGGGATGCTGGGGAGGGACTCTTCATTAGGGACTGTGGTGAGAGGACAAAGGGTAATGGGCTTAAATTTAAACAGGGGAGGTTTAGATTGGCTATGAGGAAGAAATTCTTTACTGTGAGGGTGGTGGGGCCCTGGAATGGGTTTCCCAGGGAAGTTGTGAATGCTTCATCCCTGGCGGCGTTCAAGGTGGGATTGGACATAGCCTTGGATGGCATGGTTTAGTGGGAGGTGTCCCTGCCCATGGCAGGGGGGTTGGAACTCGATGATCTTAAGGTCCTTTCCAACCCTTACTATTCTATGATTCTATGATTCTATGATTCTTTGTGGGAAATTAGGGTTATGGCATGGAGTTGAAATGCCTTCAGGACGTGGTCTAATCCACATTAGGTATTCACTTAGTTCAGTATAAAGGGTCAGCAGGTACTATGAGATGCCAACTATATGCACACAGTCCAGCGTTAGAAGCTTTCTTCTTTACCTGGCAATGTAAATAACATGGCTAAACCTGAGTGTCCACCAGGAAAGTATGACTTTGGCATAAGATGGGCTGTCTTGCTGTTCCTGGGTCTTTCAGGAGGCATTTAAAAGGGAGCCGTCTTCCTCCCTTTCCCCCTACCTTTGCATGGTAAAGGTACCACAGTTACATATGTAAGCGTTATGGAGCTAGAAGGAAGCAGGCAAGAACATCTGTACTCTGGTGAGGGCTCTAAGCTGGCCAGGTGGACAGGTAGGTACTACAGAATTTGGTATGACTTAGATGTCTGCATGTCTTCTGTGCTTTATTGCTGCAAGGTTTGGGAATAGAATCTTCTGTAAATGTTGAGGGATTTTTTTGTATGAGGGACTCCTTCCGTATGACAGCTAACTAATGTGGTTGAAACAATTTTTACTTTATGTTTACGCTTTAACTTTTTTAAACTGAAGGGATTGAGATATGCTGGACATCATTTAGCATAATTCATACTTTAAAGAATTATTCTAATATGGAAACACAAGACAGCTGCAAACAAAGTCTTACACTTATGCATGCATGTTTTCAGTGGATTTGCCTCCTGAGAATGTTAAATTTACATGATTAACCAGCAAAGAATAGTACTGTTTTTTTTAAGAAATACCATATATATTCTCCATGACATCTTATTTCTGAAACAAAAGGAGCCTTAGCAGTAGTCTGATACATCTGCTACATTTCAGAGAGGAAATCTATATGTTGCATACTGTTAAAGAGCAGCTCTTCAAGCCCTGCTCTCCCAGCAACCTTGCTCCCCTCACACCCTACTTGTGCCAGCTGCTGTGGAGCAGGTTTCTGCTTTGTCCTTCTGCAGAGCCTTGGGCCTTTCTGTGGCCCTGAAAGACACTGAACAGTCTCCCTGAGCCTACTCTATAGTCAAAGGCTTCTGCACTTGAAAGTCATTTCTCTGGATAGCCCTTCCCTCATGTCAAATGCTCTAACAGAAGAACAGCAGTTTGGCACAGAAAGATTTCATTGTTTTCTGTGTCTGGATATTCAGCATACAATACATGAGAAAACAGCAGCAGAAACTCATCATGATCTTGGATGACCCCTAATACAAATGGAACATTTTAAAATATTATGGAATCCAAAGGAACTCAAACTTTCTGACCAAACTTTCCAGATACTAATGGTGTAGTTTCCTATATTATTGAAATATCTAATAACCAGTAGAATTCAATTCAGTTTAATGAAGTTCTTGAAGGGCACTTCAAATTTCTAACAAATGGAAAAACATGAACTCTTCTTCAAATGTATCTATCGGTGGATAAACCAGTATGCTATAAGAAACCAAATGCTTTCCCTGCCTTATTTCTAGAAGATGCATTGCAGGTCATGCTTTATCCTTGTGTCTGATGTAGAAAATGGTGTGCTTGCCATGATTTTAAGAGAGATTTTTCTTGAGAAATGCTGTCATTGGTTGATTGCCATGTTCAAGAGCTCTTCACTTTTTATTTCTGATACTGGAAATGTCCTTTGTTTCTTTAAAGACTAACTCTAGGGCCCTCCTCCCCTCTTCTACATGTATGAAGAAGCTGTCATCGTGTCCATCCAATTGACCTTTCTCAAGCTGCAAGTGATTGACCCCAAACTAGTCAAGGATATTTGTGTCATGATCACATTTGACAAGAAATGAGGACAGAAAGTTAGTGAAGTGTTCCAGCAATCAGACGTCTTCACAGATTGCAGAACAGCAAAATCTCCTCTAAAGGGATGGAAGGTGTCTGAAGATCAAGATGGAGGTATCACAGATACGCATACACAAGCAGCAGCAACTCTCTCACACTGTTAAAGAGATCAATCAGAGGCAAGCAGAGGCTGCTCTCCATCTGTAAACAGGCATGCATCAAACATCTTGGTCACTTTATTGAACTCTGTGACTGGGAGGGGTTTAAATATAAGCATATATAAGATGCAAGCATACGGACGTCTTCCATGAGGACTGGAAGATTTGGTCTTTTAGTACGACTTGTTTCTAATCCTCTGCTTCCACATTACGAGTCGATGTATGAGGAAGACCACCCTGAGGCAATCTGAGGTCAGCATATTAACGCCTTTCTTGTTCACACAAGTACGTCTTCCTGATGGCTCTTTTCCTTATTATTCAGAATATGTTTCTCATGCCCTTATCTCCTTTATATTCTTTAAAGAGCACCTTGTCTAGATTTCAGGTCTTTTCTCAAGACCTAGGTCTTTCATGTGCTGATTGCAACTGTATTTGTGAATATTCTTGTATCAAGTGGTATCATAGCTTGAACATGAGTTTGGCAATGCACTTGTGCAGAGAGAGATGGCTTAAAATATTATTTTTTGTTTGAATGCTAACTCTTATTAATGCCAACAGTTACAACCCTGAAAATATTATCACTTGTGTAGTGAATCTACAATATCTTACAATAAAACACCACATAAAATTTAATTGGGAGATTGTTTACTACCTACTCTGAAAGACATCTGTGCCCATGGCAGGGGGGTTGGAACTAGGTGATCTTTGAGGTCCCTTCCAGCCCAAAACATTCTATGATTCTGTGATTCTCTAGTCAATGAGCAAAGTATGGTGCAAATGACAGTTCTCATGTCTTCACAAAATTAGGAAATTTTTAACTGATTTCCTTAAATCTGAAGAACAAAGAAGATTATGGATGATGGTGAGATTCAAAATACAGGAATTTACTTATTCTATTTTGTCCTGTGAACTTGGATTTCTCTATATTACTACAATCAGATGAAGGCATAGTCCATGTATGAAGTAGCATTTATTGTCATTAGTGGCACTAACATGGAAGAAGAGAAGTTACAGCTTTCCTCCCTCTGGTGGTTAATCTGCATTTGATTAAGGTTATGTTTATGCAACTTCTTAAAATCTATTTACCTGTACCAAGCTACATTTCCCTTTTGGTTAAATGGGGGATTTTGTGTTTTGGGAT
This sequence comes from Amazona ochrocephala, assembly GCA_039720435.1. Classification (NCBI taxonomy): domain Eukaryota; kingdom Metazoa; phylum Chordata; class Aves; order Psittaciformes; family Psittacidae; genus Amazona; species Amazona ochrocephala. The sequence continues at coordinate 99,972,342 of CM077909.1, forward strand.
TGGGGTGTTTTTATAATTTCTTTCCTTCACGGTCAGTGCTGTGTTTTCATTATTAAACTGCCAAGCTTTGTTTTTAAAAAAAACAAACAACTTCTAGTCACAGATAATGTTGTAAAGAAATCACAGGTTCATGTTAACATCCTACTCTTATGTCAATAGTTTTTAAGAGGGGTGGTTAAGCTGCATTCTATACTTTATTCTCACCACAGTGGTTCGGTACCTGGTTGCAGCTATGCACCGTACAGCTTGCAGACACAGCACTTCTCATTAGAGTGCCACAGATCTCTGCAGGAATGTCGAGACAGTATCTCTAGATTCTGGCACATATCTGCTGTTAACAAAAAAATTTTAACTAGGAATCGTGGTAAGGGGAGCCACAAAGAAATGAAGTATTACTATACTTCATTATGCCTGCCAGTAAGTAGAAACATATTGGTTGGCAAAATAATTTAAATATAACATAATGACTGCACCACTTAAAATACAAAATACACTAGTGCACATATGTGCATTAGTACAGTATAGGAAACTTCTGTTTACAGGTTTATACTTGGATAGTTTATATATGCTGCAGTAGGTAGGACCATAATATATATATCTCAATGCAGTCCCCACAGCTGTGAGCTTTACAAAGCAAGCTTGGAGGGTGAAACTTTCCAAAGGTTTTTTGCTTCATCTTCAACAGTGGTGAAAGACCAGTTTATTGAGGACCTTTTTTCAGAAGCAGAAACCTAGGGCTATGGAAGTCATGTGCTTTAATTTCTTCTCATGATAATATTTGGACACCTGCATGCGTTTACTTTGGAGGATTGTGCCTGAGATGTACTGAGAGTATAGGAATATCTTCCACACAAAATAGTCACCAATACTGAAGTGGTACTTGCACTGCTTCTGAAAGAGTTCAATTTTCTACAGTAAGTCTGTTTGGGCAGAGATTTTGGGTTTGATTTCTCCAAATTTTGCTCTCATATATGCAGTCATTTAGGAGGGATGCAAGTATTGCACTATGATTAAATTCTCTTTTTTTTCCCAGAAAGATTTCTGAAACTGCTAAACTCACAGTTTGTAGAAGATAGATAGAATCCAGAATATTTAAATTTAAGCAACAAGAAGCCAGAAAACTGTGTTAGATAAAATGTTATGGATGAAAAGCTAGATGGGTAAATATTAAATTAAAAGCAGGACGTAGCAGTTAATCATCATACTGTACCAGAAAACTGCTAACAAGTGGTGAACTTTGGGTCTGTCCTTCAATCTATCCTGCTTAACACATTTGCCATGACCAAGTGGAGGTATGGGAGCACTTCTCCCTAAGTGACACCAAACTAAGGGGACCAGCCAACTTGCTGGAGAGCAAGGCTGCCATAGGCTGAGAAAATTGGGGCTGTTCAGCCTGGAGAAGAGAAGGCTGCATGGAGACCTCATAGCAGCTTTCCAATACCTGAAGGGGGCCTATAGGGATGCTGGGGAGGGACTTTTCATTAGGGACTGTAGTGAGAGGACAAGGGGTAATGGGTTCAAACTTAAACACGGGAAGTTTAGATTGGATATGAGGAAGAAATTCTTTACTGTAAGGGTGGTGAGGCCCTGGAATGGGTTGCCCAGGGAGGTTGTGGATGCTTCATCCCTGGCGGCGTTTAAGGTGGGGTTGGACGTAGCCTTGGATGGCATGGTTTAGTGTGAGGTGTTCCTGCCCATGGCAGGGGTGTTGGAACTGGATGATCTTAAGGTCCTTTCCAACACTAACTGTTCTATGATTCTATGATTCTGTGACATGCTGGGGGAATGAGACTTGTGCCGTTCAGCCCAGAGAAACTCAAAACCTTGCACCTGGGAAGGCAAATACCTGAGCAGCACTCAAGGCTGGGCATTGCCTGGTTGCACAGCAACAGTGTTTTCAGTTACTGCTTGGTGATGTTTAGTCTGACCAAGGACTTTCTGAGTCTCATGCTCTGCCAGGGAGGAGGGGAAGCCGGGGGGAAGGAGCGACAGCACACCTGACCCAAACTGACCAAAGGGGTTATTTCATAACAGAGCACGTCATGTCCAGGATGTGAAAAAAGGAGAGCAGAGACCTGGAAGAGGGGTGGGGGCTCGCAGCTGGTAGGTGTGCACGGTGGGGGGTGCACTGGTGGGGGTGCACGTCTTGCTCGGGCTTGATATTGGGTGGCGAGCAATTGTATTCTTCTCCCTCGTATTTCTCTTGTCATTATTATTATTGGTGGTAGCAGTAGTGATTTGTGTTATACCTTAGTTACTAAACTGTTCTTATGTCAACCTGTGGGAGTTGCATTCTTTTGATTGTCCTTCCCATCCCTCCAGGAGCGAAGGGAAGAAAGAGTGGGGAGTGAGTGAGATAGCAACTGCATGGATTTATAGAAGCTTAAACCACGACACTAGTAACAGAATAAAGTATTTTGTGATACATTATCTTGGTTTCTAGATTATTCACAAATCATACTCGGATGCCTTTCACTCAGTATCCTGAGTGCCCAGTGCCCTGCAGTTTGTGAAAAGATGTTGTCATGGTCTAAACCCAGCCATCAATTAAATACCTACAGCACCTTGCTCATCTCCCCTCACCCCCACCCCAGTGGTATGGGGAGGAGAATTGGAAAAACTGAAAATCTATAAGAGAGAGGAATAATATCCAAGCAAAAAAGAAAGTGATGGACAATTGCTCACTACTTGCTAACCAATGCCCATCCCATCCCCTAGCAGCGATCAGTGGCTCACAGCCATCTTCCCCCAGTTTATATACTGGGCATGACATGCTGTGGTATGGAATACCCTTTTGACTAGCTTGGTTCAGGCTTCCTTTCTCCACCCCATCCTGGCTTCTTGTGCCCCTCCTCACTTGTGGGACATGGGAAACTGAGAAGTCATTGACTTTGGGTGAGCACTATTTTAGCAACAGCTAAAACATCAGCATGCTGTCAAGATTATTCCCATATTATTTTCAAAACATGGCACTGTACCAGCTAGTAGGAAGAAAATTAACCCTATCCCAGCCATAACCAGGAAAGGTATATATATTGTAAAAGCATTGAACAGTTCTCTTGAGGTGCTGCATACACACAGCTTCTGCTAGAGTCATAGCTTTGGTTTCGTCAGGTCGTCCTATGGGGCACGCATCTCTGAAACATTATTAACTCTTAAACTTCATTTTCTGTGATTGTTTTGAAGTGTCTGAATACAGTGTTACTTCTTGCACAGCAATGATGTTGAAAAAAAAATAAACCTTAAAGCTGAAAAATTATTTTACTAGGAAAAACATTTTTTTGTTTCCATACCACCCCTCCAGAGAATGTCACTATATTGCATATATATATGATATCTGAGGTAGGGACACAAAAATCACAAAGGAGCTGATACAGTGTTTATCATCATAACACTTTTCTAGTTGAAATAACAAAAGCTTTTATTTTTCCTTCAAAAGACTAATATTTAAAGGGTGCTGATTTATTTAAATCAATAATTTATCAACTTGTTCTCATTCTCCACTGCCAACCAGATGCTTCTAGCTTTGCACTGCCAGACGATGTCAGCTGCAAAGCATAATGGCCTTGTGCTTTATGTAGAAATAAGAACATAAATATTTAAAAAATCCTGCTACAGGAAGTGAAGGGGAGTTAGGGTGGGGGTGAGAGATTTTGCTGGTTTACTGTGAGAGCAGTGCAGGTCTACATATTTTATGGGCTGGTTTTATCAGAAGTGGAGGCAGGGACATTTCTGTCTGATTTTTATCTACTAACAAGACTGACAGACCCAAGTCTTTTCATGGCAATTTGTTGAAGACATCTGGTGAGGTTTTCTAGCAGATGAACACACAGCAGAGTGTTCTTCTGGTATCAGTTGGCATGGCAACTAGTAAAAGACTATTCAACATCCATAGGTTTCAAAAAGGTTGAAGCCTAGTTGAAAATCCATTTGGGCTCCTATCTGCAAAATTCTTCTTTTGAAAATGCACTAAATCTCTTTTTCAGGGACCCAGGCTGAACCAGTAAGTACAATTGTGGAGCCTTCTGTCTCAAATAATTTCCAAAGCACACTATTAATGATTCCAGGAAGCAGAAGCCTGAGATGATAGGCAGCATTACTGGCACTGCACAAAACAGAATGTTACCAGAAGGCTGGTAAAGACTGCAGAAGCCTGGGGGTAGTGCAGAGAAAGATGAGATGAGACAGAGGGGAAGGAAAAAAGCCATTATCAAAGTTTAATACAGTAATTATTGTGAGTCACCACAGGCAAATGACTGATTATGCTTCATCATTATATATTGTTAAGCCATATAAAGTTTATTCTACACAAGGCACTCCACTCCCTCCTTGGCAAGGTCATATCACTCAAACACACCCAACACCTACACAAAATAGGTTGCTTATTTAAAACGACTAACATAGGAAAGAATATGTGTCAAAACTGGTGTTCAACTCTCCTGCTCTAAAAATAATTTTCTTTGATGGATAACTCTGTGAATATTGAGAAACGAACAAATTTACCACATTGAATGTTCTCCTCCCATAGTTATTAGTCTAATTTCTTCAATGCCTGTGCAGGGTATGCATTTTGTGAATTGATTTATTTGGTGTTTTCTCTTCTTCCTGCAACCAGCCCCTTCACAAGCACAGTGGTTTAACAGCTGTACCAATTCTATAGAGTTACCTTTTAGATTTAAAGTGGTTTACACTGGAAGTCAAGTGTGAGCCATCACAAGGTGCAAGGTTAATTATGGAAATGTGACATTCCTTCATTTCTTTCATGTTCATGTATACAAAATAGGAACAGAAACAGTTAAAAGAGTCAGTCTAGGATAGAAAGCTCCTGTCTACACATTTTGGAACTAATACAGCAGGATTATAGGGCACTTTTTCATAGGGAAGAGGACTGTGGAACACATACTCTCTAAAGCTTGTGCCTTCTCTTCAGGGAAACAAAGTATGGTGATACAACTCTGAAAATCCAGGATAATCGTACTGTTGAGGACTGCTGATTTCATACACTAAATCAGTGAATTAGGAACTGCTGTAGGGAGAATGTGTGTGTGCATGTGTGTGTACCTGTGCTTATACTTACTTTTTATGCATCTATTTTTGTCTGTTATTGAATTACATAGGGTATTTGGGAATTTATTAATGTGATAGACTTTAATTATAAATTTAAAAAAAAAAAGAAATTTATTACTAAGTCTGTGTTCAAAATGCTAAGCTTGACTATAGCATTTCCCCTTTACCTGGACCTCCTTAGGAAACCAGATGTAAACCTTAACAAGGATAATCCGGGTTAAATACAATTGCAATAAACCATAGAGCAAGGGTAACCTGGCTCTAATTAATGTTAAACTTTTCCCTCTTTTCCATCCCCAAAACTCTGTCTGTGATCTTTTAAAATTTATAGCAGTGAATAAAAGAGAATTCCTGCTCAACTTATTTTTCCTTACCCCCAAATTATGATTATATCTTCTTCTTGGCTGTGATAAAGTGACAAATATGGATACATTTATGTATGACTTTAAGACTTGCATTGAAATACAATTTTTTTTTCCACTAATGAAGTGACATCCACTTTCCTAATATTGCTGTTCTGTGAGTTAATGTGGATTGTTCCAGTGAATTCCCTCTTCAGTCAGACATCTAGTCTCCAGAGTTTCACTTCACATTTTTGGACCTACGTAGGTGATTCAGAAAAGATGGATTCAGTCTATAACCACTTCTTACTGAAGGAGTTCTCTAGCAGTGAGTTCCCATATTAACCATAAATTTGGCAGAAATAGTTACTTTGACACTTCCTTACCTGGATAAAACACATACATACAAGATCATGTACATATGAATGGAAGGGCTGGTGCCAGACTAGTGTCCTATGAGCATATAGTTTAGAAGCAAAGCATGATACCTATGGATAATGCTTGGATAAGTCACTAGGACACTTCGTTTCAGGAGGGGGTGAAGACTGGCATAGACATTCATGGAATCACAAAATAACTGAGATTGGAAAGGGCACATAAAAATCACCTGATCCGACCTCTATGCTCACACAGTGCACCCTACAGAAGGTTGCCCAGGACCATTTCCAGATGGCTTTTGGAGATATCCATGAATGGAGATTCCATAACCTCTCTGGGTAACCTTGAGTGCTCTGGGTAAGCTTGAGTGCTCAGTCTCCCTCACAGCAAAAAAGTTTTTCAAAGATGCTCAAAGGGAACCTCCTGTGTTTCGGTTTGTGCCCACTGCCTCTTATTTTGTCACTGGAAACCACTGGAAAGAGCCTGGATCCATCCTCCTTGTGCCCTCCTTTGAGGTTCTTTTATGTACTGACAAGATTTCCCCTTTTATATTCACTGCTCCTAGAGCTTGTGAGTCTCTGTTTTTCTGAAAAGCATGCATTTGTTTGCTCTTTAATTCATGAGAAGAAACCTGATTGCATTTACATTACATAGGTTCTTTTAAGGTCAAATAGTTAGGAAGAGCTCTGTATGCATACCGAGTTCAGTATGGCTGAAGCTAGCCCATTCATAGATCCTGGGGAAGTTAGTGTCAAGAACTTCAAAATGTTTAGTCATTTTAATAGGAATGACTGGAATGACTGCAGAGGGGGGTTTCTATTTCATTTGGGGCAGTAAATTTTCTTTTAGAAAGCAATGGTTGTGTGTCTTGAATAGGTAGGTCTTCAGGTGCCATGGCATTTCCAGTAAATTCACAGATGCTGATCTGTAACCCAATTAACTGTAGTTTAATTTCTTCTTCTGTAGTTGTTCTTTTAGCGTCTATCAGAATAAATTCCATATCAAGGAGAAAAAAATATTTTCACATTATAAACCTGCTTTTCTGGCCAGGTAAATAAATTTATACATCTTTGCATTATGTTGTATTTTGAAGAATCAAGCATCTTATTCTAAGTTGAATTATCAACACTGCATGTAGCCTGTGGGTTTCAGCCTCCATGGATATGTAGAGAGCCCATTGACAGTGAATAGTTTACAGTGGCTAGAGATATATCATCTGTTCAGTCCTGCTTCACTTCTTGATCACATCTTGTCCTCAGTATGAAAATAGCGGTACATTATTGAGTGCAAGTGTAAGGAGTCTGTTACACCAATTTGAATTCCTTAGTAGCTCCAAAACTACTAAAACTTTGGAATACCTTATTAAACAGGAAGAAAAGAAAAACAAAACAAAACAAAACAACCCCCCCAAAGAACAAAAAAAAATCCCACAAAATCAAACATGGGATCATCTACTCCCATGCTTGATTTGGTGATTAAACTTCATGCTCCCTTTTGTTGCTCTGCAATGTCAAGTGCTTGGCTGCACTTCTGAAAAGAGATCCTAGTTTTATTATTTCTTCCTACAATGTACATTGAAGTATTAAATTCTGATGCAAGCTTTCTTTCAAGATATGCTTACTGCAATCCATAAGCTGGATCCACTAAGTGAAAAATTATACTCAGTATTAAGTATGTATACTTTTTGGATATTTATTATTATTTTCATATACTTGATTCTAAGAGTCCATTTTTTTTTTCCGTTTGATACATAAATAAATGGTACCTTTAAATTACTCCTCTTGTGTTATTAGGGGTCTTCACTACCAGTGTATGCAAACAGATTTCTCTGTCTCAGGGTCTCTCTTTTTCTAGAAGATCAAAATGTTGCAGATAGTGAAGAATTTGAATGACCTGTTATGCTGCCTGTCTTTACCTTGGTCTCCTGAGTTATGCTACTTTTATCACTGAAAAAATAGCAGAATTGTCATTATTTAATTAAATATTTCTAACTTGATAGATATTTTAAAGAAAAATTAAAATTATACATCATCTTTAGGCATTTTAATTTTTATTATCTACTGATTAATAACTAAATAAGTAACTGGTCTTCAATGTAAAATATACAGGTTATTTAAATAAATTCAATTTGTAGAATATCCATTATCTCATCATGTGTGATTTAAGAAAATTATTTGGAAGAGCAATCAGACATAAACAGGAATGATTCCCCCCAAAAAATCCTTCCACTACAGATGGTGATTTCCAATCAATCATAGCAGAAAGAAGCTATTACTTTATTCTACAATAAAAGGAATACTTTAACTTTCAAAGAAAAGTGAATGGTATAACTCACTCCAGTGACTTCTTCCTAGCTTACTCCCCCAGACGCAACTGCTCTCCGTTTTAAACCCAGATTTCATTTTTAATTAATACATATCAAGCTGTCCTTAACCTGTTTTCAACACAGTACTCCCAGTCACACTTTAAACTTCAGTTATCTTTTAATAAAAATAAGCTGTGTTAAGATCTCAGCCAGTTCAGGCAGTCACATGCACTCATTGTTTTCTGTTCCAAATCAGAAAAGTGTGGTGTATAATAAATCTTTTCGCACTGTGACCCTTTGTAAAATGTTAACTGAAAAGCTTAGGATTGACGGACTCAAAGTGCTATGTGATCACTTAAGCTATATTGCGACTTTGAGGCTTACAACTAGAACTAGCATCAGAAACAGGCAGAAGTAAAATGCCAGCTTTCAGGTGGCTAGATCACACTAAAACCAGGCAAAGCCAAAGCCCTTGCTCTCTTTGTGCATTTGGCTTTAAAGGTAGGTCAAGAGAAGGTTTGGACCTCTAAAGCAGAACTGAAATATCCAAAACCAAAACTTGCAAACCAAAAAAGAAAATCTTTCTCTGTGTAATCATAGAAATGTTTAAACTTATCAGGGCTCTTTCTAATATTTTTGATTCGTGATTCCACCAATAACTACCACCATGAACTCAATGCCTGTGCCTTGACTGGGATCCAGTAGCTGTATCTTCTTTAGGGTAATTATCATTTAAAAAGGTACATCTGCCCAACTGAAGCTCTTCAGTAATATCAGTCACCTTACAGTCACACTAAACACTCATTCAGAACTACCCCAAGAATACCCTTTTTTGATACATTGGCTTGCTTCTCAGGTAGCTGAAAATCAGATAAGTAGACATCTGAAGCATTTAGAAATCTGGACTAGTGGAGGCAAAATTTTGCATCAGTCTCAAATTTCTCAGATTCATCAAAGGCCTGCCCTGGCACAAAAGTCCTTTCCTGGATGTTTTAACAACTTCTTGACCTGGAAAAGTGCTCTCTCAAAATGACGATGTAATGAAGAAATATTTATTGCTGTCATTTATTGCTATTAGTAACAAAACAAATAAGCTGTATTTTATACTCAGTGCAACTTGATTTGAAGCAGCTTCTTTTAATTCCTGCAAATGCATGAGATACAATTTACCATAATAATATACTATAATAACACTCATTGATTCAAGGTATTATCAAATTATTTGTGTTTAGGAAAGTCACATCAAAAAATATATAAACACAAACTAATAATCATCATTTGTCAAAAGCTAAAACTATAAAATTGCAAGGTAAAAATAAGACCTATCCTTTTAATAAATTCAGCCACTAGAACAGCCGTACAGATAAGTATGGCAAATTCATAATCAACTGAAACCAATATGTCAATATTGACTTTTCTTATTTCCCTTCCATTGTTCCCCAAATGTGTGCTAATATTTATCCAGCTATTGACTAGATGAAAAAATTCTGTGTCCTATACAAGGCATGAAGACAAGTCAGATATTACCATCAATCATAATTATAAATATATAAGAGTTTATGACTAGAAAATACAGTTTAATTAAGATGATGCTTAATTTTAGGTGGCTGTGTTGTTATTTAAGGCATGTATTGCATTTCCTAATTTATACCTGGATGCCTACTTTGGCAGTGAAGTTCCAGAGTGATGATTAAATCACTTACAGTTCCTAGGGCTGTCAGATACCACGGGATACTTTTGAGATTGTGATTAAGATTAAAGATTGTAGATTATTCCTCAGACTAAATAAATATGTGAACTAAGCTTTCAGTGAAGGTAATGATAAAATTAATGAAGGTCTTGGGAAAAGAAATTGTTTCATCTCAAGGCTCTTTAGATTTTGTTTTACCTTCTGTAGCCATCTTTGCATCAGAATCCTGAAAGATTTGACATTGCATATTCAGCATGACAAAGGTGCATTAAAGAACTTAAAGATATTTTTTACTAGGGAGGAGTGAGCACCATGTTTATAAAGAAAGAGTAATACAAATAACACCAAGCTTAATAACCTGACCTCAATAATGCGCAAAGATTTTCAGAGTAAAAAAAAAAAAAAGAATAAATGTAGGGAGATAAACGGAAAATGGGATTAAATGCAAAACATCTTTGTCAAAGGCAGATCACGTCAGATTAACCCTGCTATCCTGGGTTTTAAATGGCAGTTGCCAGAGGAAATGTGTTCTGTGTAGTCAGTCTAGATTTCGCTGAAGCATTTGATTGGGTGCCACAAGGGAAATTACGAATTGAATTTGATAATATGGGGCTAGTACAAGAACTTTTAAAGTGGATAAGAAGAGCTAAGTGGGAGGTGATAATGGATTATGTTGCAAAGGGAATTACTAGTTTGAAGAAAAGTAGTGCCACGAATAACCTAATGACCCATTTTGAGATCAGTCTTATTAAATACTTCCTTTAATGCCATGGATAAAACCAAGTTGCTAATGATGGTTTCTGACAATAATTTTGCAGGGTATCATTAACATAGGACTCGATTTGACTGTTATATGGGAAAAACAACATGATGAATAGTATGATGGAGATGGAACTAGTTGCATTGTCACAAGAAACCTGAGGACATACACATTTTCAGAAAGGCAATTGCACTGAAAAAGTTGTACAGAACAGCAAATAGCACTATGTGTATTTAAAAAAGATGTGAAGTGTAGTAAGGGTGGTAATGGAGACCAGCAAGGCTAATAGTGAGGACCTGGTGGGTTTTGTTGATCTTCATTGCAATTTAGTTTGGGTTATCTCTAGACTGGTCTCATGGACTGAATATTTGTTATTATAGAACATCAGATGTTCTCAGGAGCATATCTGGGTTTGCTTTCAACTTAAAAAAATATCCATTTTGCATATTCCATAAAAGCCCCACAGTACAAATCAGAGTACAAAGAGCAGAGACAATCAGTTTGCTGTGAATGAAGCAATTTAGAAAATAATATTCACACAAAAGTAGGCATAAAATGGATAAAAAAACCCTCCAGTCTTAAAGCAGATGGAATTTACAGGTTATTTGTCTGAAAAAGAGTTAAGTTACAGTAAGTTCATAAGACAGAGATGGTTCAAAGTCATTTCAGAATCCTTTTTTAAAGTTCTGTGGAGTTCATCAGCTGTAACCTCTGGAAAATAGAAATAGAAATTCCAGTGACTTCATTACAGCAGGAAGACACCAAAGCAAGTTTGCCTCAGATATTTCTTGATATGTAATTTTTCTTTCTTGGGATTAACGTAGAAGAATGACTGGATGGATGAAAAGTAAGTAGGGATTGAACATCTGTATTTATTTGTTGTTTCTCCACATGAAAATGTTCAGGTTTTTCTTCAGATCCAACTGGACACAGGTTCCCATTCACATTGAAACACTGATTCACATTGGAACATTTGTTCCCAATAGGAATTATGCTTTTAAGAAATAAAGCAAAGGATGCTGTCACCAAACTGTTGACTCTTTTGGTCTGTTGAACTCTGTCTTTTAAATTAAAAAAATAATTTAGTTGTTCTTTTGCTTCCATTATTTTGAAGAATCTAAGTTTGATGTGTTGGAGGAGCAAGACCTATAACATAAAAAGAGATAGACCAGACTTACTGCACTGTTACCTAGTAAAGGGAGGATGCTTTGGCTGAGTAGAAGCTTAACAAAATTTTGTTAAAATCTACTTTCCCAATATGTTACAAATATACAATAAATGCATGCATCTACATATTGTGAATAATAACTGCATACATCTACCGTGCATATTGTTGCTATATGCCCCTTTCGGTATGGTCGAATTATATTTCCTACCTTTTACCTAGGGATTTGTTCTTGGGAGAAAAGGACTGTTCAGTCCATTAGCTGATCTGAATTTATGATGATAAATCCCTTGATGTTCAGCCATGACAGGAATTACTCTGCTCTAATGAGTAATAAATGTGGATAACTCATGTGTCCCTATGGATTTCTTGGCCAGAAATTACATTTGGAAGAAGGCTAATTGTCTAAAATTTATCCAAATTCAATACAAATTTTATTGCTGCTGACTGCTTTTCTAGGTTTTGCAGCATTAAAGATATTTAAATGTATTTGTCATAGCACTTACAATGTTTAAGAATAGTACCAACTGCCATCATATTTAGGTATTTCAACTATTTCTGTAATTCAGCACTAAATCATTATGACTTGGAACACAATTTTCCATTTTTAATACCATAACAGATTATGTTTTAAAAATTGTGTTAATGTTTCTGCCATAAAATCTGTCTTTACTACACTTGTTTTGTAGTTCTGACATTCTTTAATTACTGTGGCAGTGTTACAAGTGGGAGATACTGTAATCAGATGACACCGGCTAGTGCCACTAGAGTTAAGGTTGTGTCAGCATTACCATGATAGACCACATTTTCAGGTGTTTTCATGTTAAATCGTATAAATCACTCTCAGCTTGAGCTATAGCACAGAAGGCCTCACAGTTTCAAGCTCTGAATAAGTATTATGCAAGGTGAAGAAGAGATTATTACTACAGTGATAACAATACATGCAGGATTGACAGGAGATGCAGCAGTACAAGTCTGTTCCCGAGATGCAGCTCCCAAGGCCCTTGCAAACACTGTATTTCACATAAGTGCTATTGTTTAGGACTACTGTTTATTGTAAAAAATAAAAGCTGTGATGTGCTTAAGAAAGATGGTTCCATTAAGAAACAGGATTGTTGTCTGTTTGACAAGTATGTTCGTTGTATGCTAGAGATAACGTGGAAAACCTATTGTAGGAATCTGTTACAATTGGGGTCACATATGTTCCAAAATACACTGAACTTAAACTTTAAGCTTTTGAAGTCATTCTTTCACTCAGTTTTAAAGCATATTTCTGTTCAAATGAAATATGTAAACTTTCTAATACATGGATTTTTACTGCACTATAAACATCAATGCACAAAATTCAATTAGGACAGGTTTAACATTTTTACTGCTGTTACTGCTATTCTATTAAAACTAGGTAGGATTGTGGATTCTTTTTCTTTTTTTTTTTTTTTTTCTTTTTGAGTTGGCAGTCTTTGACCTTGCTGTAACAATAATTATTGTGAGACAGAACTGATGGGTTTGCTGACAGAATTGTTTTCTTGCTGAGGTCAGGAATGAGCCCAGTTTCTTGGTATTCTGACCTCCTAAACTAAGAGCGATGCAGAATCCCAGGCACTGAAACAGGGAATGAGTTACTAGAAAGGACACAACTTTTTTACATATTCATGTTGTATGTAAAGATTTTCCTCCTTCCAGTCTAAATCATGATAAGACTATTGGTTAAGTGAAACTGGAGATGGTAGAGAGAGAAATAAGGGACGACTTACAAAGTCATGAAGAATAGTGTGTTGCAGCCTTCAGGTTGCCATCTCTGTGAAAGAGATGGGCAGAGGCAAAGCCGTTAATAGACCCTTTCTTTCCTATTCCCAATTACTTACACCCTGATGAGTGTCACCCCAAACTTCCGACGTTACAATTGCATCTGGTCCTTTCAGCTGTCTTTCACTTATACCTCTTTTTGGGGATGATGCTAACCGTATTGCTTAGATATTTATAAGAAGTCATCTTTTTTGGACTGTTCTCGAAACTTCTAAACTGACATTGAACTGGTAAGACATAAGTTTTCTCACCACGAGCTTTACTAGAGCCTTTTCCTCTCCTGTTGATTGCAGAGTACTTGATGGGCCTTTGTTCCAACCAATGATTAAAGTTTAATCCGAAGCATGAGAGAGTTCCTATCTGGTTTTTCCATTGAAGTAAACAGTACTTGTTTGCATGCTCAAGAATTAAACTTGTTGAATCTAGAGAATGAAAGACAGAAAGGAAGCATGTTAACAGTCTCCAACTATGCAAAAGCCATTGTGAAAAGGAAGGGAATAATGTCTTTGCCGTGTCTGTAACATATAGCACAAAATGTAATTGGTTTACATTTCAGCAAGAAAGAATGTTGTATGTGAAGAGAGCTTTTAAATACTAAGAACAATAAAGCATGGGGATAGACAGGGGATTTTGTGAGGTTTTCATCATCTGAGTACACTGATGTAAGGTGATCTCATTTGGGGAAAAGGAGACGGCCTAGATAATCCCCTCATGCTTCTTTCACCCTTTTTAACGATTCTTTGTCTCTGCAGCATGAAGAAAAACAGTTTGGAAATGTGTATGCAATAAATGGTACCTAAAAATTCTTGAAACATGGGCACTTGAACCAAATACACACAAAGAGTCATATTTTTCTAGTACCTTCATTCCCAAACTCTTCTGTTCTTTCCATTGATGAAAAACAAGGCTGCTCCCATTGGATCATTGAAAATGTGCAGTGAGAACTTTTAGTTAAAAACCATTGTCAAAATATCTCAGTCTCAGGGATGAAAAAAGCACAGGTGTGCTCTGGGTAACTATGGGATGAGTAATAACTTTCCTATTTATAGTCAATTTTCATACGTGTTTAGAATTTGTCAGCCAAGGCTCTATATCAAACCACAGTTATTTCTAACAATAATGAACTTCTTGTAGCATTCCTAGGTCTTCAGCCTTCTGCTTGCAATCTGTTCAAATTCTGGCTCTTGTTTAATTTATTACTGTTTCTGCTTCTCTCATATTACCCTTTACTCAGACAACTGCATTGGCTACCTCTAAAGCTGAGAATCAACTTCAAATTTTATTGTTAACATTAAAGGCTCCTCAAACCTTTTCCCCTTTCTATTTCTGAAATGTGGCTCATGTTTATGGCCCCTCTCATAATTTATGTTTGGCTTCTGACCTGTTTCTCCTCCATCCATACCACTTGCCGTGTCAAAAATATCAGACTTCTCTTCAATTAACACTGCTATTTTGGAAATTTTTCCCTCTGTAGAGTTCTACAGCTGAATCTTTTGGAATGTTTACCTTAAAAAGTAAGCTGTTCTCTGTTGCTTTTTGTGAGAATAACATTGAAAGGAATATATTATGCCCTATTTCACTATTTTCCTCTGTTGGTTTGCAACACTCTGATATTCGAGGGTCAGATGTTTTTGCAAAAAAAATTGTTATATTTTTTAATATTCAGCTTATGCTGTTGTAGTTTTTATCATCCGTAATTGTAACTTAATCCCCAGACATGATACATGTGGATACAAAACCAGAGTTGTTATCCCGGAGTTGTAAATGTCCTATTATGAGGTAATATCTACAGAATTGAGAATTCAGGGACCAACATAATCTAGAAATGGCAAATGAAGGAAGAGAAACATAGAATTAGGGAGAATTATGAAGAAGAAAGGCTATCACTTGAAAGTAAAAAAAAAAAAAAAGAAAGACCAATTTATTAATAACCATAAACACACAGTCAAACGTCAAAAACCGAGATAGTATTTAGTCCCTAACTGATAATGATGTTTTGGGTTTTTTTGGTGGCAACACCCTAAAATCCTGGGGTTACATCTTGGAAATCATAGAATCATAGAATAGTAAGGGTTGGAAAGGACCTCAAGATCATCGAGTTCCAACCCCCCTGCCATGGGCAGGGACACCTCCCACTAAACCGTGCCATCCAAGGCTATGTCCAACCCCACCTTGAACGCCGCCAGGGATGAAGCATTCACAACTTCCCTGGGAAACCCATTCCAGGGCCTCACCACCTCTTACAGTAAAGAATTTCTTCCTCATATCCAATCTAAACTTCCCCTGTTTAAGTTTAAACCCATTACCCCTTGTCCTCTCACCACAGTCCTTAATGAAGAGTCCCTCCCCAGCATCCCTATAGGCCCCCTTCAGGTATTGGAAGGCTGCTATGAGGTCTCCATGCAGCCTTCTCTTCTCCAGGCTCAACAGCCCCAATTTTCTCAGCCTATCTTCATACAAGAGGTGCTCCAGTCCCCTGATCATCCTCGTGGCCCTCCTCTGCACTTGTTCTAACAGTTCCATGTCCTTTTTCTGTTGAGGACACCAGAACTGCACACAATACTCCAAGTGAGGTCTCACGAGAGCAGAGTAAAGGGGCAAGAGCACCTCCGTCGACCTGCTAGTCACACTCCTTTTGATGCAGCCCAGGATACGGTTGGCTTTCTGGGCTGCAAGTGCACACTGCCGGCTCATGTTCATTTTTTCATCAACCCACACCCCCAAGTCCTTCTCCGCAGGGCTGCTCTCAATCTCCTCCCCGCCCAATCTGTAGCTGTGCCTGGCATTGCTCTGACCCACGTGTAGGACCTTGAACTTAGCAAGGTTAAACTTCATCAGGTTGGCATCAGCCCACCTCACAAACGTGTCAAGATCCCTCTGGATGGCATCCATTCCTTCCAACGTATCAACCAAGCCACACAGCTTCGTTTCATCGGCAAACTTGCTGAGGGCGCACTCAATCCCACCCTCCATGTCACCCACAAAGATGTTGAACAGACCGGTCCCAACACCGATCCCTGGGGGACACCACTCGTTAAGGGGCTCCAGCTGGACATTGAGCCACTGAGCACTACTCTTTGCGTGCGGCCATCCAGCCAGTTCTTTATCCACCGAGTGGTCCACCTATCAAATTGATGTCTCTCCAACTTAGAGAGAAGGATGTCATGTGAGACAGTGTCAAAGGCTTTACACAAGTCCAGGTAGATGGCATCAACTGCTCTGCCCCTGTCCATCAGTTCCGTAGCCCCTTCATAGAAGGTCACCAGATTGGTCAGGCAGTTTCCCCTTAGTGAAGCCATGCTGGCTGTCACCAAGCACCTTGTTGGTTTTCATGTGCCTTAGCATGCCTTCCAGGAGAATCTGCTCCAAGATTTTGCCAGGCACAGAGGTGAGACTGACTGGTCTGTAATTTCCTGGCTCATCCATTTTTCCCTTCTTAAAAAAGGGGGTTATATTTCCCTTTTTCCAGTCATCGGGAACTTCACCTGACTGCCATGATTTTTCAAATATGATGGACAGTGGCTTAGCAACTTCATTTGCCAGCTCCTTCAGGACCCGTGGATGGATTTCATCCGGTCCCATGGACTTGTATACATTCAGGTTCCTAAGATGGTCTCGAACCAGATCCTCCCCCACAGTGGGCCCAGGGTCCCCACCCTCACCGTCCCTTCGTCTGCCTTCCAAGACTTGGGTGGTGTGGTCAGAGCATTTGCCCATAAAGACTGAGGCAAAGAAGTCATTAAGAACCTCAGACTTCTCCAAATCCAGGGTAGCCAGTTCTCCCGATAGCTTCTGGAGAGGGCCCACGGTGTCCCTAACCTGTCTTTTACTGGCAATGATAAAATTCATTTTTTTTCCGTTACTAAAGACTGTCAGACTGTGGCAAGTTGTTCAATTTATTTTCCTTTCCTTTTCATAAAGTAGTTTTTTGAAGGACTTCACTCTTCACTATTTTCGTGTAATGGAGAGCTTTAACAGTGATGATGTGCAGGGATTGCTAGGTGTTTACTCCAATGGGACCTTGTCCCACACGTTACGCTTCAGCTTCAGTACCTTAAAAATGCTCGATACTATTCCATCCTTGAGAGCGTTGTGCACAGAGTAGAGGTATAATTCAGACTACTCCAAAACACAGTGGTCTAACTCCTGACCTACAACTGGAAATTGTTTGGAGTGCAGGCTGTGCACTGGAAAGCCCACATCATCTGAACATTTCATAGCCAGTAAAACCCACAGCTGCATGACCACAGGGTTGCTCCATGGTCCATCTAGAGTTTACTGATGTAGCAGCCTCTTAAAGCAACAGTTGCTCATTCAGACCACAGTTTTTCAACTTTTTAATATAATCTTTTCTCATTGAAACAGTTTTTGATGCCCTTATTACTCAAAATCTAAATCGTGATTTTTCTGAACATGATAAAAATGTGGATTAATGCTAACTGAGTTGCCCTAAATTAAGTATAACTCAGGTCTGTAGCTCAGATTATATATTACATGGTCCAAGTATATTTTTTCTGAATTTTTTGATAGATGTACTTAAATTGAAATATTTTGGAAATTACTCTGCCTTCTTCAGATATGTATTATTCTTTCCCCACAATCCCCAGACTGGCTGCTCAAAATACAGTCTTAAAGAAACAGTAGAATATTATGCAAGCAAGTCAAAACATATTTGTCTAACTTTTGAAAAGTTTGCATAAAACAGAATGCTAACTTATTGAAACTATAATTTGAAAATCAAATTTAAGTTTGTCATGATTCATATTATATAATGGAATACAACCAGGTCAGAATTCATATATTAAATGAGAACTCTAGTCTTATTTAACATATATTTCCCTCTAATCTCTGCAATGTAAGTAAACTATACATAATTTATTAAAAATAACTTAAATATACTAATGTAAGGTCTTACCTTGACTTCCACAAGAGGACACCTGGTCTATTACAGTGAAATGTACCTGCCCAATGTGTCTGTTCACAAGTAAGAGTCTGTTATGGTGATAGGAATGTCAAAACTCTGATAATGAGTTTGAAACATGTCTGTACACTTTGGAGCTGTTTGCATGTGTTGAGCAGGTGCATAAAAACAAAAAGTTGAGTAGATAAAATAATTTACCTGGTTTAAAAAAGAATTTTTTAGCTTTATAGTGCTGCAGGTGGTACTGTAAACATGTCTCTGTCACAGAAAATTTGTAAGAAAATGCACTGATTGGCAAAGAAAACATTGTTATTACCAGACTTAGCACGAACAGGTAGTTTTGAGTAAAAAATAGCTTCCACTGCAACAGTTAAGTAAGAGAAAACAAATGCACAGTCAAGTTGCTAAGAATGTATTCTGGTTCCCTGTCATTTTCCACTTTAACCAGAAGGTGAACCAAATAAATACTTCAGTACAGTCTGAGGCCCTAGATAAGCCCTTTGTTTTGATAAAATCTGGGGCACAATACTGAATTTGAAACCATATTGTTTTGTATATTTGACTGAACCTTGGCCATTAACATCATATGTGCTTATCTGTGTCTCGATTTTCTTATCAGTTCACGGAACTGTTGCTTACCTATTTTACAAAAAGTTAAGTCTGAGTTAATTGAGACAGGATTTGGTCTTTCCTAGTATTGGTATCAGATGAAAAAGAAAAAGCAATGAGTTCTCCTTGTATCCACTCCATCGTCTCTGAAAGTGAAGTATAGGTTTACAAATCCTCAACATGAAGGTCACGTATCTAAAAGAAGAACGATGTCCAAGGATGTCTGAGAACCTTTCAGATCACTATTGCTGTATGTTCCAGGCAGCTGTGGGGTCTAGGGACTTTGGAACAGCTCTCAATACCTGACAAATCCTCGGCAATCTTAAATTAAAAACACTATACACACTAAGTCTTCTGCAGTTACCTTTACTCACAGCTTTACAGCCACTGAGAATCTTAATAAATATTTGGAGAAGAGAAATATTGCATGCACAGTGATGACAGGGGTGTCCTTTCTGGCATGCAGTGGATGTCAAATTGGTGTGCTTCCCAGTGAGCCAGGTTACAGCCCCAATCTCATCCTGTCCAATCTGATTCCTTATTGGTTTTCAGTGATTTGATTTATGATTCTGGGGGGAGTGTTATGTGAGTAGCGAAGAAATTATTCCTATAAATGAAAGATAAAATACGTAGTACTATGTGCTGCTTGCTTTACAAGACAGATTTTCCAGAGGTGCTAGAGGAGTGTTGTGGGCACTAATCCCATATTTGGCAGTATCCATTAGACCCCGTGGAGGGTCTTCCCTCCTTCCTGTGTCATTAGATCATCTTTCTCACTCCATAGTATTCAGTACCTATGGTTGATTTGCATGACTTAAAATTGCATATCTTATCCTTTTTTTCAAATGTATAAGAACATCTAATAGCTGAGAAAATGTAATTGATTGGCACCTGATGCTAAGGAAAACATGATTTTCATAAATACATATTTTTTTTTTCAAAAATATTTTTATTTTACAGGGTACTCTTCTAAATTAGAAAATGTATATTCTGATATGCTGTAAAATTATTCATTAGCCTGGCTCTGAGGCCTTTGAACAGTCTGCAAATTCACTGCAGTAATTTTTGTGTAGCATAAGAGTCCTCATTGCTCCACACGGTAATAACGAATCTTGTTACGCCCACAATTACTATCACCAGTGGGAAAGATCTTGGCTGGAGAGCTGAAGCATGGGTGACATGTCCATGAGATGTCTGATTGCAATAATGGCTTCAGGTGACAGTTAACAGCTGGCACAAGTTAAAGAAACATTCTAGTTGCTGAATCAACTGCTTGCAGCAGAGTAGTGCAGAAGAGCCTGTGCTTTCAGCTGTGTTAGTTTCTGTTGTTGTTAATTAAATCTTTCTCACTTGGGCCAGATAACAGACTGCTATCTTCTTGAGTCTGCAGACAGTTTCATTCAGTAGCTCAGAGTGACAAACTGTTGCATTATAAAGGGAAGAAAAGTATTTTAAATTTGATGATATGTCTTTATTAGCTGTTTCAGTACTGATCTACCTAAAACCAGGAACCTAATGTGTTTGTTTTGCAGTTCAAACTTACTGCTAACAAATACAATAGATTATAAATCCTCCCACCTAACCACCAGACCTTCCATTTTCTCCCTCTTTCAGTTTGTTTTTCAGTCATGCTGAATACAAAAGATTGCAGTATATCATATTGTACCATATCGTATCATATATCATATCCTATATCATATCCACCAAGCACATTCATAGTATATGTAATGCCTTTTGAGAAAAGGCATATTCACCACATATGGACTCCTGTTAAATGTGAGGCCCTGTGCAGCTCAGAATAAAAGGCAAAGAAGATTGGCAGGGGGGAGGGAAGGGAAAGGATTTGAGATGAGTTTTTAGTCCAGGGTTTGAGTCACTGAGTAAGAAGGAAGGTGCTTCAGCCTTCACATCCTTCCCAGTTAGGAGTTTGTTCTCAAAATGGGGAGAGACTGTGTTTTAGCTACTGTGCACCTAGTCAAAAACAGGACCTGGACCTTATGTACTCGAGAGTCTGTCCTGCTCCCCTGTACAGTACGTATTGGTCATGCTGTGCCGAAGGTACTAGACTTCCTGGAAAAACAATGTTTTCCAGTGAACTCCATGGAAGATGGGTGTTTCACTTGAGTGCTACCTTCAGTTACCTTAATGAACTTCAGGCAATTGGACATGGCTTTATTTTAGGGAGAAGAATGGAAGGAAATTTGTTGAAACTTAAAAAAATTGCCCTGAGTAGTCCATCTGAATTTGGTCCCCGCTCCGTAGAGAAGCAAATTATATTATTCTACTTTCCATTCACTTGTAAATTCTGAATAGTTAAATGTTTTTTAATGAAGTGAATCTAGACAGCTTCCTCTTGGTTCATATCGTTTTATTATAATGCTTGGAAAAAGAATTGCAAATGTCACAACTGGATTAGTTAAAAAAATAAAAAAAAAAAAAAAGAATCCCTCTGAACATTTTTCTTGAGAATTATAAGCCATAGACACAGATGTAATTTATTGATGAGCCACAGCAACTTTTTATTTGGCTAATTTATCCTGTGGCTTTTACCTAAGCCCTAAGATGACCTTGTATTTGCCACGTATGCGTACTGACTGCTGACATATGGTAACTGAACCCTTCATGGCTTCAGTTTGATTTAGTTCACTTTCCTTTGAGGGTGAAGTAACCTGACTGAACTGCTATCACCTGAGGTGCATGCACACATTTTATTTTAGTTCAACTGATTAATTTTAATGTGATTTCACTTATTTTCTTAATTCAGACTAATATTTTCCAAATGTCTCCATACAAACAACTCCTACACAAAACTGAGACTTATATTACATATAGTTTTGGGGTTTTGGTGTTTGGGTTGCTTTGGGTTATTTTCTCCAAGTTCTTTGTATTTCCTCTTTCCACTTGCACCCAGTTTCTTTGTCACTGTCTAAGATTTAGCTTCTTACTTTAATTACTCAGTTGTCCGTATTTCTCTTTTATCTTGAATGAACATGACATACAGTTTCTACTGGTTTTGAATTAGTATAAAAACAAAGGTTACATTGTTAATTTAGAATGTTTTTGGAAATGCTCTGGATAAAGCTGTGCCAAGCCTCAGTTCTACGTAATCTGCAATGTATATATTTCCCAATTTAGTAACATGGAGAAAAAAATATTTTTGAAACTTTTTAAAACTGACTTTTGCTTTAACACTTGCTAGCTTTCAACATTTGTGTATGTGAGCAGTAAACCCATAATCTTGTACATGACTGACCCTTCACATGTTTTCACACGTATATGTATGCCTGTATGTGACAGATATTAGAAACTAATGCAAATTTTTATCTAGAATTTACTACCCTATGCTAATGGATGCTATATCACTAATTAAATATCTTTTCCTACACTCCCACACTTTTACAATACGTCGTGAATATCTCCTTTTCTTGTAATTCTATTATTGACCTCCCTTTAAAAATGTCCAAAATTATTTCCATATCTCTAATGACAGCAGCTGAGGAAATATGGGCTGCTGCTTGTTGAAATATAAGGTCACTGGAAAAAAATACATAAAAACTAAAGAGAATTAATGACAAAAAATATGAATTATATTTACACATATTTAGACAGTTTTTCATATTTTCCCCCATACTCCAGATGCAAATACATCTGAAGAAGCTCATACATTCGTTAATGAGATATATTCACAAAATCTCTCTTGTTGAGAAATATTTTGGATTAATAATGTAGCTTTTCAGTATCAAATGTTCCCAGCAAGTTTGGGGTTCTAATATACTTCACAAACTGCTCCAATTCAAGTATTCACTAGAATAAAGCTGCTTGTGCAGGAAAGTTGAAGGAGCGGGTCTGCTCAAAGGGCCCACAAGCACTGAGCTCCCATGCCTCCCACCCGGTGTGCTTCTGTGGGCTCTCAAGGGCACTCCAGCACTGATGAGTCTCCCAGGGCTCTTCAAACACTGACAATTTTCCCAGCCACTTGAAGCACCGACGCAGAGCTACCTGCTTGTCATGCCTATGGGACAAAACGCGCTTCAGAGACTGAACAAAATAAAAGAAACACGCTCATTAACCATGCCTTCCCTATATGTATAGCAGTAGGAAGGTATAGATTCCAGCTTAAAGACTGTAATAAAAAAAAAAAAAAAAAGAAAAAAAAAGAAAAATTAGTTTGTCACTTAATTTCAAGAATAGTGGCAAAAGATTCTAGAAATAAACTAGGTGTGAAAGGAAAGTCCCAAATTGCAAGCAAAGAAATGACAAGGACCTCCATTTTCCTGACAACTTCCTTGGGGAAAGGGAATTGTTCTACGGATGGGTTAGGCAGCGCTGACAGCTTGTCTGTCTGATTTGTGCAAAGCACAGTGTCTCATTCATCTTGATTTTCTCCATAATCTTTTTCTCAGTGAAGTAATTAGCAGAAATGTTTATTTCCATATAGCAGTGGTCAGATGTTTTAAATGAAAAAGAAGAAAGAAATTTTAAAAGCATAAGATTAAGTACTGTTAGCAGAATGTGGAGTAAATTCACCCTAAATAATGCAGTTTTGCAGTTAATATTGCCGCAAAAATTAATTTGCTTATTCAATTCTATGATCTTTACATGTTTGTGTTCTTCCCTAAACACATGCTGAAGCTTACCAGAATTAAATTCCAGGGTCACTATATGCATTGAAATCCAGTAATTAACTGAAGATAAGAAGACAAAGAAATTCTGAAGTCTGGGGGGACAGGGTTAAAAAAACAGTTTACTTTGAAGTGAATATGTCCTATATAATGATTTGTTACAAGTTTTGAGACTGTAGATTTACCACAATAACTTTTTGTGATGTCCTGACAGCCTGGACTTCTGATTGCAACACATGGATATGTATGGACTGTACAAATTTCATCTGAATATGGAATATTTGTAACACCATATATGCAAATAAGTCATGAAGTTTGTTCAGCAAATGAGTACATTTTAATTCATTTTAGAGCTTGTTGAAAAATCAAATAAATTCTGGGTGGTATTTGCTCAGAGTCCTTGACTTTGGAACTTGATTCTTCCATTGATCCCAAAAGTTAGCTGGCCCTAGGTCACTCTGCAAGACAAATTTATTGCTTTCTCCTGTCTGAAGAAATCTCTTAGAAGTGAGGTGCAGTGTGTGCTCCCACTGTGAAGGATTACTGGGTTCACATCAGTTCTCACTGATTTTTGCAAAGTTTAGGTATAAGAATCTAAGAGCTCAGTAGCACAATTTATAAAGCAGTCAACAAAACACCGTACTGTTTAACATATTTTTTTAATGAGCCACAAGGAACTTGTACTGATCTGACAAGTGGCTGGAATTTACTTTCTTTTTTTTAGTTATTTGCTAGCTAAACTCCTCTTAGTCTGCTCTCATTAGCAGGATACAACTCTTTTCAATAGACGTAATTTAATAGTATCCTGTTGGTTGTGCTGAAGGCTATGTATTCTTTGATGAGAACAGATTTGTAACTTCTATATAGAACTAACTGGATTTCTTGATTATCTCACTCAATATAACCAAAATGACCTTCCCATGAAGTGGAAGCCTGAAAGATTTTCTTTCAGAAATAATACTCTTTTCTTCCTGATAACTGTGTATTGCTCCAACCTGGCTAAATCTTTTCCTTCTCCTTTTTTATTTTTTTCTTTTTTTGTTGTTTCTCTGAAGTGTAGCTGCCTTCTATTTAGAGGTTCATTTTTACAGTGACACTTTCAAAAAACATGAGAGGAATATATGTGTGTTATAAATTATTTGAAATAAGAAGTAAGCTAGTGTGCACAATATAAAGCAAATACCTTAAACAGATTTTAGCCTAGAAGGCATATTTTTTAATAGCTCAAACAAGCCTCATATAACATTTATAAAGCAGGAAGGTATTATTAGTTCATATTGTACATGAAGTGAGAAACAGGGAAAAGCATACTAGATGATTTTTGAAAGTACTTATTAACATTGGCCAGTTTCCACTGCATCGTTGGGTATGACATGTGTAGAAATAGGTCATTTTTGTAGTCCCATCATAAATGACTGTGTAAGGGTGAGTCTCAGAAAAAATATATAGCTATATTAATTAAAACTGACCCCTGAAAAAGACAATCAGATTGCCTTCCCATCCACCTCTGTGGTACTAACCACTATGTTTAAATTAATTTTTTGTGATGCTTCCGATATTGTTTTTATGTCACTTGTTTAGTTCACTTTGAGTTCCACATTGAAAGAGTCTTTCAAATTCTGTTATTCATATGCCTTCTTCAGAAACATCCACATGAATGGGTTTTTCAGAACAGGTTGAGACAAAAGTTGGTAAATACAGGAATGAGCCAGAGAAAACAGGACTTGATGAGTCTGTAGTCCCTTGCTGGTTTGGTTTCTACAAACCTGTACCAATTTCTTTCTTCTGTTTATAAATGCCAGTTGTTCACTGAAAATTGTGATTTTGGCGATCTTTGCTTTCAAACCTGTCAGAAGTATACAGGCATGGTCTAAAAAAACCTATTTAAATAAATATGTAACTTTAGAAGGCAGTTCACATGCTCAGATTGTATCATTAACATTAGCTAATACACAGTTACAGAGGTTGACAGGGGGATAATACCGAAATCTCCCTGCAAAGAGGTGACACCATAACATACAGAACTGAGTTGTGATGTTAGAGCTGCTTCTGGGATTGGTTTCCTCTGGGTACTTTCTTTCTCACTGCCAAAGATGAATCATTGCAGCCACAGATAAATGCAAATGAGAGAACAGAGATGAGAGAACAGGAGAGTTGTTTCTCAAAAGAAGGTCCCTAGATCTCTGCAGGAAATCCCAGTTACTGACCCTGCTTTGAACTTTTTTCTGTGTGTATATATATATATATATATATATATATATATATATATGCGACATATACTCTGTGTACTGGAAAATATGATTGTGTCTATTTGTTCCTTCCACAATATGTGCTTAAAAAATGTACCCATTGACAGAAAATAAATTTTTAACCCAAAATGATATTTAACAGTATTTTCTTATTGTTGCTATAGATGTTCAGGAGTTGTCAAAGATACAGGTGGAAAAAACAGAATGAAAGAGTATGAAGTAGCCAACGGCCTGCATACAAGACAGTCTGAGTACTTTTAAGCTTCTTCTGATATAAGTGCCACTTTATATTAGGGAATGCGGGAAATAATT
The DNA here is from genome assembly GCA_039720435.1 of Amazona ochrocephala. Classification (NCBI taxonomy): domain Eukaryota; kingdom Metazoa; phylum Chordata; class Aves; order Psittaciformes; family Psittacidae; genus Amazona; species Amazona ochrocephala. The sequence goes on from CM077909.1 coordinate 99,998,567, forward strand.
AAGATTGCTTTTAACCGCCTGTATTTGTACTTTCTTTGCCACATATGTGTTTTTTCTTTGCCAGAAATTTGTAATAATATGACTGTTCAATTCTTTGAGACCTTTAAAGTAGTCCTATCTTTCTATCCCATATTGCAAGTTAGGAAGCTGTAACTGATTGCATAAAGATTATCTTGGCATTGCATTGCTTCATCCAAATACACACTCAACTGGCATCTTCATATAAAATGTGTCCCTCTCCCAGTTATACTGAGAAGAATTGAATCAGCCTTTTATTACTTAACTGATTACACACATTTTACAATACTTGTTTGCAAATTTATTTGTTTGTTTCTGTAGCTATTTTGTATTCAGGATCTTTTTCTTTCCAGGTCTCCATAGCAACTCTTGTACAGCTTGATCATTAAAAAGAAGTTCTCTTTCATTGATCTCCTAATGTATAGCGTAATAGTAACTGTTAAGCAGTCTTTTGTTTTCAGGTCATATTTAAGGTTCATATATTTGCATAAAAACATCTCATTAGCTCAAACCAATCATTATTAGTAATTTTCTTCCTTTAGTTTTTTAATAACTAAATCTCTCATTGAGATTTTACAAATAGCAAATATTTATAGCCTATAGAAAGGGCTTTCTCTGTGAGCCTGGGTGCTTTGTTTCTGCGAGCAGCAAGAAAATTGCAGAGCTTCAAAATTTTGGTCACATAATACAAAAAGAAGGTGATTTTTTCTCCAACTGAAATTTAAATAGATTGTGCTAACTATAGGCCAGAGGCAATATTTAACAGCAAAGTTGCAGTGTGTAAGAAGCTTGTACAAATATGAATAACAATGTAAAAAATAACCAAGAATCACTGAGAATTTCCCCACCCCAACTGTAGCACAAAAGCCATAAAATTCTTGCACTAAATAGTAGTGTTTTCAATGGTGTATTTACTTGAAACAAAGTATATATATGTAATACTAAGTAAAAATAGCATGTAGATATTACTCTTTATTTGACAATAGGGCAACCAATTTTCTGTCTTTAAAGAATTGTTGATGAAGAGTTGAAATGAACCATGTGCTTCTTAGCACATACAGTTACAGATTTATATGGATATGACATGAGTTTTAGTGAACAAAATCCATTGTAAACATGTACCTACATACATATGCAGTTTGCTTCCTCTTCTTGTGTACAGAAGAATTGAAACGTGAATTTGGATGAACTAAAAATGGGAGATTTTCTGCTTAGAGGAACTACAGAGGAACAGCTTTCACCAGTGTAAGAATCACATATTTTTCCTTGAGCTTCCACAAAAGACTTTATAACCCATTCTAGAATCAGTGAATATCGAAAGAAGAGTTTTAAAATAATATCATCAGGCAAAAAAAGCATAAATATAGGTCACACCATCATGCTAAGCTCCAGAAAACGTAATTAGCACATACAATCTTTTCTTCTTTTCTTCTTTTCCCCTTTTCTTCTTTTCCCCTCTTCTTTTTTTTTCCCTTTGCATCCTTGACCTCTGCATGTCTTTATAGAAACTCTAATAGCATTAACATTATGCTACAATTAAAAAGTTAGACAGCACAACAATGCTGCTTGACAAGATATTTTTACAATCCTTTCTGATGTCATTCTGTTGGGATTGAATGTCCTTTGAACTCTTGCAAATTAAGTGGATGCTCAGTGGATTTATTCTCATATGGTATCTCTTTGTTTTATCTGTTAGGTCTCTTCTGTTATTTAGAATGTAGGATTGGTTTCCATTTATCCTAGCACCTATAATTTTCTTAAACTGTCATTCTTCATCCATAACATGGATTTCAGAATTAGGTTTAAAAAAATGGATTTGCTATCGCTTTTTAATATGTTAAATGTATGTTTCAAATAAATTGTATAGAGACTACGCAAGCTAAGCTGATAAAAATGCATGAGTTTGTGTTTTCTGAACTATTTTCAACTAACATCAGAGTTTAACCATAGACACGAACCCAGCTCCCAGCATGCCAGCACTGCAATATCATTACTGATTGTATCATATTGTGTATGCTTCAGTCACATCACACATGTAGCAACAGAAAAGGGCACGAGACTGAAAAGTTCTGTGTAAATTAAAAGCATATTGTCTGCAAAAAGTATTGAAGTTTTTAATGGTCATTTAAAGCTTTTAAAAAGAAGGGCATTATTATAGCATGAATTTTTCCTTCTATAACCAGACTAGTGCAAAACTGTGAAGCACAAGTTGTGTATTTTCAGCTGGAAAGAAAATCTAATGAATTTTCCTTAAATCTCTCTGTATTTGTAAGTATAATAAGACTGATAAGAATCATCAATAGTGCAAAGCCTTTTTCCCCTCAAAGAACCAAACCAAAAAACCACAAGCCTGTGAATGTTTATTACCTAAAGTTCCAACTGAACCACCTTCGCAGGAGGAAATAAAAATGGAATTCCTAAGGAATGTCACAGGGAGAGATGTCGTGGAGTGGTTTGACACTAACAGGTTCCAACAAGACAAGAAGCATCAACCAGGATTAAAGCAGATAACAAAGGAATCAAGCAAACCAGTGACATTTAGATTTATGAACCAAGAACAAAATGTCTGTGGTTAAGCTGTAACCATATTTCTTACTCAAGAAAAAGATGGGGGGATTGAAACAGGAGCTGAAATTGCTGATACAAAGTAGTAAACCCAAGTTAGGTTCTGGTGACTGTACTGTCTCAGTTTACCATGCCCATTGGAGACATGACAAGTCCAGATAACAGGACAGCTGTGCAAACGGCTGAAAGAAACTGGGAGAATGTGGAAAATAACAGCAGTATGACAAACTGAAGGGAAACGGAGATGTTTAATTTATACACCTGTAGTACATATTCTTCTGTTGAGGAGGATGAGAAATGGACTTAGACAATGATTAACCTCCACAAAATACTAGAAAGTAGCAGCTCAGAATAGTACACTAGCTCTTAGCTGATACATTTTTGCTATATACGAAATGTATCAGCTAGCAGGACGTTATTAGCCATTCATGGAATAAGGTTCATATTGCCTTCCCTTGGTCCAGGTTTAAGCATCTGCATTAGAATAGTTTTCATTTTCAATTGGTGAGCTCAGAATGCTTTTTTTCTTCCCTGAACCAGTTGCCTGTTTGCATGAAATGGAAATTTTAATTTCTTCTCACTGTTGTATGTAATATCTTGTGCTTTTCCAGTGCACAGTTTGTCCCCTGCACTGATGACATACCTACTAACTCAGACTTTTTCCAACAGTCATCAGTTTAAGTGCATCACCAACTTTACTGGCTTAATTTGTCAGGTGAAAAGCCATTATTTCCATTGTATAAATGTTAAGCAAAAAAGTTATTTTCTCAGGCACATTTCTATTTCCAGAAGGCTGAATAAAGATAAGGTTCAAGCATGTTGGCTTGACTTCAAGCTCTGAAAGAGCAATCTGTAGTGGGCACAGATTAGGGGTTTTGTCCACTTCCTCTTGCATTGCACCTTCTGTTTTACCCCCTTTAAACAATACCTCTTAATTTTTTTCTTTTTCCTTTTTTTTAGCTATTTTAACACTGCTCCTCCAGTTTTATTTTCTTTATATAATCTGCCTTATTCAGCATTTCTCAGGCTTCAGATCTCACTGAAAACCTCCTTCCTCACTGAGTTTTCCCTTAACCTAGTTTCACCACTGAAGCACCTCACTGCCTTCCCAAGCTTCATGAGGACTGCTGAATATCCTTTGTTCCCACCCTTAGGTCACTCTTTGTAGCTGCTGTGTGAGAGAAAACACTGTACAGCCTACCCAGCAATTCAGGCAAATGTGCTGCCATGGGAAGATGACAGGACAGTGTGTGAGGTTCCTTGCAAACTGGGAAACTTCACAGAAGGGTGAAGCAGACTGACTTCAGGCTTCCTATTTAGCCAGTAGTTAAAGAATGTCACCGTCAGGGGCGCTTCCAGAAGGGTGTGCAAAAAGAAGCAAGGCAGCTAAAGTGGCAGCTGATATGTAGGGGTTCATAGTAGTCCCAGAGGTGCTGCCTGTGCAAGGGAGAATGCATGATGTGAAGACCAGGTTTTGTGGCATGTCCTGTCCTGACTGTTGTGGTCTACAAGGAATGCCTTGGGTCAGAACTGGTGGCAGCAGCCTCCCCTGTGCCATGCAAGCACTAATAGTTGTGGCAATGCAAGTGAGGAACTGCCACGGGTGGTTTATAGGCTTAGCGCATCCAGAGGTGTTCAGAGGTAATGAATACAAGGTCAAAAGGATGGATGTTGCAGAGACCATAGCCTAAAGCCCCCCAAGGACAAGAAGAAGGCAAGAGTGAGGTGAAGTAGGAGGTCTGGAGGAGGATGCTCTTTCTGGCAGCAAGAGCAAGGTTTCATGCAAATGCACGCCTTGCCACCTATAAAAGAGGTTCAGGGATGTGGCACTAAGAATGGCAGACATTTTCTACTTGCAGAAATCCAGGTGGATTGCTCAGTGAACTGGGTTGAGACCAGAACTGGAACGTGGCAGCAGAATGTCATAGCCTTTGGTGACTTGGGGGTTTTGGTTGATGAAAAAATGAACATGAGCCGGCAGTGTGCTCTTGCAGCCCAGAAGGCCAACTGTATCCTGGGCTGCATCAAAAGAAGTGTGACCAGCAGGTCGAGGGAGGTGATCCTGCCCCTCTACAACGCTCTTGTGAGACCACACGTGGAGTATAGTGTGCAGTTTTGGTGTCCTCAACATAAAAAGGACATGCAACTGTTGGAACAAGTCCAAAGGAGGGCCACGAGGATGATCAGGGGACTGGAGCACCTCCTGCATGAAGATAGGATGAGAAAATTGGGGCTGCTCAGCCTGCAGAAGAGAAGGCTGCGTGAAGACCTCATAGCAGCCTTGCAATATCTGAAAGGGGCCTACAAGAATGCTGGGGAGGGACTCTTCATTAGGGACTGTAGTGATAAGACAAGGGGTAATGGGTTCAAACTTAAACAGGGGAAGTTTAGATTGGATATGAGGGGGAAATTCTTTGCTGTAAGGGTGGTGAGGCCCTGGAATGGGTTGCCCAGGGAAGTTGTGAATGTTCCATCGCTGGCAGTGTTCAAGGCGGGGTTCGACATAGCCTTGGACAGCATGGTTTAGTGGGAGGTGTCTCTGCTCCTGGCAGGGGAGTTGGAACTGGATGATCTTAAGGTCCTTTCCAACCCTAACTATTCTATGATTCTACGATTCTATGACTCACTTATGGTCAGAGGTACTAATCTGAATTATCCTCCAGAGGCATGCCAACTAAAGTAGCTGGGCTTGTGTCGTGGTTTAAGCCCAGCTGGTAACTCAGAACCATGCAGCACCTCGCTCACTGACCCTCCTCCTTTCCTTCAACCCCCCGCTCCTGGAGGGATGGGGAGGACAATTGAAAGAATGTAACTCCCATGGGTTGAGATAAGAACAGTCCAGTAACTAAGGTATAATACAAACCACTACTGTTGCCACCAGCAGTAATAATGTTAAGGGAAATAACAACGGAAGAGAAAACAGCCGCTTACCACCTGCCAACCAACACCCAGCCCGAACAAGCAGTGATCTAACCTTTCCGGGTAATTGCCCCTAGTTTACAAAATGGGCATGACATGCTGTGCTATGGAATACCTTTTTGGTTAGGTTGGGTCAGGTGTCCTGTCTCTGCTTCCTCCCAGCTTCCCCTCCTCCCCGGCAGAGCATGAGACTCAGAAAGTCCTTGGTCAGACTAAACATTGCTAAGCAGTAACTGGAAACATCGGTGTTATCAGCGCTGTTCCCAGGCTGAAAGTCAAAAACACAGCACTGCACCAACTACTAAGAAGGAGAAAAATGACTGCTACTGCTGAACACAGGACAGTATCCACCCCTTATTCCATAACATTCACGTCATGCTCAGATTACACATTTTCAATATACCATCACTCTTATCTCGTATATATACATATATATATATATATACACATCTACAGAGAGAAAGAGAGAAAGAGAGAGAGAGAGAGAGAGAGGTCATTCCTTAGTGCATGGGCCAATCCCTATAGAGCTGCTTAGTCCATCCAGTTCATGATGTTGGGCTCTATCTCTCGTAACAGTCTTTCAGAGCAGGAGAGGCTGTATGCAGTGTTGGATTGTTGCCTGCTGATGCTGATCGTTTCTTTAATGCAGAATTGGTCTGGTTTCATCAAAGTTCATTCTTTGTTGGGATGATGGTAAGAGGGAAGTCAGGGCCAGTTGCCGGTGACCTGAAGACACCTAGTTGGTGGGCTATAAAAGTGCTACATAGCAGGCAACAACATACAATTGAGTTCATTGTCTGTTTTCCCCTAAAACCAAATCCTCTTGAGGTACACATCGGACTTCCCTGTCTTCCCTCATTACCCACCAAGTATACCTGGGTCCCCGAGCAAAAGCAATCCCACGAGTGGGTTTGCCTTTACCTGAAGCAGGAATAACCCAGACTGTCTTCCCCAGCAAATTCTTTATGTGCACCACAGGAACTTTGTCCCCTTTTACAGTACGTAAATGTTCTGACTGGGCTGGGCCAGCCCTGTTGGCAGATCCTCTGGTGTTGACCAACCAAGTGGCTTTTGGCAAATATATCCCAATGTTTGAAAGTCCCACCCCCCATTGCTTTCAGTGTAGTTTTTAACAGCCCATTGCACCATTCGATTTTCCCAGAGACTGGTGCATGGTAGGGGATGTGATCTACCCATTCAATGCCATGCTCTTTGGCCTAAGTGTCTATGAGGCTGTTCCAGAAATGAGTCCTGTTGTCTGACTCAATTCTCTCTGGGGTGCCATGTTGCCACAAAATCTGCTTCTCAAGGCCCAGGATAGTGTTCTGGGCAGTAGCATGGAGCGCAGCATATGTTTCTAGCCATTAGTGATTGCTTCCAGCATGATACGGACATGGCGCTTGCCTTGGCAGGTTGGTTGGAGTGTGATATAATCAATCTGCCAGGCCTCCCCATATTTGTATTTCAGCCATCATCCTCCATACCAAAGAGACTTTATCCATTTAGCTTGCTTAATTGCAGCACATGTTTCACACTTGTGAACAACCCAGGCAATAGTGTTCATTGTTAAATCCACCCCCTCGATCACGAGCCCATCTGTATATTGCATCCCTGCCCTGATGGCCTGAAGAGTCGTGGGCCCACCGGGCCAAAAATAATTCACCCTTATGTGGAAGCATTTCTTTCAGCTAATGGACATGTGAGCAATCCAGCCTTTGACTTAGCTTCACTCTAGCAGTGGGTAACAGGCTTTGTGAGGCGTTGCAGGTCGACGAAAGGGTTAACAGAGGGACTGAGCCGGACGCCGCGGAGCCGGATCAGGTTACCACAGAGAAAACCCTGCTTGCAAGCCGGAGCCTGCTGCTGCGGACACTTTAAACCGCAACCAATCGTTAAACTGTTGCTAGCATTCACCCGGGTGAAGTTAACCAATCCAGTGTTATCGAATGTTCTAGTGTTCTGAAACTTTTCTATATAAGACATGCTTGCGCACATTAAACTGTTCAGCGTGATCATATTGGTCAGTGGTACGTTGTTCCTTATCCCCTGCGACACCCTTACGTTGCAAATCTAAGGCCATCTGAGCCACTTCAATTTTAGCAGCTTTATCCACTTGTTGGTTGTTCTGGTGTTCCTCAGTGGCCCGACTCTTGGGTACATGAGCATCTACGTGGCGTACCTCCACCACCAGCTTTTGCACCCAGGCAGTGATATCTTGCCACAGTGCAACAGCCCAGATGTGTTTACCTCTGCGTTGCCAGATGCTCTGCTTCCATTGCTGCAGCCACCCTCACAGGGCAGTTGCCACCATCCATGAGTCAGTATAGAGATAAAGTACTGGACACTTTTCTCATTCAGTAATGTCCAAGGCCAGCTGGATGGCTTTCACCTCGGCAAACTGACTTGATTCACCCTCTGCTTCAGCAGTTTCTGCCACTTGTAATCGAGGACTCCATACAGCTGCCTTCCGTCTACGATACTTTCCCACAATGCGACAGGACCCATCAGTAAACAAGGCATACTGCTTTTCACTTTCTAGCAGTTCATTATATGGAGGGGCCTCTTCAGCACGCATCACCTCCTCCTCCTCTGGTGACATTCCAAAATCTTTGCCCTCTGGCCAGTCCATGATGACTTCTAGAATTCCTGGATGACTGGGATTTCCTATTCGAGCTCGTTGTGTAATTAGTGCAGCCCACTTACTCCATGTAGCATCAGTTGCACGATGTGTAAAGGAGACCCTGCCTTTGAACATCCAGCCCAGCACGGGCAATTGGGGTGCCAGGAAGAGCTGTGCTTCAGTGCCAATCACTTCCAAAGCAGTTCAAACCGCTTCATAGGCTGCCAGAATCTCTTTTTCAGTTGGGGTATAGCTGGCCTCAGATCCTCTGAATCCCCGAATCCAAAAGCCAAGGGGCCAATCTCGAGTCTCTTCTGGAGCTTTCTGCCAGAGGCTCCAGGTAGGACCATTCTCCCCGGCTGCGGTGTACAATACATGTTTTACCTCTGGCCCTGTCCGAACTGGTCCAAGGGCTACTGCATGAAATATCTTTAGTTTAATTTGCTCAAAGGCTTGTTGCTGCTCAGGGCCCCATTTAAAATCATTCTTCTTCTGGGTCCCAGGATAGAGAGGGCTTGCAATCAAACTGTAGTTTGGGATTTGCATGCTCCAGAACCCCTCAACACCTGAGAAAGCTTGTGTTTCTTATTGGATGGTGGAGACATTGATGCTATCTTGTTGATCACATCCGTGGGGATCTGGAGACGTCCATCTTGCCATTTTATTCCCAAAAATTGAATCTCCTGTGCAGGTCCCTTGACCTTACTCCATTTTATGGCAAAACCAGCTTTCAGCAGGATTTGGATAATTTTCCTCCCTTTCTCAAAGACTTCTTATTCTGTATCACCACACACGATAATGTCATCAATGTATTGCAGGTGTTCTGGAGCTTGCTCCTGTTCCAACACAGTCTGGATCAATCCATGGCAGATGGTGGGGTTGTGTTTCCACCCCTGGGGCAGTCGGTTCCAAGTGTGCTGGATCCCCCTCCAAGTAAAAGCAAACTGTGGCCTGCACTCTGCTGCCACAGGAATTGTGAAAAATGCATTGGCAAGATCAGCCGTGGCATACCACTTTGCTGCCTTTGACTCCAGTTCATATTGAAGTTCTAGCATGTCCGGTATGGCAGCACTCAAGGGTGATGTGACTTCACTTGGGCCACCATAGTCTACTGTTAGTCTCCACTCTCCATTAGAATTTTGCACTGGCCGTATGGGACTATTAAAGGGTGAGTGGGTCCTGCTGATCATTTGTTTACCCTCCAGTCTGTGGATCAGCTTATGGATGGGAATCAGGGAGTCTCGGTTGGTGCGATATTGCCGCCAGTGCACTGTTGTGGTCGCAATTGACACTTGTTCTTTGAACTTCAGCAACCCCACAACAGAAGGATCCTCTGAGAGATCAGGCAAGGTGGACAGCTGCTCAATTTCCTCTGTCTCCAAAGCAGCAGTACCAAAAGCCCATCGGTGCCATTTTTTGGGTCTTTGAAGTACCTTGTCCTGAGGTAGTCTATGCCAAGGATGCATGGAGCCTCTGGACCAGTCACAATGGGGTGCTTTTGCCACTTCTTCCCAGTCAAGTTGATTTCATCCTCCAGTACAGTCAACTCTTGGGATCCTCCTGTCACTCCAGAAATAGAAATGGGTTCCACCCCTTGATAGCTTGATGGCATCAGGGTGCACTGTGCACCGGTATCTACTAGAGCCTTATACTTCTGTGGGACTGATATGCCAGGCCATCTGATCCACACAGTCCAGTAAACCCAATTGTCTCCCACCTCCACTTGGCTGGAGGCGTGGCCCCTCTAATAGTCATCACAATATTGGTCACTTACATCTGGTAGACAGGGATTAGTCTTTACCAGAGGAGCTGGAGTAAAATCAGCTTTTCCACTCCATCTGGGAACCTGCTCACCAGAGACTGAAGCCACAGCTTTCATGGGGTGATCATACTTGATCTTTGTTCTCTTCTTCAATTCACGCACCCATTCCTCCAGAGCTGAGGTAGGTTTCCACCCCACTTCCTCATGTCTTCCCTGCGTTCCCGCAGATAAAACCATAGGGTGCCCTCTGGCATATACCTTCAATATCTTCTCTCTCGAGCAGTAAGACGCCTTTTGTTAATAACTGAGATGTGTGTTGCTACACATGAGGAGCTAGAGAGATCAGATAGATTGTCTCTCAATTGTCTGAGGTCCTGAGACAGTTTTTCCACAGCTGAGATGATGGAAGGGGTGAGATTGTCTTCGAACTCTCAGAGTTTATGAATCATTTATCCACTGTTAGTGGTACCATGTCATTCCAAGTTACTGTTGCCAATGAATGACATATGATGACAGTGCATTCCATGTAAATTTCCGCCACATGGGTTGTGTTCATTCGACTACATTTGGATCTTTGGTTACATCCCCAGCATTCGGCTTGATGTGATAGATCATCTCTACAATGGCTGATTCCTTCAGAGACTGGATACCTTTTTCCAGAGTAGTCTACTTGGCTGAATGACTCATAACATCATCCTTGTATGGAAACCTTTCTTTCACACCTGCCAAGAGCCACTTCCAAAGGCTGAGGGACTTTTTCTCTCTTGCAATTGCTTTGTCAATTTTCCCTTCCCTAGCAAGAGATCCCAGCTGCTTGGCTTCCCTATCTTCTAGTTTGTGACCATCAGCCCCATTGTCCCAGCATCAGAGCAACCATGTGATGATCTGCTCCACTGGTTGATGGGTAAAATCTTTTTGCATATTCTGTAGCTCGGCTGAGGACCGGGGTCGAGACATCACCTCTTCTTCCTCTTCTTTCTCTGATTCACATACTAATAACTCCTGGTCAGATGTTGTCCTGTGTAGTAAGTGTATTGTTTCTTCATCTTACTTCATCTTTCTTGCTTCTTTTTTGCTTTTCCCCTTGCATACAGGGGCAACCGATGTTGACACGGATTTGTTCTCTGGTGTGGCTGTTGTACCGGGGGCTCGAGTAGCTGTGCTCTCTGTTGCGGTCAAATTTTGAGTAGCTACTGCACTTGTCGCTGGGGCTGGTGTAGCTGCTGTGCTTGGAGCTGGAGTAGCTGCATCGTCTGTTGTGGTCGGAGTTTGAGTAGCTGCTGTACATGTTGCTGGGGCTATGTAGCTGATGTACTTGGAGTTGGAATAGCTGCACTGTCTGTTGCTTTGCCATCAGATACAGGGACATATTTTCCTTTTGAAGGTGCTGGATAGTGTTTAACAGGGCTCTGTAAGCATAGGCCAAGCCCCAGCATGTTGCCAGAATTTGTCCCTCTCTGGTATGACCAGAATGACAACACACCTCGTTTAAGTATTTTACTATTTTTTCTGGATTTTGCACTTGTTCATTGGTGAAGTTCCAAAGCACTGGAGGGCCCACTGCCCTAGATACTTGCCCATACTATCCCACACACCCTGCCATTCATGACTGTTCAGCCTTGGGGAAAATCTCCTGGTCCTCCTATATCATCGTCTAATCCTAGACAAGGCCCAAACCCAACTCTGCTTAGTTCTCGAGATCAGACAAAATGGTTGTGGGTAAAACACACTCTGTATGCACACCAGCATGGTGATCCCCATCACAACCAGCAGGCAGGTCTCAAGGGTACCTAAAGGCCATTCAAAACCTTCAGAACTCTCAAATTATGCTGTAAATGGTCTGGTGGGGAGGCTGAGAATGTAAGGGAATGTCTCCTTCATAGGTTGACCACACAAGGAGGAGAAAAAAGATGTGTAATTGCTAAACACTTCTATTATTTACCTCCCAAGTATAGAAGTGGTGACCACACTGGGGACTCAAGCCAGATCAGTTTCATGATCAATGAGTCTATTCTATTACAAGTGATTACCATAAAGCATAATGAAACAAGAACCTTAGCCCAAGGGCCCCAGCCGATAAACACTAACACAGCAAATACCGTCTGTAAGTAAGGTACAACATGCTGAAACTGTGAGATCAAGAGCAACAACTTTGAGAGCCCATAAATCAGCATTGTGATGAGTGACTATTAATCCTAAAAAATGAATGTTTATCACAAATACAAGTAGACACACTCTGGTCAGATCTGTCGTTATCTCAACCCTTTGTGCCCCACGTGGGATGCCAAAAAGAAGTGTCATGGTTTAAGCCCAGCTGGTAACTCAGAACCATGCAGCACCTCGCTCACTCCCCCCACCACCACTTCCTTCCCCCCGTTCCTGGAGGGATGGGGAGGAAAATTGAAAGAACGTAACTCCCATGGGTTAAGATAAGAACAGTCCAGTAACTAAGGCATAATACAAACCACTATTGCTGCCACCAGCAGTAATAATGATAAGGGAAATAACAACGGAAGAGAAAACAGCCGCTTACCACCTGCCAACCAACACCCAGCCCGAACAAGCAGTAATCTAACCTTTCCGGGTAATTGCCCCTAGTTTACAAAATGGGCATGACATGCTGTGCTGTGGAATACCTTTTTGGTTAAGTTGGGTCAGGTGTCCTGTCTCTGCTTCCTCCCAGCTTCCCCTCCTCCCTGGCAGAGCATGAGACTCAGAAAGTCCTTGGTCAGACTAAACATTGCTAAGCAGTAACTGGAAACATCGGTGTTATCAGCGCTGTTCCCAGGCTGAAAGTCAAAAACACAGCACTGCACCAACTACTAAGAAGGAGAAAAATGACTGCTACTGCTGAACACAGGACAGCTTGATAACTCTGGGATCTCCTTTCAGTAACGATGTACACATAAACAGCTAAGAAATGTAGATTTAGCTTTCACAATAATTGCATAGAATTAGATACACTGGCTGTCTACAAATATTGAGATTTATACTGAGTGGACTGAGAAGCATACTGGAATTGAAATAGCTACCAAGTTACCACCTACTTGTAGGTGTTTGCTAACAGCAACAGACAACTGGAGACAACTAGAGAAAAGTGAGTATGCTAGTAGGAATCTAAAAGCTTTCCTTCAGTAATATATATTATAATTCCTGCAATAAATACTAGGAGGAAGGCCCATTTTGATATGCATTTGGGAACAATAGCATGGCTTATTAAAGATGAAGTTTTAGCTGTTTGTTGATACAATTGCAAAGTTAGTGCATGAAAACAATATGAAAAATTATAAGTAAATAATCAAATACAACTGCTACACTCTGTTCCAGCATAATTTGGCTGTAAAGCCTGTCTAAACTCCTCCCAGTAAATTGGTACACAGCAAGAATGATCTAGTAATTATATACAGCCAGAACAGTCTTGTGTGTCTTTCTTGCCAATTTCTTCTCAATTTAGTGAGTGAACTGTGTTTTACTGAAAAAATTGGTACTCCTTTATAGCTCTAATCCCAGGCTCTGCTTTCCTGACAATATATATTCTGAAGTCCCAACCTCTGGGATGGAAATTGTAAGCAACATAGCCAATCTATACACATGTTAAACAATGTCACAACAAAAGGCAGGAGGCAACCTCAGTGAAAGCTGTTTATAGCTCCTTCTTTTCTTTAGATGTTCATTTTCAGAATTTTGTCATCACTAAACTTCCTGGGAAAAGTTTTTGGGCATCCTGCTTCCCTGCAACTCAATTGCATTGTAACTTTGCTCTTAGTCTTTCTACTTGCCAGTTTTGTGATATCTATATTCCCATGAACAAATTAAAGGGAGTTAATAGTTAACATCCACTTTAGCATGACATACCCAGCTAAAGAACAATTTCTGTAGATGGACAGTGGTCTATGCCATAGCATTCAGCCTGACACTGAAGAGTGGGTCTGCTTTATTTATTAATACAGACATAGCCGGATAGGTATAACATGAGTCAGTTACAAAATTAGCACGCCTTGATGCTGTATATTTTGAGGGATGCAACGCAGATATTAGTGTGTGACCTTCAGTCATCTGGTAGGCTACTCCTTGCTGTATCATTCTGCTGACTCTGAACTTGAACGGTGGTTTTTTGAAGCGTCAGAATAAAAGAATGGAGTAACAGAAGCAGCTGAGAGAAACGTCCACAAAAGTGTGAGGGAGGATCTTTAGGAAATACTTGCTGGACTAACAACTAGAAAAACTATGTGGTAGCAATACTACCAATAGCTTAAAATTTCCTTGGTGCACCACTGCACAAAGGGTAAAGTGCATATAATGCACTTAATTACCTAATTAAGTAAAAATATTAATCCAGGAAGCTGTGACCTGATCTAGCAACTTCCTCTGCTTCCTACAGGACCTACAGCCTCCCATCTTCTATTTCAAAGAGTAAAGTTTTAACAATTGTGTGTGGACATTAAGGTAGGCTGGAATGAAGTGGCAGTTCCTCCAGCCTTCCTTTTGAAACTTCTGATGCTTTTCTAAGCATGCAAAATTGAAGAGCCAGAAAAAGCATACAGTCCCTGTCAGATATGAGAGAAAAGACAGAATATTCAAAGGATGACACCCAAACCATGAAAGCTGTACAAAGTGGATTATAATGTATCAAACTTCACCAGCCTTTGCAAAACTTAATAGTGAAAAGAGGTAATTTACCTAATATGCATTTTTATACTCTTCCTTCACTACCATGATTCATTTTAGATGAGCGTAGTTAATTTCACTCAAATTATTGCAAATCAATGAAAACAATGTTACAGTAAAAGAAATAAATGTCTTAATTAGAAAAAAAAAAAATGTAAATTCCTGATTATGTAGAGGTAAAAATAACATACTTGAGAGAAAGGAACTTCAATTCAATAGACCCAATGCTCAAAAAAATGAAAAAAAAAAAAAATATATTGAGAAGTAACTTTTAGAGCTGGTGAATATCAAAAAAAGAAAAAAAAAAACAAACAACAAGAAAGAAGCATAGTCAGAAGCTTAAAAAATCATAACTATAAATTGTAATTTAGAGAATAATAAGTTCTGAAAGACTGAATTAGAACAGAAACGAGAATAAAGGAGCAGGGTGGTGGGAAACAGTCAGTGATCACATTAAATGCCACAGTGAGTATTTCAAACTGAGAGCATAGATGAATCAGAAGTCTGAGGAGAACAAAAGAAAAGTGAGAGATGTCAATGAAAGCAAGTCTTAAATTACATTGCCTGTAAGGTTTTGGACATACTGATACTGCTTAAGGGAACAGTTTAGAAGACCACTGTATTCAAAAGCCAAGACTGATAACACCTAATACATTCAATGCATATTTTAAAAACCACAGCAAATATCCTGCATGCTGCACAAAAAACCTATGTGAAATACCATTTTATATACATCTGTATTCTTCAGAAACCCAAAGATAGTTTGTGATGAAAGCAGTTAGCACAACCATGGATTTTAAAGTAAGAAAGAGATTGTTAGATTATGTACCCATGCCACTTGTGAAACTCAGGATGCAAAATAACATGTCTCCAGCCCTGTGTTTAGTCTAACTCATGGTCATCACTTAGTCTGGTAGGATTGAATTTGCGGACTACTGGAATATTACAATAGTCAATAGTTTAATTCTTTAGTACTTATCTAATTAGGCATTTTATTGCCTGGAGAGACTTAAATAGAGGTTTTTACCTGTTAGACTGAAAATTGCTAAATCACCTCCTGTACAAAACCTTTTGAGATAAATAGATGGAGAAATTTTACTTAACTCAGCCTGCCTTATAGACATCTGATTTATTAGAAAGCATGCTAGTACGGACTGTTCCTGGGTTTAGTTATTACTAGTCATACAGAGATCAATTCACCTCACCAGGAGCACAGTGCAGACAGAAGAAAAATGGTAGATTGACAAAAATTTTTTTGCAAATACAATGAAATATTCAAGGTGTAATGCTTAAGTAATGCAATGAGTCTATACTGACTTGAAGGATTTTACATAATTCTAGGCAGTTCAAGATACATAATATGGAGATGTTTTTAAATTCTAAGGATTAAATTGAACGGAATCCAAAACAAAGATATCTCATTCAGATTGTTCAGTTAAAGACTTCAGAGATGGACTTTTGTCTAAACCGAGCTCTCATTTTCTTGCTGGCTGAAAGCACTGTGAAAAGCACCTAAAAGATCAAATATTTTGCAGGAGGAGGTAGTTGATTAGAGGTAATTATCGTAATCAGGAACAACTAATGCAGCAAGTCAAAACAATAGACAAGCAGTACTAATTTTTCCCTGAATTAGCCATGTAATCAAAAGCTTTGTAAGCCATTCACAAAATACACTGAGGATAAAAGCTGAATTTACGTGTGTTTAAAAAAACATTCATTCTCTATGTAAAAAATGTAAGCCAGAGTTGGATTCCTAATATCAGGAAGCAATCAGGTTTGTTCAGCATTCAGGTGCTAAAGGTCTATTGCCGTTAAACTGTAAGTGAAACATAAATATATGTATAATATAAATCCCTAATGTCATTGAAAATACGAATGTGGCATTGAGCATTATCTAGCAAGGATTTTGACTGACAGCTCAAGCCAGAGTTACCAATCTGAAACAAAAGAGGAAGGAGAAGAAAGGAAGTCTAGATTGATGGAGCAATCTTGCTCCTATTCAAGTCAATGAAACACTCTCATTCAAGCATGATCAGGCTCCTTTTGTGCTAAATACTAAGTACATAGGACTCTCCATCTTTGTCCAAGGAGGCTTACCTGAGGAGAAGGTGAAATTTAAAATTTCTCCTGATCATTAGCCTTAAGTTGATGACCAATATAGTCACGATGATTCTGTTTATACTATCAGTACAAGGGATTTTAATGTCAGTTAGCTGTAAAACCATGACGATCTATTTTTTTCCCTGAAAATTTTCAGAATTGCAAACTGAATTGCATTTTCTTGTATTTGAAGTCTTTCACTCTTTACTCCACTGATATCTTTATTTCTTACGCCTATTTATTCTGAAATGCATAAAAGCTATTTTTTTAATTCAAATATTTCCTGGGGTCTGTATAAACAAACTTTTTCCAATTAAGTGTGATTTTCTGGTTTTGGAAACAGCTTCATGTTTCTTTCCCATAGAAAACTAGCTCTAACAGGTGTGCATTCTTACAAAACCTTCTTATTCCATAAAGAAAATATTCTTTTAATGGGATTCAAGTATGTATGTGGGTGTATTGTGTTTGCATGACAAGGTTTGGGAAGCAGGGGGGCTACAGGGATGGCTTCTGTAAGATGTTTCTAGAAGCTCACCCTAAGCCAAATAGAGTCTGAGCTCTTCAGCAATGGCAGCAGTGCCTCTGGAATAACATAGTTAAGAAAGGAGAAAAAGCTGCTCGATTGCGGACAGACTGGGGAGTGAAAATATGTGAGGGAAGTACCACGGTCAGTGAAGTAGAGGAGGAGGTGCTCCAGACCCTGGACCAGAGATTCCCCTGCAGCTCGTGGTGCAGACCATGGGGAGGCAGGCTGTGCCTCTGCAGCCCATGGAGGTCCACGGTGGAGCAGAAATCCGCCTGCAGCCCATGGAGGTCCATGGTGGAGCAGATATCCACCTGCAGCATGTTGAGAACCCCACAGCAGAGCAGGGAGATGCCCAAAGGAGGCTGTGGAAAGCCCATGCTGGTGCAGGTTCCTGGCAGGGCCTATGCCCTGTGGAGGGGAGAGCCCACACTGGAGCAGGTTTGCTGCAGAACTTGTGACCATGCGGGGGACCTGTGCTGGAGCAGCCTGTTCCTGAGGGGCTGCATTCCATGAAGGAACCCACACTGGAGCAGTCAGTTCCTGAAGGACTGCACCCATGGAAGGGACCCGCACTGGAGCAGCCTGTTCCTGAAGGACTGCACCCCATGGAAGGGACCCACACTGGAGAAGTCAGTTCCTGAAGGACTGCACCCATGGAAGAGACCCATGCTGGAGCAGCCTGTTCCTGAAGGACTGCACCCCATGGAAGGGACCCATGCTGGAGCAGCCTGCTCCTGAAGGACTGCACCCCATGGAAGGGACCCATGCTGGAGCAGCCTGTTCCTGAAGGACTGCACCCCATGGAAGGGACCCATGCTGGAGCAGCCTGTTCCTGAAGGACTGCACCCCATGGAAGGGACCCATGCTGGAGCAGCCTGTTCCTGAAGGACTGCACCCCATGGAAGGGACCCACACTGGAGCAGTTCATGAAGGACTACAGTCTGTGGGAAGGACTCACATTGGAGAAATTCATGGAGAACTGTCTCCTGTGGGAGGCTCTCCACTCTAGAGCAGGGGAGGAGTGCAAGAAGCCCTCCCCTGAAGAGGAAGAAGAGGCAGAGGCATGATGAACTGAGCACAACCCCCATTCCCTGTCTTCCAGTGTTGCTGGGGGTGAGGAGGTAGAGAAAAGTGGGAGCAAATTAATCCCAGGAAGATCGGAGGTGTGGGGGGAAAGTGTTTTAATTTCTTACTATCCTACTCTGATTTGCTTGGTAATGAATTAAGCTGATTTCTCCAAGCTGAGTCTGTTTTGCCTGTGATGGTGACTGGTGATTGCTCTCTCCCTCTCCTTATCTCAACCCATGAGCCTTTCATTATGTTTTCTCCCTTGTTCTGCTGAGAAAGGTAGTGATGAAGCAGGAAGGGTGGGCACCTGGCATGTAGCCAGGCTCAACCCACCACATTAGGGATGAAAAGAAACAGGAATATAGGTAGTTTATAATTATATATATCTAAAACTGGGAGATGAGGAGGTACTCTCCTTTCTGATTTTTGATATTAGAAACAAATTGCAGCTCGTTTTCCCCTTTTAGAAATTCGTTAACACTCTTCCTGATAAACATTAAATCCCTCTTCAGAGTTTTTTGCAATGTTTTTAGTTCAGCTTTGGTCATGTACAGAACAGTGCCATTTCCAAATCTCTTTCTAATTTAAACTAACCAGAATTAAAGATAGAAAGTACTACACACCCTGACTAATCTGACCTATCCAATATGCTCAGAGTGCGATTAAACCCATTTATTTTTAACATGTGTTTGATGCTTTTCTGATATTTTAACTGAAAGACTCAGCCAGGGGTTTAGTTCAGCATTAACCCCCAACTTTACAAGCAGTTTCTCAGTCTTATTGCACCTTGGCAGCCATCATATCTTGCCATAACAAACCAGAGCCTCTGCATGAACAGGCTTAGGAGTGGGGGCTAATGCAGCAGGTATCTCCAAACCTGCAAGTAAAGCAATGGGCTGTGTCAAATCTTCACTCTTAAAGGTTTTACTCTTTAAATAATGAAATAATCACACAGAACATTAAATCTCACCTCTTTCTTTTCTGAGTTTACTTGCAGTTAACTTTTTTTTCCTCCTGCTACTTTTTGCCACCTAAGAGTTTAATACCTCTTCAGCTGCATTACCACTGCAACAGGAATAGGGGAGGGGCTGCAGATGTGTCTTCCTACTGCACACACCCTGCATGTTGGTGTAAGACAAAAATGATTTGGGTCTAACTAGGCTGGGAATTTGAATTTAAATCACCTCTCTATGAGTAAATGAATGTACTGACAAGTAAGCTATGATGGCTGATGTCAGATAGTAACTGTACCAGAGAAATCAAACTGCATACCTGCATCCCTAAGTTACATACCTAAGCTATTGTTAGGAATGTGTTTTAGGAACTTCCATTAGTCAGTACTTTTTTAGTACGAAACAGCTCTCTTTCCACACTTACCTTTAAGAAATTACAATTTTAACTGCTACTCTCTTCCTGTGACCTTCATAACAAGTATTGAAGTTCAGCTTTGTTATTTTTACTTTCATCATCAAGGCCAGATACTGAGAAGTGAGACAGTGGTTTGTATTTGTTATTAGATGCTGCACTCACTGCCTCTGTGCATGGAGCAGCTCTGCCCTACACTTGCTTTAAAACAGCTACCTGTCTAATCATGCTGGTATACTAATTCTTATGCTAGGTGTAACGGTGTTTGGGTTCACAAATGAGCAAAAAGCTTAATCTTCACTGTCGAGAATGCTGAACTGCTGTCAGATTTTTCAAGGCCATATGACATTGAAAGTGTTCTGCCTGAACTTTCAGGAATGCTCGGCAAAGACAGTGGTCCTTTACTTCAAATGGAGTATGTAGCATGGGCTCCTCCCAAGATTTGTTTCCATGCATAAACAGTGGGGCCTCAAACATTAGCCATTCAAAGGGAAAGTGAGTCTTTGTCTACATGCACTGAAGTTAGGAAGAATTTGAGTTTCACTGCAATTTTGTCACTGAGGTGATATCTCAAAAAACAGCAGATATTCCAGCACAAAAAGTGAAGTTCTCTTTCAAATCCAATTTGGAAACAAGGCTGTGGATCTTCTGACTAGCTTTAAAGAGCTCTTCACACCTCTCTATAATGATTATGTTAATTTTAGATGCATAAGATTTCATAAAATTAAATTATTAACATTAAATTCATAACAATGGCCCATTTAAATTCTTAAGTTTGTTTTAAACATCTAAATCATACTATTTTAAGTATGGTTTCTGATCAGATTTTTAGGTTATACAGTCTTCTACTGATTTACCCAGGGTACCAGCTTAGGTTCTGGCTAATACATGTTGTTCTAAGTCCTTAAAAATCTTCAAATCTTGTGAAGACTGCAGAACAAAGCAATACTAGCTTCCAATGCACACATGGTAGTGCTAAGAATCTCCTTTCATTTTGGAATACAGGCTTTTTTCTAAACCAGGCAACTCTTGCACTGTGTAAAAAAATGGAGTGTAAAAACATTATGCACTCTGAAATTACAGCATCTGACCATATGATAGGCTCAGTTTTTCCCAGGATTTATTTTAAGTAAGTTTGTTTATCTGTAAATTAACACTAGTCAGATTGGAGAAAGTTTTAATCTCCAGATTTTATATTTTTAGACAACCTTACCTGAAAAAGACACTTTAATAGATTTGAAAATTTGTCATTTAGCTAAAATCTATTGTAAGCTGCAGGAACTTGAATACTTCAGGAATATTTCAAGTTATTAGGTTGTCATTAGAAAAGTATTAATAATTATTGTTTATAACTGTGATAACTACAGTCAAAGACAGTTCAGCAGCTCAGGTCACTCTCAAGTAGTCCCAGGGGGATTCAGGGCAGCTCAGTCAGCCTGGCAGCCCCAGTAATTTTCCTGCTCTCACAGATGCTGCCTGGCTGCACACAAGCAGGGAGATGCAGAATGCAGACTGGTTTTGCTGCAATACTCTTTGATACTTGTTCAAGGGTGGGCTAATACACAGGGCAGCTGTAGTTTTTTCCAAGGAAGCCTGTGCCAGTCAGTGTCAGGCCCATGTCTTTACCTCTTTGTGGGAAAGCGGTGCCCTCACAAATGAAAAAGCCCTACCTCTCTCTATTATTTTTTCTCCTCACATTTGCTGTAGATTAGAAGAAAGTTATGTTTGGAGCAGACGGAGGAAGATGTTCCGTTCTCTGAAGCACAAAATTCCCCTCTTGATTTGTTTTCTTCCCAATAATGAACAGCGCCCTGTATTGAACAATTCATCCTCTTTCCTATCCTAGGGGCTACAGCAGAGTTTTCAAACAGGTTGTTACCACTGATTCATATTTCTTACTCTCTCTTTGAAAATTCTTCACTTTAACAATACCTCGTAAAAAGCATATTCACTTTCTTAAGAAAAAGAGATATAAGACCATAATCCTTCTGTAAAGTGTGTGCTCAATACTTTTAGCAGCCAGTGCTGGTATCGTGCCAAAAAATAGAATAGAAATTAATACAGTACTGAAGCTGTTTGGACATAAAACATCTTACAGTGAAAGTTATTCTAGTTTTTATCTGGGTATACACATTTTACTCTACAAAATTGCTTGTGTTTTTGCTTTCAGTGTGTAAACTGAGCCCAGTTACTACTTATAAAACTGTTCCTTCACAGTTGTTTTAAGATCTATCATAAACATAGGGGGAGGGGTATTGTTTAAACCTTTTAACACTAAAGAGTTAACGTATTTTCTTCAGCCTTTGTCTGACTTGTTAGAAGAAAATATTCTTGAATCAGTTTGAGAGAAAATATCATTTCCTCTGAGTAGTAAATTCCTGAATGTTTTTTTCTTCTCCTTGGTTGTAAAGAATAAAGGAAATGCTCATTTAGACTCTTCTGATAGCAGTCTAACTCCTTCTAACCACCTTAATAGCCCACATCTCCAGGTCCACAACTCTTAAATTGATGTTATCCTTGCATGTAACAGGAGGTTGTTACTAATCCTGAAATCAATGAACTTCCATTTCATAATATTTCATCCCATTGCCAGTATTTTAGCTCCTCAAGATCACTCATTTATTCCCAGATTATACCTACACACACCTTTTGCTTTGAGAACTCAGATTTGCTCATCTGTGAGTTTTATTCATGCTCCATTTTGGAACACTTTCTTTTTTTTCTTTATGTTATAAACAAGGCCAAGCGCAACGTCCTGCACCTCAGTCAGGCCAATCCCAAGCACAGATACAGGCTGAGTGAATAGACTGAGAGCAGCCCTGAGGAGGCGTTGATTGATGAGAAGCTCAACATGAGCCAGCAATGTGCGCTTGCAGCCTCAAAAGCCAACTGTATCCTGGGCTGCATCAAAAAGAGTGTCACTAGCAGGTCAAAAGAGGTGATTCTGCCTCTCTGCTCTGCTCTCATGAGACCCCCACCTGCGTTTAGCCCTGGGGCTCCCAACATAACTGAGACGTGGAATGCTCAAGCAAGCCCAGAGGACAAAGATGATCAGTGGGCTGGAGCACCTGTCCTATGGAGACAGTCTGAGAGAGCTGGGCTTGATCAGCCTCAGAAGTATATAATAGTCTTCCATTACCTACTGGGAGCCTACAAGAAAAGAGAGATTTTTTACAAGAGCATGTAGGGGTATATCTAGGGGGAACGGTTTTAAACTGAAATAGCTTAGATTTAGATTAGACATTAGGAAGACATTCTTTACTATGAGGGTGCTGAGGTGCTGACACAGGCAGCTGTGGATGCCCTATCCCTGGCAGTGTTCAAGACCAGGTTGGACAGGGCTTGGAGCAACCTGGGCTAGTGGAAGGTGTCCTGCTTGTGGCAGGGGGGGTTGGAACTATATGAGCTTAAAGGTCCTTTCCAACTCAAACCATTCTGTGATTCCATGATTAAGAGAAATGAACAGTCCCAGGATTTATCCCTGACCTCCCCAAATAGCCTTCACAGAAACCAGCAGTTCCTCTTCAGTAAGCTTTCTATAGTCCCTTATCCACCTTACTGTTCTTGTCTTAATCCCTGCATTCTCTAGCTGAAGTTGTAATTTCCTATGTGGCGCAATATCACATACTTTGGTAAATCTAGTTTATATTTCCCCCACGTAGAAAAAAATCATTATCAAAGAAGGATGTCAGATTAGTCCAGCATGATCGGCCTTTAATAAGTCTTTGTTGCATTTTCAACTATTTTATCTCAATGTCTTTTTATTCAACTCTTTAAAAGATAATGCCTAGCATGCTACTGAAATCAGACTAATCTCCTCTCTCTTCTCTTCCACCCCTTCTCCTTTATACCAAGTCTTGCATTTCCTCTGCTACAATCTTATTACACTACCATTGACTTGATAGATTTCTTTAAAATAACCCCTCCACAAAAAAAACTCTCCACATTCAGATCTCAGCACTCAGTGTAACCAGCAACTTTGCTAATTAGCTTCCTCAATTTATCAAAGTCTTGAAACCCAAGCTCTCATTACAAACCTACCATAATTTAAGTGAATCACCTCACAGTCACTCAATCAGGCATTATTTGTACTTTCATCCCTCTTTATTGCAACTTCCTTTAAACTTCTTTTCAAATAAAGTAGCACCACCTTTTGCTGGTTCAAGGTTTAATGGATAAAGAATGTAATAACAATTAAACCCAGAAACTCTTGACCCCATTGCTGTACTGACAATGCTACCTGACCAGACCCACACAGACTTTAAAACAGGAATTGAAAATGACTGGGACATTGTGGGTGTCCAGCTCAGGGTTGAAATAATATCAGAGTGAAAATACTGCGATGTGGAAGGGTTAAGGAATAAGCAGATTCTCAGTGAAGACTTTTTTCTTGAGATATAACAAAAAGAGAGAAAAATGCACTTAGATCTGGAAGAAAAATGGAAAGAGCAAGGACTACTTTGAAACAATTGTTTTTTCCAGGTTTTTTCTCATGTGTTCTATGAACAGGAAAAGATATGATACTAATTGCTTCTGTCTCCTTTCAGTCTTCTGCTTAAAACTGCTCAGTCATAGTTTTGGACTAATTTTACCAAACACAGGTCTGTTTCTCTGGCACGCTCCTCCAGATTCCTGAGGACTTGAGACTCTTGACCCAGATGTAGTTTTTAATTTAATACCCCATAACGGATTTTACTTCCTCGGATTTGACCAGTCAATTTTGCAATTCATGTACATTGATAGCACCCACAGCCTTCTGTTGCAAGGTGGTTTACAGCTCAACTATGTTACATACAGAAACATTTCCTTTCTTTGAACACATACTGTAGCTGCATTTGATACCTATATTTCATACCTCTTAGTTTTTGCCTGGGGAGATACAGTCAGCAGCTTCACTCTGACTGTCTTCTCAATGTCACGTTTTATGCTAACTTATCTCTCTGCAGGTTATTTTAGCACAAAAATATCTCATCTATTTTCTGCCCCAGAATTACTCCATGTTCTTAAATTTTAGTAAATATGTACTTCATTTTAAAAAAATGTGTGAAATTTTAAAAGAAAAAGAAATAAAAATATATTCTGCTAGATCCATGACACATTGCAGCTATTCTCATTTTCTCAGTGAACAAAATGGTGTCGGAAGAATCCAGTTATGTTTAGTGGTTTTTGTTACGCCTTCCTTGTGCACTTATTACTGTTATTTAGGTCAGTTTTAAAATCTAATTCAAACAAAACCATGACACATCAGCTGTGTTTCTGAAAGATGTAAACAGAGATGGCTTGCAGGTGCAGTGGCACTCTGCAAAAAAGCAGAATCACAGTCACAGTCAAACATGACCAGTCCACCCTCAGCATCCACCTAAGAATAGAGCTGTTCTGGTTCACCAAAGCTAGCATAATCAAACCATTCTTTACCAGGCTCATCTGTTTTTAGCCTGAGATTTGTACTTCAGCAGCGCACAATAATGACCAATGACATCAGGGAACTTAATACACTGCCATCAATACTGAAAGTGTTTGCCTACCTGTGTTCTTTAGAATTGTTGTAGTGTTTTCATCCCAAACTACTCCTTCTCCTTTGATGAAAACAATTCCATAATAGTGAAAAGCCTCAGGAGAGTATGGAGCAAGAGCCCCCAAGAGAAGCCCTGTGTAGCGTTACATGAAAAATTTTCAGCACAAGCTTTCTACTGAGCTGAAACTAAAGCGAATAAACAGGCAAATGGCCCTGGGCATCTTATTTCATGCAACTGTGAGATCAGCCCCTAAGTGTTGTACATGTGCAGAATCCTGAATTTAGTTTGAAAGAATCTACAAGACAATTTGCCTAGCCTCACCTTTGTGGCTGTAGGTTAGAATTTGAAATACCAAGTGTATAATGTTTAGCACATACATTTGAATAGCAATATTTAAGAATGAAAAGGAAAAAGAAGTACACTTTATTGGTGATGAACTGGTGATCTGTATTTGGAAGGTTACCATGTTCTTCAGAATTGCCATGCATAAGAAAAAGAAGATGGCATACGAAGGACTTTGCTCACAGGAGCAGGCAATTCCTAGACAGATGGAATGAAGCTAATTTTGAGTGCTGAACTTAGCTGGAATGATTTGTTACCTTTCAGTATAAAATATTCATTTGTTAACTATGAGCAATAATTAGCTCAAAGTACAATTAGTACAATAGCTTCCAGTAATTTTGGTCAGTTAAGCCCACATTTTGCTAATAATATTTAATAAAATATTAAAAAGTGTGACTACTTTTATATCATCATCTTTAAAAACCACACTAAGTTATTTTAATCAATATACTTGTTTTAAGTAAAAGCCATTTAATCTTCTGACTTATACATTAACCTTCCATTAAGTATTAGTGAAGAAGTTAAATGCACCTTAGTCAATAATGCTAATGCAGGAACTGTTGTATTACCTATGGAGAAATGCGTATTCATATTATGTTAAAGTGGCTATCCTTAACGATTAGCTATTATATGTCAGGAAACTGATCATAAATATGAAATATTCTGTAGGAAAATGAATTATAATGTTGAAACTCAGTTCTCTGTACTGTAATAATTCTGAAATGAGGTCATCTACTTCTCCTGGTCAGGGCTTTTTAAGGCAATGATATTGAAGTGATGAAGATACCCTTGATGATACTTTAACCTCACCTTGTGGTTTCACATCTTGGTGGGAAATAAATGGCACTGGTAATTGAAGTATACTAAACCAAAATATATGACTCTACCTGCAGGTATATGGTGAAGTTGTTTTAACATGAATTCTCACAGCTGTATTTCTACCTAGAAATGCCTGAATGTACCACTAAAATGAGCAAAATGCTACAGTTATGTCAAAAGTTTTCTCTTTGAGTTTTAACCTAAATTACAGCATCCAACTACATGCTTAGAGTCTGTATGACTTTTCCTACCTTGTTTTCCTAGAACAGACTTTATTCTATACCAGTTTGCCCTTCAAGATATGTTTTGTACACTAATCTAACAAGCTGCTTCCACAGTAGGACACTTCCTTATCTTTTTTTGCTTTTGTCTGCACACTCCTGCTCTATGCCTTCTGTAAGATCCTGTATCTGCGTGGATTTTAGGTGAGTTGATTCAGCTGACTGATCTAACACACAACTGTTTTGTTTCTTTTTTAAGAAATAATAGGTTTTTGTTGGGTCAGACATCAAAATCCATTTATCCTTTAGTTGCATGATAAGGAAGGCAAACATGAGAGGAGAGAGCCTGTGGATGAGGAAGCAAACTGAGACCATGTCTTTTTTCAGTGCTTAGTTGTTAGGTTGGCTTCGCTGTGATGCAAAGTGATACCTACATAATACATGAAAAGAGGAAGAGACAAGCAAAAATTTGCTCAGGTGCTGTCAAGTGATCTACAAAACTGTGCTGTAATACAGAGCGTACCTTTCAAAACAAAAGGAAATAATAATAAAAAAAAAAAAAGTATACATAATCTCAACTTAAAAAACAATACAAACAAAACAAAGCGGTCTTTTGCAGTTAGGCATGAGTAGTATTCAGGACATCACATTTTCTAAAGTGTTGATTTTTGTCCCCCATGGTATAGTGCTGTTTTTTCTGATCTTTTTCTTTGTTTCAGCACTGTAAATGATTATCCCGCTCACATTCACCTCTGCTTGTCCTTGCTGTATCATTTGAGTGCCTTTTGCTGACTTTACAGAATTGTGTCCCTGAATCTTTAAGGGTACATCTGGTATCCTAAGGATGAAGTACATTTGAAAAAACCAAGATATTAAAGATAGAAATAAATTGCTTTCTCTATAGTTAAATTACACAGATTGGCATTCATACAGCAATATAATAATATAGTAATTCATATAAGAAAACTGAGATGTCTTTCTTATGAATTCTAAATAAAACAACTTTTTATATATATCTCAGTTTTGGTGGCTTTTTCTTTTTATTCTACAGCCTAGTCACATTTTTTTCTCACTACCCGCACATCTGTATTTAAAACTAGAAAGAGATTTAAATGATGATATGGGAACTCTTAAGATCCGAAGTAGAATCATAGAATCATAGAATAGTTAAGGTTGGAAAGGACCTCAAGGTCATCTAGTTCCAGCCCCCCTGCCATGGGCAGGGACACCTCACACTACACCATGCCATCCAAGGCTACGTCCAACCCCACCTTGAACACAGCCAGGGATGAAGCATTCACAACTTCCCTGGGCAGCCCATTCCAGTGCCTCACCACCCTTAGAGTAAAGAATTTCTTCCTCATATCCAATCTAAACTTCCCCTGTTGAAGTTTGAACCCTTTACCCCTTGTCCTATCACTACAGTCCCTAATGAAGAGTCCCTCCCCAGCATCCCTGTAGGCCCCCTTCAGGTATTGGAAGGCTGCTATGAGGTCTCCACGCAGCCTTCTCTTCTCCAGGCTGAACAGCCCCAATTTTCTCAGCCTATCTTCATATGGGAGGTGCTCCAGTCCCCTGATCATCCTCGTGGCCCTCCTCTGCACTTGTTCCAACAGTTCCATGTCCTTTTTCTGTTGAGGACACCAGAACTGCACACAATACTCCAAGTGAGGTCTCATGAAAGCAGAGTAGAGGGGCAGGAGCACCTCCCTCGACCTGCTGGTCACACTCCTTTTGATGCAGCTCAGGATACAGTTGGCTTTCTGGGCTACAAGCGCACGCTGCCGGCTCATGTTCATTTTCTCATCAACCAACACCCCCAAGTCCTCCGCAGGGCTGCCCTGAATCTCTTCTCTACCCAGCCTGTAGCTGTGCCTGGGATTGCTCTGACCCACGTGTAGGACCTTGCACTTGGTATGGTTAAGCTTCATCAGGTTGGCATCAGCCCACCTCACAAGCGTGTCAAGGTCCTCTGGATGGCATTCCTTCCCTCCAATGTATCAACCGAACCACACAGCTTGGTGTCATCGGCAAACTTGCTGAGGGCACCCTCAATCCCACCCTCCATGTCACCAGCAAAGATGTTGAACAAGATCGGGCCCAACACTGATCCCTGCAGGACACCACTTGTTACTGGTCTCCAGCTGGACATTGAGCCATTGACCACAGCTCTTTGCGTGCGGCCATCCAGCCAGTTCTTTATCCACCGAGTGGTCCACCTATCAAATTGATGTCTCTCCAACTTAGAGACAAGGATGTCATGTGAGACAGTGTCAAAGGCTTTACACAAGTCCAGGTAGATGGCATCAACCGCTTTACCCCTGTCCATCAGTTCCGTAGCCCCATCATAGAAGGCCACCAGATTGGTGAGGCAGGATTTCCCCTTAGTGAAGCCACGCTGGCTGTCACCAAGCACCTGGTTGGTTTTCATGTGCCTCAGCATGCCTTCCAGGAGAAGCACTCCAAGATTTTGCCAGGCACAGAGGTGAGACTGACTGGTCTGTAATTCCCTGGCTCATCCATTTTCTCCTTCTTAAAAATGGGGGTTATATTTCCCTTTTTCCAGGCATTGGGAACTTCACCTGTCTGCCATGATTTTTCAAATATGATGGACAGTGGCTTAGCAACTTCATTTGCCAGCTCCTTCAAGACCCACATATAGATTTCATCAGGTTCCATGGACTTGTATACATTCAGGTTCCTAAGATGGTCTCGAACCAGATCCTCTCCTACAGTGGGCCTAGGGTCTTCATTCTCACAGTCCCTGCGTCTGCCTTCCAAGACTTGGGTGGTATGGTCAGAGCATTTGCTGGTGAAGACTGAGGCAAAGAAGTCATTAAGAACCTCAGCCTTCTCCAAATCCAGGGTAGCCAGTTCTCCCGATAGCTTCTGGAGAGGACTCACGTTGTCCCTAACCTGTCTATTATTTGCAATGTACCTATAAAATCCCTTCCTGTTATCCTTAACATCCCTAGCCAAGTTTAATTCTCAGTGGGCCTTAGCCTTCCTAACCTGATCCCTAGCTTCCCGGACAACATTCCTGTATTCTTCCCAGGCTGTCTGACCTTGCTTCCACCTTTTATAAGCCTCTTTTTTCCTTCGAATTTTGCTCAGCAGCTCCTTATCCATCTCTCTAAATACCAAGATTTTCATGTAGTGATCACTAAAATAAATAAAAAGCTGAACTATTTCTGTATCTTCCTTACCCAAATACCTAGTATTGCCTTATGTCTGAGACTTTATGCCACTTCAGAAGTCTGGGATGAGAAATTTTGAATGATGCCCTCACGCTTATCATCTGTGGCCACTAGGCAACAGCAGCAGTATGCTGCTTGAAAATGCCATTACTTTCTTATAAAATATAAAGGACATTTCATTAGCGAGACAATACTATGAACTACTCTATCACATTTTTACTTTCTTCCATATGTGAGTAGTTAAACATGAGCTATCGAAATTGTTATGTTACTAGCAACAGCTGAAAAAGATAAGCAGTGGATTCTCAGCATCTTCACAGCTGCTTGTAGTGATTTGAAAGAAGTAGATTGTTTTAAAATGCAGTTAACGTGAAATAACTTACCAGCATTACATGATCTTAAATGGTGGTTCTGAAAAAGCCATGATTTTCTTCTTTTTTTATTTTTGGTTTTTTGTTTGTTTGTTTTTATGTTAAAAATCCATTTGTTTTGGAGGACTACAAGACAAAGTACATTTGTTTATAAAACAAAACTAAAATCCAAAATCTCAAAGCTTCCTGTACTTGAAAAGTAACGTGAACTGACACTGTGACACTGCGGTAAGACCTTTGCTTTTCTGCAATAGTGACATTTCTTTACTGAGTGTATTCTTTTTAAGTCACTAGTTTAGGCACAAAAGATGTAGCATTTGAATGCCTATAGCAAATACCCTCTTCACTCCATTATTTGCTTCTTGCTGGTTCACTTTATCCCAGTTTGATCTCTTTGTAACAGTTTTTATACTTCAAATGCTTCTTTCAGTGCATTTTCTTCTAAAGATGAGAACATTTAGGTTCAGGATTAATTACAAACAAACCATTACCTACTCCGCTTGCCCAGTTTCTAGCTTTTGATTTATGCTTTTTTTTCTCCTGACTCCTAGTCTAATGAAGTTTCTAACTTCTAATCTTCTAGTCATACACATTTAAATTAAAAATCCTAATGCGGAGGTCTCAGGACACCCATTCCATCTTCTTCCTTCTTAATTTCTCCATGGGTGTTCTTCATAGTCTATTTTATGAGTCTCAGTTTGATTCCTTCAGGTTTTGTTTCCAAGTTCTCTTTATGCATCTCACCTCATAAAAATCTTCCACATCTTGTACAGGAACTCTTTCTCCCACAGATGTTTCTTTAGAGTCTGCCTCTTTCCCACACTCACTGTACACGACGATGGTTGATGCATCAGTTAATTATACCACTGTATCTGCCCTTTTCATTCCTTTTAGATCACTCATCTTCCCCGTCATGAGGTCTCCCTCTTCTTCTGTATTGATTCATAATGAGAATAATTTTATTTCACACAGGAACACAGCCATCTCCTGTAATAGGGGGTAACTTTTAATGAGTTTTGGTCAATAAAGTCCGTAGAACAGACATCTGTCCCTTCACCACCACCACCTGCTGCAAAGCATTTCCTTGCAGCTAATAGAATCATAGAATCATAGAATAGTAAGGGTTGGAAAGGACCTCAAGATCATCGAGTTCCAACCCCCCTGCCATGGGCAAGGACACCTCCCACTAAACCATGCCATCCAAGGCTATGTCCAACCCCACCGTGAACACAGCCAGGGATGAAGCATCCACAACCTCCCTGGGCAACCCATTCCAGGGCCCCACCACCCTCACAGTAAAGAATTTCTTCCTCATAGCCAATCTAAACCTCCCCTGTTTAAGTTTAAACCCATTACCCCTTGTCCTCTCACCACAGTCCCTGATGAAGAGTCCCTCCCCAGCATCCCTATAGGCCCCCTTCAGGTATTGGAAGGCTGCTATGAGGTCTCCACGCAGCCTTCTCTTCTGCAGGCTGAACAGCCCCAATTTTCTCAGCCTATCTTCATACGCGAGGTGCTCCAGTCCCCTGATCATCCTCATGGCCCTCCTCTGCACTTGTTCTAACAGTTCCATGTCCTTTTTCTGTTGAGGACACCAGAACTGCACACAATACTCCAAGTGAGGTCTCACGAGAGCAGAGTAGAGGGGCAGGAGCACCTCCATTGACCTGCTGGTCACATTCCTTTTGATGCAGCCCAGAATACGGTTGGCTTTCTGGGCTGCAAGCGCACACTGCCGCCTCATGTTCATTTTTTCATCAACCCACTCCCCCAAGTCCTTCTCCACAGGGCTGCTCTCAATCTCCTCCCCGCCCAATCTGTAGCTGTGCCTGAGATTGCTCTGACCCACGTGTAGGACTTTGCACTTAGCATGGTTAGACATCATTAGGTTGGCATCAGCCCACCTCACAAGCGTGTCAAGGTCCCTCTGGATGGCGTTCCTTCCCTCCAACATATCAACCGAACCACACAGCTTGGTGTCATCGGCAAACTTGCTGAGGGCGCACTCAATCCCACCCTCTATGTCACCCACAAAGATGTTGAACAAGACCGGTCCCAACACCAATCCCTGCGGGACACCTCTCATTACTGGTCTCCAGCTGGACACTGAGCACTGAGCACTACTCTTTGCGTGCGGCCATCCAGCCAGTTCTTTATCCACAGAGTGGTCCACCTATCTATGTGATTATAAAGCCAAAAGCCACCATTCATAACGTTCAACAGGCAAAGTTTAGAACATTCAAAGGAGCAGATAATGTCTCATACCACCTCAATAGTAGGAAATTTGCCGCATTAAATGCCTGTGTGGTCCTGTGTAATACAGTATGGTGCACAAAACACAGTGGAGTCAACAGTAGTCTTATTTTCTAACTCCAAACTAGGGAGAATTTAATCCTTGTATTTGATATAATCCTGAGCCTATAATCGAAACAAATCAGATTGGAAGATTTTATCTATCAGTATCTGCTTCCTAGTAACTTTCTTCACTGAAGCTCCCAAATTCCCTGCCTTTACCAGCAATCTTTCTTCTCTTACCCTCCCAATACTCAAGACCCTAGCTGAAAACACAGTTTCTTCTGCTTCTCCCCTTCTTCACCCCACTCATCCAGTCCTTTAAATTCTATTATTTATTTTCTCCCATTTTAAGGTCTATGTTGTTTTGCTGTCCTTACAATCAACTCTTCTCTCTGGGCAATCATTCATATCCTAAAAAATCAAACACATTTCACCTTGGTCTTCTAATGAAACACTTTTGAGTATGCTTCAGTCCTTGAAAATAGATGTCATATATTCTTGGACTCTTAGTTGGATTTTTTAAACTATAATTACTCTTGTCTCTTCTAAAACATATTAAATTTAAGTATATTTTCACAGAATTATAGAACCATAGAATAGCTAGGATTGGAAAGGACCTTAAAACCATCTAGTTCCACCCCCCTGCCATGGGCAGGGACACCTCCCACTAAACCATGCCATCCAAGGCTATGTTGAACCCCACCTTGAACACCGCCAGCGATGGAGCATTCACAACTTCCCTGGGCAACCCATTCCAAGGCCTCACCACCCTTACAGTAAAGAATTTCTTCCTCATATCCAATCTAAACTTCCCCTGTTGAGGTTTGAACCCTTTACCCCTTGTCCTATCACTACAGTCCCTAATGAAGTGTCCCTCCCCAGCATCCCTGTAGGCCCCCTTCAGGTATTGGAAGGCTGCTATGAGGTCTCCACACAGCCTTCTCTTCTCCAGGCTGAACAGCTCCAACTTTCTCATCCTATCTTCATACGGGAGGTGCTCCAGTCCCCTGATCATCTTTGTGGCCCTCCTTTGCACTTGTTCCAACAGTTCCATGTCCTTTTTCTGTTGAGGACACCAGAACTGCACACAATACTCCAAGTGAGGTCTCATGAAAGCAGAGTAGAGGGGCAGGATCACCTCCTCGACCTGCTGGTCACGCTCCTTTTGAGGCAGCTCAGGATACAGTTGGCCTTCTGGGCTGCAAGCACACACTGCCGACTCATGTTCATTTTCTCATCAACCAACACCCCCAAGTCCTTCTCCGCAGGGCTGCTCTGAATCTTCTCCCTGCCCAACCTGTAGCTGTGCCTGGGATTGCTCTGACCCACGTGTAAGACCTTGCACTTGGCATGGTTAAACTTCATCAGGTTGGTATCAGCCCACCTCACAAGCATGTCAAGGTCCTCTGGATGGCATTCTTTCTCTCCAATGTATCAACCAGATCACATAGTTCGATGTCATTGGCAAACTTGCTGAGGGCACACTCAATCCCACTGTCCATGTCAATGACAACAATGTTGAATAAGACCGGTCCCAGCACTGATCCCTGCGGGACACCACTTGTTACTGGTCTCCAGCAGGACATTGAGCCATTGACCACAACTCTTTGCATGCGGCCATCCAGCCAGTTCTTTATCTACTGAGTTGTCCACCTATCAAATTGATGTCTCCCCAATTTAGAGACAAGGGTGTCATGTGAGACAGTGTCAAACGTTTTGCACAAGTCCAGGTGGATGACATCAACTGCTCTGCCCCTGTCTGTCAGTTCCGTAGCCCCTTCATAGTAGGCCACCAAATTGTTCAGGCAGGATTTCCCCTTAGGGAAACAATGGTGGCTGTCACTATGCGCCTTGTTGTTTTTCATGTGCCTTAGTGTGCCTCTGTATGCCTTCCAGGAGAATCCACTCCAAGATTTTGCCAGGCACTGAGGTGAGACTGGCTGGCCTGTAATTCCCCATGTCAATATTTAATACTAAAGAGTTTGTAGCTGTGATGATCTTGCCACTAAAAAAAATCCCTATGCAAATGAAGACATGGCCTCTTCCTGTAACTACATCAGCTAATGTAATTGAGAGTCAAGGCCAAGTTTCCCAGAATGTGAGGACGCGAGTCCCTGAAAGCTTATCTTCTTATTGTTTTTCTCTATTCTAAGCTTAAAGAAACACCTGTGTGCCTTCAGATAACTCCTGCTAAACATTTTTAAAATATGCATGTGGTTGCCACGGTCTGATCTATCTGTAAGTTCACTTACTGTGCAGAAATGCCCCCTAGAAAAGTGCTACAGATAGTTTTAGAAGACCTTGACAAAGTGCTACAGAAAAGGAATTTTGCAACTTTGCAGGATCTTCTTTTTTCTTTTTTCATTTTCTTATGTTTTGTTCTTCTCATTGTTGTTGTTGTTTTGGTTTGGTTTTTTTGTTTGGTTTTTTGTTTGGTTTTGTTTTGTGTTTGGTTTGGTTTCGTTTGTTTGGGTTTGGTGGTGGTGGTAAGAAAAAAGAGTACGGTGAGGTAGGAGATACTACTTAGTTTAAATTGATGTTTACAGTATCTTACATTTTATTGGAATTAAAATCAGAAAATATATAAAAAATATAAAAATTAAAAAAAATATAATGTAAGAAATGGGAAATATAATGTAAGATGGATTTATTTTTTTAATTTCACTCTGATAAGACAGGGTTTTTTTTTCAGAATTGTCTGAAATTCAGACAAAATTCAGACAAAAAACAAAATGAGACAAAATTCAAAATTGTGTAGCTGTTTGAGTCGGAAACTTGTTACGAGTTTACGCCAAAGTGCCTTAAATGATTGAATGCAAACACTTGGTATGAAATCACTTAAAATAGAATATTTTACTTCATGCCTTCTAAAGGTTAAGCCTTTCTGTATATCAGGGAGCAATTAAGTTTTATCAATTAATTTCTTATTCTCTTTCCACACAAAAAAGACTGAAAAAAAAAAAGTGCTATTTAAACTTACTGGTGTGCAAATACTTTCACTTCTTGCTTGTGTCAGTCCTGTATTCATAATAGGTAGAAAAGAAGCAGCGAGAAGAGCATGAAGGCCAGCACAAGCAGTTGATTAAACCATTCCCCTTTCCAAGTGCCAAGTTTCCCATGACCACTTTTTTGGCTCTGAATTTGGTGACTGGCCAACCTGGACAGATGGGCAACCAGAAAATGGCCAGGTGATCAGAAAAAGACATTTGGATGTTCAGCCTTTTAAAAGGCTGAGAAAGCTGTGGGGATTTGGCAGAGTAATTTACCTGCGCAATTTTCATTTCTCACTGTCAAAAGCAATGTCTTAATATAACTTTCAGTGTACATTTTGGATAGATTTCTACCTCATAATAAGCTTTCTAAAGGTATCTCATCACATCAACAGGCTCTCTCAAAAGTCGGTTGATTTATCCTGTCTGCCTTAGACACCTGTTTTGGATCCGAACTACAACTGATGTGCTAGGAAAAATATACAATAATAGAAATTTCAGGAAAATACATTGGAAGCAATGTTTTGAAAAACATATGCTGGAATTCTAAAGGGAATTCATTATCAGAATCAAAATAGTTTCAAACATTCTAAAAAGTTTAAAAAAAATTTGGTTTATCACAATTGAAAAAATAAGGTAATTTGAAATATTAATTGTATTTTTACAGTGGTCTAAATTCTATTCAATTTATGGATATAGACAAAAGAAAAGAATTCTTCCAAGATACTCATGTCACTAAAGAGCTAGGAACAGCCTCAATATGCACTATTTTGTAAAGTTTTTTTGTTCTCATCTGATATTTCTCCCTAGTGATTGTTACTTTTATTCTCTGGCAACAGAACTAAATACAATGATGGGGATAGCAGAGAAATTCTGTTTAGGAGTTAACTGATGAGAATCAAATATGATGTGAATGAACATTTTGTAGAATTACCTGGAAAACAATTATAATTCTGAAACTGCATCAGAATATGGCATAAGCAGCTCCATTTTCTCAAATCTTACTGTGCTTATACAGATATAATTGAAAAATGCCATGCATGCACGAACATTTTCTCTTCATGACTTTTTCTCTAACCTCTGCTCCTGAAGTAAGCTTTTGTTGTTAGTGTCTCTAAAGATGTTTGCTAATATGGGGTTCAAATAGCTCAAATAACTGTCTGCTTCCATTTCATTTTGATTGATTTAATGGATGATCTAAAGAAATAATTTTCTGTGTATGCCATAGTGTTAAGGTGAAGACAAAGGCACTATTCAACTTTCATAAAAACAGTTGATGTGCCAGATGCAAAATCAATTAACTCTGGTGAAGTATAGCCTCGTATTTTAACAACTGAGGTATCATAATTGCTTGCTATAGTTTTCCTTCTCTGCAAGATAAGCCTGACCAATGTTTCTGTTCCAGTGAAGTGTTAATAATGAAGTTATAAAACACAAATGATGATGGAATCCTTATAAGTTCAGAGTTCAGAGAAACATTCAAAGTGTCAGATATTTGTTGCACTTCGTTTTAAGAAAATCTTGCTCAGATTAGCAGCTCACCATTTCCACATGGTTTAAGTCTCCATGAAGCATCTTCATAGTTCACCCTTCATTTTACTTTTGTTCTTTGTGATTTTGTGGGTGAAAAGTTACACACCAGCAACATCCCTCTCAAAAAGAGTATATAAACAGCGTCAGCACTTTGATCACATATGCCCTGTCATTCTTTCATGCCTTTTAAGCAAGCAGTTATTTTTTCCTGCATTTTTAAAGTTGCTTCTTTTGTTGTTCAAGTTTATGGCAGGTATTTATATTAGAAGGAAAATGATGCTAAATTCAGCATAACAACGTTTTCTAAATTACAGATTGTTTTATTTGATCATAATTTTCTTATCTGAAAAATGTCTGGATCTGAAATATTTTGAAAGAATATCAGTAATAACAGTCATCATCTCCTCCTACTTGCACATTCATACTGTGAGATTACTTAGTATGTCTTATATATAAAATATATCATTTTCAGGCCCTGGTTCAATACACGCATAGTATGAAGCCTGTGGATTTTTCTGATCAAGGTAATGGAAGATATTAGTGCTCTTGTGTTCTTAAAGATGGGTACCACCATAGACCCTTCCTTGAACTTTGCTCCCACTGGAATCACCCTGCTGATTTCACGGAGAGAAGAAGCAGGTTTATTAGCTGGGAGCGCCACGGTGAAAATAAATGCACTTAACTTTTTCTAAAATAAGCTGAGAGTGAAAATGTTTGCAGAACCATAGCACTTTTGTAGAGAAGCTTTTAGAAAGTTGACAGGCAGTGATAAAATTATTGGGTTTGGTATTCTTTCATGAAGGACAACAGGCTTCTGGGCAGGAAAGTTGATTTATGACTGGGATTTTTCCCTTCTGTGGTGCATTTTGAAAACAACATTGACACTCAGAAAAAATTGTCCATACTGTTTTCTCCAGACGAATTAAAGCAGATAGCAAAATAGAGATCATAATTCTCTCTTTGAGAAATAAGGCTAATGACTGCCATCTAAACTTCAACAAAACAAAATATATTGCACTTTTAAGCATATCTAAAGAAACAGCATAAGCTCATTAGGAAATTAATGTAAATATGTTTATCAGAATGCAGCATGTACATTTTCTTGTAAAATATATAAATTTTATCTTTTGTAAGAACTGTCTAAATTATGTTACAATAAAAGCAGGAGCCAATCTTTTTTTAAAGATTGTTAAAAAAACGTTTCTGTCGGGATTTTAGTCAAGAGTTGTAGGAAGAAAATATTCTCTGCCTGCAAAACTCATAGAAGTGCAAGACACATTCCTTCTTAGAGAACTAATAATTCCTGCTTTTTTATCTAAAATTAGAAGAAAGAGATCCACATACAATGTTGAGTTATCTTGTATCAAGGGCTTCTACAAAACCACAGTTCAAGTTTCTACTTGATCATTTGTCCTTTCTTAAGTTAGACAAATAGCCACTAGACAAATTGAAATTCCACATGGCATCCCTCATTCTTCCTTGTCATTTTGGTTGCAGTGATAAATATTTTCTTCAGGAGAATACTTTCTTTATTCTGAGAAATACTTGATATTTTGTCAAAATTAACAATTTTATGCACAATTTGATATCAAAACTAATAAAACTTTCAATATTTTTTTCACATTTGTGCTTAGCATATACTGCTGTGGTATGAGATCAGCATATTATGTCTATTAAGGATGATTCAGAATACAAAACTATCAAAAATGTCAGAGCACATTTTATTTTATTTATTTTACTGAAAAAAAAAGAAGTAAAAAAAAAAATGAGTAGGAGTCTTAGTGTTTAATTTGGCATCTGAATAAACAGATTAATTTTTACACTAGATGTGTGGAACTAGCTCTGCAAAGTGATGATGAATCTACTTACAGATTTCCTCCAGCAAATTAGGAGTCCTAACATGTACAAACAGATATCCCATTGACTTCAAAGGGACCACAAAAGACCTGCTAGCTCTTCTAATTTTACTATGAAAAGAGAAAAAGCAGAGAAAATACTAACGTAACAAGCAGTCATGGGGAGTGTATAACCAAGGAAGAAAGGGGGAAAATAGGAATGGTTATGCAGACAAGTTCAGGAGGAGTTTGGGCATATACTGCGCTTGGGCACATGAACTAAAGGTGAGAAAAAGCATCAGTACCTATGGGTCATAGAAATCCTGTGCTAATGAAAGAATTCTGAAGACTAGGTTTTGTTAAAAGTATTATGAAAGTGTGGTTTGAGAGAGAGGAATACATTTATACACTCTAATTTTAATTGCATCATCCATAATGGGAATGATAAAGAAAACTATAATCCCTTTTTGCAAGGAAATTTATAATTTCCTTCAAGGGAAATTAATGCTTTGTATGGGCATTTTCTGCTGGCTTCTCTAACCCCAGAATGTAAAAAAATTGCATAGTCAGAAGGCATGCTTATATACAACATGTATTTGCCATATTGGCAGATACAAAAATAGTTACTCTCATCCTGCATACTGGACACTTCACAGAGAAATATTTTGGAAGAAAACAGCACAAAAATTCTTCTCAATGCAATAAATGGATTATATTCATGTAAGTTTTGGCTTTGCGCATTATTTTAGAAGTAAAACTATGTCCCTGACCATAGCCAGGGTGTTGGACCAGATTGTCTTTAAAAGTCGCTTCCAATCCAAACCACTCTATGATTCTATGTGTATTTGTGTACATATGTTTTATTATTGCATACTTTATGTATGTTATTAATATCTCACATATCTGGGTTTTTTTTTGTTGGTGTTCAAACAAAAAAGAAGCAACCCAAAATATTTAGAATTGTCACAAAATGTAACTTCAGTCTTAGTATGGTCTTGTTATTTTTATGTTGATTGTATGGAGTTTATTTAATGATCTATGTTTATTATTTGTATTATAATTACCCATTTCTAATGCAAATAACTGGTATTTAGCATGTCTAAGGGCTTTATTAAAAGATATCATGATATGTAAAGATTTCAGAATTAATTATTGAGTACTATAATTCCACAGCAAACCAGCAAATATTATACGTTTCAACATGCTTAGTATTATCGAATTGAGGAATTATCCAGATAAGGGAAGGTGCTTTTAATGTGATAGTCAATAATAGCACCAAAAGTCATATTGATTTTTCTTAAACAATCGGCTGCATCTTGTACATATTTCTCATACTAATAAAAATGCTCCACTATGGACAAAATGAAAGAATCAGTTCATTTATTTTTTTTCCTCTGGACTGTGTATGTATGCTAAAATCAGAGCAAAGTTGCACCTGCAAATGAGTCCCTCTTTCAGA
Organism: Amazona ochrocephala; assembly: GCA_039720435.1. NCBI lineage: Eukaryota > Metazoa > Chordata > Aves > Psittaciformes > Psittacidae > Amazona > Amazona ochrocephala. The sequence continues at coordinate 100,038,756 of CM077909.1, forward strand.
CTAAATCTTAATTAAAGATACGTATGGACATGCAGTTCTGTGTGCTGGTGTCATGCATACGTCTCTGTCAGAAGACCACAGACATAGAATTGCCATGTATCTATATATATATATATTTATATATATAAATATTTTTCTTCCTTTTTTATTTTTTAAGAATGGGCAAATCAAAAGGATATATTATCATTAAAAACTGATTTGAAGGATGGAGGGATTTCACATTTTCTGCAGAGTGACAAGAAATAGGGAAATGACCTGAATGTATGCAATGCTTAAATGTTGTCAGATATTCATCATATTTATATGCCTTGCCTGCCTCTCTGCTCAGGGTGATTTAATACTACATTAAAGTAGAACCTGGGAGGACATCATAAACAGCTCTTGTTTAAAGGGCATTGTGAAGGAGAGCCTTTAATCTGATTGATGAAATAAATGGAAAGTAATCTATCCTCTATTCAACAGCTTGTTGATGATATGAAAGAATTCCTACTCAAGCAAGCAAAGCTTTAAAGAGAAAGACCTCTTTCATCCTGTCAGCCTCTCATTTTTAGAAAAAGTTAAGTTTTTCATCATGGTTCAGGGGAGTTCTTGTAAAACGTTCATTGAAAATTTAAGAGCAATTACAGTGTCAGACAGCTAGAAAAATTGCTTTTACTGAGTGAGAGTTCTCTGACAGATGCATTGTGGGAGAATTGATTCTTTCTAAGGGATAAGTGAATTGTCATTGTTAGTCTCTTCTCATGACATCTAGCTGGATGTCATCTGCTTTGTAACAGAAGATTTGAATCAGACAACTGTACTCAACACTAGACAGTGTCTAGATTAGTTCAGCAAAGAAATAAGCCTGTACTCTGCATGGCATCATCTGAGCTTTTAAAGATTATGGATGAGCAAGGTTTTGAGAAAAAAAGTTTGAAAAATCAAAAACAAAGCTTTATAGCCACTTCAGAAAGCCTGGATGTTTAACCTGTAAGGAAGTCTGTCAAATCCTTGAGGAAATCACATAGAGAAAGATCAATAGAATACCTACTGGCTCCATTAGCTTGATGTAAAAAGGGGAAGAGGGAAACCAGCTCTTCCACAAGAGGAGCTACATTATTCCAGGGATTAAGCGGGATCAGTTCTCTTGCAGAAAAGAAGAAGAGAAAAAGAATGAAGATTCTTGGTGGGCCAGTACTGGAGTGAAAGGGCTTGTCAGGTAATCTAACTGATGCTAAGAGAGCAGTTTATTGAATAGGAGGTGTCTCTAATTAGGTGTTCATTAGCATAAGGGTAGGTGCCAATTCTAATCTTGAGCTAGCTGAAGAAAATAGGCTGTCATTCACTTTGCAATCCTCGAGCTAACTTTGTTGTATATGCTTGCTGAATCCATTTCTGATTTTTATGTTTTTCCTGTTTGAATTGCAGAAATACATTTGGCGTGTATTGTCATTGGCATTTTACCAAAATAGTACCATCATATTAATTAAGCATTCGCGGTACTGAAATGTTATATTGTTTTAATATAGTGTGTATGTATGTGGCATAAAAAAAGGTGTGTCTTTTTAACCACAATAATGTTTCAGTCTGAAAGCTTCATTTCATTTTTTGCATCTGATTTGACTCTAACCTTAGTTAAAAAGCAACAACAAAAAAGGCTCTTATGCATATTTAAATAAATTCGCTAATAAGTATTAAATTATGATGAAAAAATCTGTTAAAATATTCTCCACATTATGATTCAATCCATACATTATTTGCCAGTTCAAATTCCAGTAATATTTCTATGGCCGGGGTTTAGTCAATGTTAGATTTTTACATTTTGAACTCCTTATTCTGTGCACTTCATTTAATTTGAAGGTAGGTTTACAGACTTAAAATACTCAGTAGTTCCTTTACTTACTCAGGAATTAAACATTGATGTATTCGTGTAGGTTTTATATGTTTAATTACTTAATCCTCTAATAGGAATAATATCAACGTTTAGATTTAAATAACCTTGTGCTCTGTGGATGTGGTTTTTTTATTGTTACATATCTCTTTAAAGGTTCAATAGGAATGGCCTTGTCATTTAAATTTGAAATAAGTTCAGCTTTGGGAAGAATAGGCCTGAACTAAACTGTCTTTCCTTTCCTGAACATGTTTAGAACACCTTAAGAATTTATGTGCCATTAAAACATTCTTTTGAAGCTGTGGAAATGCAAACTGTCAGGACATTTTCAAGAAGTCCCTGACACTAAAAAATCACTGATTTGTTCCAGTTTCAATACTGTTCCTAGAATTTTTGCTGTTAAAATTCAATAGATTTCTCTATCAATGTCCATAAGACATTTGGACAAATCAATAATATGATGAAAAGCAAGCTGTAATTCTATAGAAAAAAATGCTGTTAAATAGAATAACATACAAAACTGGCACAATTTCTTAATAGTTTTCTTTTCAGTATTTTAATGGCTTCTAGTTTCACACAAGTTGATCAAATGCCCTTAGATAGTTTGTTAACAAAGTATTTTTCTGTGTTATGATCTCCTGAAGTATTATCTTGCTAAATGTATGGGGAGGCACTTTACTTAGAATCACTGAAACTTTGACATATTACAAAAAATGGGTGTTTTATGTTCATTACAAATAAACTTTTCAAACTGTTTTCTTGACTAAATTTATTTCTGCAACTGTTAGAGCTGTAAATCATATCTGTGAGGACAGACCATAACAAATATTCAAAAAAGGCATGTAAGTAATATGTAAATCAGCTGTCTCTTTCAGTTTCAAATTTACCTTAAGGAAAATTAGGTAACAATTTAGTTTTGCAATGTGTAGTGAATTACAAGCAATATTGTAAGCAAAATGATTTGCTCACTAATATTAAGAACGTGATTCAGTGTTCAGTAAAGCTGATGGGAGTCTCCATTGCTTTCACTGCTTTTTGATTGAGCCCAAATCTAAAAACCATATATGACGTTATTTGTAAACTGCTTTTTCTTCCTCACTCCAGATTTGCTGTTGTAGTTGGAAGGAGAGAGTTGTTTTGAGGTTTTGGCTTAGGGTGTTTTTAAGAAGAATGTTTCTATTTTTCTTCAATTTTTTAATTGAAAAGAAGGTCTTGACAGGTAAAACTTTTAAAATATGCATCTATAACAGACTAAAAATGCTTAGTAAAGTGTATGCTACTTTCACGTAAATTCTATACTACAAGTGATGGTGATTTTTTTATATATCTAGATAACCAGCTATTTCTCCCAAAACTATTTCCAGTGAAAATAAAGGGTAACATGGCCTGTGAAAGAACATCTTTACAAACATAATGCATAGTCTTTGGGGAATTATAGCTGAGAAATGATTTCTCTTAGTTATTGATTTTTCTCATTTACTGATAATTGCAGCTGCAGACTCAACTTTGGGAACATAGTTCAGAGGAAAGGTTTGAGATGAAACATTGGTTTAAAAAAATGAAAAATAATTAAAAACGTAATATGCATTCTCCAGCCCATGACAGTGTATTTTTAGTCAGTTATTTCTCAGGAGGCTTTTTGGTTTCTTATTGGTCATGTTTCAGACAAGAACCTTGATAAATATAAGACAGAGTAATCCAAGTTTCATTTTATTTTGTCAGAGTTTCTTTTCTACAGGTTTACAGTAGTATTTCTTCACATAGCAGTTTCACAAGTAATACCTAGATGGATTTGATACTACTTTTCAAAGATTGTCACAGTCATGGTGTTTGTTTTCATGTATCATTGTGTTATATAGTTAATGAAATTATTTACTCTATAGCTATCACATAGTCATCAAATACTGCAGCAGAAACACTGACTTTTGAAGATCAGTCTCTGTGTGTGTGTAATTGCTGAGACACAGAAGGAAGTTTACGAAATAGTTAAAGTTGGAATATATGGTTTCATTCTGGTATTTAGCTGCCAAAGTTGAATGTGATAGAAGGCATCTGCAGTTGTGTTTGTGTAAGGTTGTCTTTAGTGGCAGAGTGTATTATCTAGTGTCACTTTATGAAACTTTCAGTGGTACAGCCTTTTTCTTGTCCAGTATGTGTGTAAGAATTACTTTAATCTTTTTTCTCTATGAGAAAAGATAAATATTATCTGCTGTATATACCTGATGAAACACTTATCTTTTTGATAATTAATGAACCCATTTTAAGTCTATGTTATGCTATCCATCTTTTGTGGTACTGAAATGGATGACAGTGTGATTATGTCTTTGAAAGATAAGTAAATGTGTGTGCTCTTAGATCATCAGGCTTTTAAAATACCAAGAAAGTAGAAGTATAGCAAAACTGAGAGTATTTCTTAATCTTGACTTATAATACAGTGGTTTCTGCGCTTTTTTTTATAAATGTTCATTTTATTGCACTGCATACACACATCAGATTTCACAGACCTCTGCAAATGGTTTTATTAATATTTTATATTCCATTTATGCCTTTTCCCTGCATATTGACAAAATAATAAATAAGCAATATATTGAATATTACATAATTAAACATTGATTTTTATTCATAAGACATAAAAGTGTTGGTAAGCAAAGACTAATGTTATGTTTTACAAGAGGATTCTCAATACCACTACAAGTCAAGCTTTGAATTATATCTCAGTATTCTTGTCAATATAAACGGGCTTACAAAGACACATTCAGAATGAAAATTGATGGATTTCTCAAAATACCTTTGTCATTGAAGAAAAGTATATACTTTGAATTCCATTATTGTAAAAGTATATTTTTAAGAAGTCAAACAGATCTTTTAAGTGTCTTAAATGGTATAATTTTGGCCGTCTGTGTTACAATGTGGAATAATGTCCAATTATCTCGTTTACTGCAGCTTCTGAAACAGCTTACACTACAAATTCTGTTTATTAAGGGCAAAATTATACTGTCAGATTCACACATGCTTATCTTTGAAGAGTGACTTACAGAGCACACTTTACCCTTTTAGAGAAAGAAAAAAAGAATGTAAATGGGAAAAGGTCAGTGGGTCCCTGGACACTTGCGTCCTGCAGGCTATTCGATTCTCCTGCACGTCACCTACAGACACCAGTAAAAAACCTGCTGCAGCTTGGAGGCAGTATATAGATACATGTAATCAGTGAATTTAAAGTTGAGTCAATCCTCGGTCATTTCTTTTGGAGTTATGGCTGCATGTGAATTTCCAGATTCCACATTTCCATCAAACAAAAGTCTGTGACTCAGAAGATTATGTTCTAAGTAAGACTGGCCAAAGTCAACTTGGAGATAGAAAAAAAAGAAAAGGAAGGGGAAGGGGAAGGGGAAGGGGAAGGGGAAGGGGAAGGGGAAGGGGAAGGGGAAGGGGAAGGGGAAGGGGAAGGGGAAGGGGAAGGGGAAGGGGAAGGGGAAGGAGAAAAAAAATAAAGAAAGGGCAGCCTGACCAGCATTTAACAAAAGCAGCAACTCACTTATTTACTTTGTTTCCTCCACCAAACAATCTGGTTTGGATAACACACTATGATCATTAATCTTTCCCTTTAGTTCCTATTAGAAATCACTTGTTGAGTATACATAGTCTCTGAAGATCTGGGCTATCTAAATTTTAAACTAAAATAGTTGGACTTTGGTGGTTATTTTCTGTATAGTCCAGTGGCAGAATAGCTAGTCCATCCACAGGTCGACGAGTACCTTCTTACAGAAGCATATCCTCTGATTTGTAAAATAAGTAATTGCCAAAAATGATAATTATTCATATTTGAGAAGCATACTTAAAGTTTTAAAGGGGTAATACCTTTAACATATATCTATTCTTCACAACAACAACAACAAAAAAAAGTTATTACTAGAAATACTCCACAAACCTTCTAAAATTACTGATCATTCATCTTTTAACTGTTTATCTAAACATAACTCATGATGAGTACAGTTTTTATCTCCAACTCAGTGAGTATATGCTATATACATGGCAACTGAATGTAACCGAACTGTATCATTCATAGATCTTATGAAATGCTAATTTTTTTATACGTATAAATGGCAACATTTTATTTTTTTTTTTATGTTTTCAGTTATTTGACTTTTCTATGTCTGGAAGGTTCCAGATATAAGAAACCTTAAGTCAAAGTTCTGGGTCACACCAAAAAAGCCTAGTTGAAACTATTGAACATATTAAATGAGTGGATGGAAATTGGTCCTTGTTTGTAGACTGAAACTTTGCAGAATTTGCCCACAGTTCTGTTGCTGCAAATGTTTGCTCTCAGAAATAAGGATTTTATTCTTAATTCTAAAAAGTGTGATTGCTGTGACTTTTCTTCTGCTGGACTGTTATAGTTGCAAGCTCTTTGGACTTCTTGGTTGTAACCTTAAATGCCTTCAAGTGCATTTTCAAGCGCATTCTAGGGCTACCACCACTGTGGTGTACTATTCTTAAAATTTGTCTTATTTATCCATTTTCACAGTTTGCAGAAGATTATTATATTAACATTACATTCCATGCACTGATGTGATTTGTTACCATTTTGCCTTTTGGACAAATAAAGCAAAAGAAGGGACTGTGTTTTTCTCTTAACTAAGCATAGTTCTCTCGCTTTTCTGAACAATCACGCTGCCATACCAGTTGCCCACAGTACAGAATATCAAAGTTCAGTTATTGCCTGTATTGCAGAATACTTAGATGATCTCATACCAGGCATTAGTCTAGTAAAGCTTAGGCCACTAGCTGTAATCTGAAACAGTAAGGAAGCAGAAATTCCTTTGAAAGTAGGAATACATATTCCTGGGTTCTTATACTTTGCTTAATTCAAGGGCAGGCAAAGGATATCTCAATATATGCATGTAAATCATCTAAAACAATGCTTTGTGTATTACCTTTATGATTATGCAGTTACTCTAATTAATGTTAATCAATATCAAAAAAATAGACATTAATATGAAAATTTGGTTTTAAACAGATTCATGCAGCATGCATACACCTTTTTAACACATTCTAAAGTACTGTTCCATGTACAACTTTGTCCACACATTATAAATCTTTTGCTGACAAATCCTGTACTACTCAGCTGCAATAAAATGCATGAGACATGAGAGTTACGCATTTGTTTCAAAGGAAGAATATCTCACATCATTAAGATAGAGAGTGAACACAAGTGTCCATAATCAAAGACTAATATTAGCAACTGAAAGATACACTAATCAAAACATCTACATTAGTACAGCAGCGGCATAACATTTTTAAAAAAACTTTAGCCGAATGGTTGGCAACAGAATTATTGTCACTAAATGAGGAAATACTTTTTGGCTGCCAGGCACTCTCGTAAGGTGCTTTGGTTACTACTTTGGATCAGGCAAGAAAAAATCTTTCACTTGCTAATGCAGCACCTGTTGCAGTGCAAGGTTCAGCTTCAAATTACAGCCACTTCAGGAAAATTAATTACAGTATTTTAACCAGGCAAATAAGTACAGGACTGAATGGCAATCAGAGGAAAAATTTTTGCTGTGTATAAAATCTTTTGCAAAAATCAAGAAAAATACTTCCATCACAAAAAAATAAAACAAAAAAACAAACAAAAAAAAACCACTCCACCAATTAATGCATAACTTAGTGCTTTTGATTATATTGGAACTTTGTTTATCTATGATTATGAATATAAGAAAGTTCTTATCTCTATTCCAGTCAGAATGGCAAATTCCTTTGAAAAGCCTGCATAGAAATACCTTGAATTTCATTTTAGTTCACTTGTCAAAAGCAAAGAGAGTGTTGCCATTCTTGTACTCTAAGGATGTGAGGTGACACATCTGACAAGCAGAAATAGATTGGAAGTAAGTCCATTAATATATCTAAAATCATTTTGCAAGTGATCATTTTTAATACACACGAGGGATTTACACCTACACATCCAGGAAAGAATATGCTCGCTTTGAATGAGGCTCGTGTCCCACTCCACTGCATACAATTAAGTCCTTTCTTTTTAAATAATTTCTCTTCTAATTTTTTTCTCCATGCCTGAGATGTTTTAAAGCTCAGACTTTTGACCAACACCATTTGTGCTTGTAGAAAGCTATGTTCAAAAATGACAAAATCTCTGACACTGAGCTTTGCAGTAGCACAGTCTAGTAGTTTATTTCCTGGCCCAAAAATGATGAATTCTCAACAAAAATCTTGATTTTTCTAGTACAGGAAATCCTGTTCCATTTGTGCTTCATCTGATATATAACTTTGAGCAAGTCACTTCACACTTTTTCTGTTCTATTTAGACTATAAGCTTTTGGGGAAAGAGATTTTCTTTGAGTTTTACCACAAGGGCATACCCAAAAGTTCTCCAATTACAACTGCGGCTTAGTTTCAATGTAACAATTTGTAATAACAAAAATTTCTAACAATATCCCAAATAAAAATAATCTGAGTAAATGCTGATCCCAAAAGGAAGAAAATCACCCGCCTTTAGAGGCCCATAGCTTTGCAGTGGTAGTGAACCCATACTAACACCTTCTGTCTCATCATAACAAGAAAAAAGAAATGGATGGAATTTGTCCCCATCCGTTTAACAGAGATGTGAACAGCAACCTGGACTTACACAAATTTACTGTGCCTCTATATAGGACAGCTCTCCTTGCCATATAAAATACTGTAGCTAAGAATTCATTAATCTTCTACGTTCTTCATTTTAAATGGGCTTTGTATTGATTTTTATTACTGTTGGAAAAGACCCATTTATATAGCAGCAGGTTAAAGAAAGAAGAATGTGGTGTGAAAAAAACTGTTAAATGGGAGAAAATATCCTGAACTGTCTTTTGCTATTCCCAGTAAAAATGACAGCATTGTCTCCCTGGAAGTTCTTGCCTAGCTCCCTAATGAAACTGTTTGTGCTAACTTTTTTAGTTGACCTTGGAAATTTACTACGTGCATTAATGGGTCCTTGTGCAAAGAAATTACTCCCAAAGGCTTCACTTTCTGACTCTTCTATGCCTTATCTTTGTTGGCCTTTTATTTCCTTTTCTCCTGTCCAAAAGGCTTTTATGTCCCCTTGTTAACCTTTTCTTTCAATTTAAAATCTGCTACGTATTAAATATAGGTTAAAAAAAAAAATAAAGCAGCAATGCCAATTACTGAGAAAAAGGAAATGCCAGAATTTTCTGTCTGAGAAACCTTTGGTTAACCTCTTAGCATACATGCATTGTATTGCAGTCCTTAATTTCATTATCATGTTCTAATTTTTCCTTGAGAAACGTGAGAACATTTACTGTGCAGCCCTCACAATCCTCAGTAAAACAAAACCTGTCCAGTATTTTGGTTTAGCCTCATTGCTTACATAAACCCCTGAGAAATACTTTTATTGTTCAAATTCTACTTGTGAAACAGCTTTTAAAATGAAGATAATTGAGGTTGGAAGAGATGTTTGGAGGTCATCTGGTCCAGCCACCCCACTCAAGCAGGGTAATCTAGAACCAGTTGTCTAGGGCTCTGTCCAGATGGCTTTTGAATATCTCTATAGATGGAGACTCCACAACTACCCTTAGGAATGTGTTCTCCTGGTCAGTCACTCTCAGAAGAAAAATGCGTTTCCTGTTGTTCAGAGGGAGTCTCCTGTGCTTCAGTCTAAGACTGTTGCCTCTCGTCCTTTTCCTTGGGCACCACAGAAAAAGCCTGACTTTGTCTTCTTTTCATCCTCTCTTCAGGTGTTTACATACATGAATGAGATCTAACCTGACCCTTCCCTTCTTAAGCCTGAACAGTCCCAGGTCTCTCAGCCTTTCCTCACAGGAAAGGTTCTCCATTTTATTAATTATCTTTGTGGGCCTTTGCTGGAGTGTCTCTGGTACGTTGAGGTCTCCCTTGCGCTGAGAAGACCAGAAGTGGATGCAAAAAACTTCATCACACTTACAGTGTACAAGTCTTCACACAGGCAATGGAGGAATGCATGCAACATTTTTACGAATAGCTGCTTAAAATTCAGTTCTATTAGGTAGGGCCTCAGTGAGATGGAAGAAAGTAAATACTAAATTTCATAACTCAAAAAAAAAAAAAAAAGAAAAAGTAAAAAGCAGTAGAATAAGAAAATTAACTTGAGCAAATATAGTGAACAATAGGCAAGGTCTCACAGAAACTGGACTTCAAAACACTGAGTATTATTGGAATAATTTACATTAAAAATTAGCTAGGAGGAAATTGTCCCTGAAAAAAGACAAGAATAATGATTGAAAAAATCATTGTGGTTATACCAACAGAATGTAAAAATCAAAATGGTATAGTCAAAATCATTAGAAATAAAACATAAAGCCAGATTAATTATCAGATAATGGTTCATAGAAAATGTTTATAAAACCACAATGTTTAAGAAGCAAAAAGGATTGCAACTGACAAAGAATAAAAATAGTAGGGGCAAAAGAAGGTAGAAATACAATGATGAAAGAAGATCAACAGGAGCATGACCAGCAGGTCGAGGGAGGTGATCCTGCCCCTCTACTCTGCTCTTGTGAGACCTCACTTGGAGTACTGTGTGAAGTTCTGATGTCCTCAACAGAAAAAGGACATGGAACTGTTGGAACAAGTGCAGAGGAGGGCCACGAGGATGATCAGGGGGCTGGAGCACCTCCCGTATGAAGATAGGCTGAGAAAATTGGGGCTGTTCAGCCTGGAGAAGAGAAGGCTGTGTGGAGACCTCAGAGCAGCCTTCCAGTATCTGAAGGGGGGCTATAAGGATGCTGGAGAGGTACTCTTCATTAGGGACTGTAGTGAGAGGACAAGGGGTAATGGGTTCAAAATTAAATAGGGGAAGTTTAGACTGGATATGAGGAAGAAATTCTTTACTGTAAGGGTGGTGGGGCCCTGGAATGGGTTGCCCAGGGAGGTTGTGGATGCTCCATCGCTGGTGGTGTTCAAGGTGGGGTTGGACATAGCCTTGGGTGGCATGGTTTAGTGTGAGGTGTCCCTGTCCATGGCAGGGGGGTTGGAACTAGATGATCTTAAGGTCCTTTCCAACCCTAACTATTCTATGATTCTATGATTATGAAGAAAGTTAGATGCATTTATATAACACATGATACTTTATTGAGAAAATAGGTAAATGGGATACTCTGACTCCTGCTGTATATCTATTAATACACATCAGATTAAATAAATATGGCTAAAGTGTGTTATATATTTAACGTCTTATGTGATCTGAGTGCCACTTTACATGAAGGAACAACAGGAAAAGGGGGAGAAAAAAAAAAAAAAGAAGTGTTTCCTCTACATATAATGCATCAGAAAAGTCAAATAAATTTTACTCTGGAATTTGTAAACAACTAACCAGCGCTATTCCAATGTTATTAATTACTATCTTCCAGGATGTCAGATTTGATTTCAAAGAACACAGAAGGAACCTGTCAAAATAATGGTCTGAGAAAGGCCATGTTGAGGTCTGCAAGGCCAAAGAGTTAAGTCTAATCATTACTTTCATTAATAATTTAAAAGATGGAATAAAAGAACACAGAGAGATAGGTGGTTTACTGGATTTACTGGACAAAATTAGAATTCAGAAAAACTCAGCTGAGTGGAGAAATGTGAAAAATACACAAAATAAGACAAAAGCAAGATACTACATTTGGAAAGTCAAGTGGTGACCAGCGTAGGCATCCAAACGGAGCCGATGGGAAGGGAGGCTGTAGTGCAGAGCTCGGGGTGCAGAGAGCGCCTGCATTGCTATCCTAAGGGAAGGGTGAGCAATGGGCAGGGCTGCACTCTGTGCTCCCTGGTGGAGGTCCTCCTGCAGCAGGTGGCTGAACTGCAGGAAGCTGTTACCAGGCTGAAAGCTGTCAGGGAAGCTGAGGGGGAGCAGCACTGCTTGCTCCGGGACCAGAGTGTTCCGGGGCCTCGAGTGTCTACTGTTGCTCGTGCAGGAAAGGAGGCTGCTAACCCAGGAAGCTGGGAAAAGGTAACAGAAAAAAACAACAAAAAAAGGAGGAAGACGGTAATTAAAAGCAAGGGACTTCCTCCTACATCTCTTGTCCCCACCCAGAACTGCTTTGCTGTCCTGCAGGGGGCTGATGGGCAACAGCGCTCCCACCAGGCGCAACCAGCTAGTGCACTGGTAAAGAAGGTCACTACTGGTACTGCCAGGAAAAAGCGGCGGGCCGTAGTAGTCGGGGCCTCTAATCTGAAAGGCACAGAGGCAGCCATCTGCCGTCCTGACCCAGGCTCAAGGGAGGTGTGTTGCCTACCACGCGCTCGGATCAGGGATGTGGCCGAGAAGCTGCCTGCTCTAGTCGGTCCCACTGACTATTACCCACTCCTGGTAATACATGTGGGTGCTACTGATATAGATAGCAGTAGCCCGGAGACCATAAAGAAGGACTACAGAGCTCTGGGAGAGGTGGTTAGGGGCTCTGGAGCGCAGATTGTATTTTTGTCAATTCTCCAGGATATTGGGCAGGACCTTGAAAAGGCTAGGAGGATTGGCCAGGTTAATAAATGGTTAGAAGGGTGGTGCTATAGTCAGGGGTTTGGGTACCTTGAACATGGGACTCAATATAGTAGGCCAGGTCTACTGCGGGCTGGTGGAGCTGGTCTGACAAGGAAAAGGAAGAGTGGATTTGGTAGGAGGCTTGCCAGACTGGTCAAGGATGCTTTAAACTAGATGTGTTGGGGGAAGGGGGCATCATTCCATCCCAACACACCCAGTCGGTTGGCAGCACCTACAGTAAACGTTCGGAGCAATGTAGAGATATTCCAGCTGCTCCAGCCAATGAGCCGGCTTCAATTGGATCTCAGCTCAAATGCCTCTACACAAATGCCCGTAGTATGGGGAACAAACAAGAGGAATTAGAGATGTGTGCATGTCTATGGGGGTATGATATCATAGGCATCACAGAAACATGGTGGGATGGCTCCTATGACTGGTGTGTTGGAATGGAAGGTTACCGGCTCTTTAGGAAAGATAGGCCCAGCAGACGGGGAGGGGGAGTTGCTATTTATGTTAGGCATAGGCTAGAGAGTATGGAACTCTGTCTGGGGACAGGTGAGTAGTCAACAGAGGGTTTGAGGGTCAGGGTTAAAGGGAAAACAGCAATGGGTGACATTATTGTGGGGATCTGTTACAGACCGCCTGACCAGGGGGACTTGCTAGACGAAGCGCTCCATAGGCAGATAGGAGCAGCCTCAAGCTCGCAGGACCTTGTTCTCATGGGAGATTTCAACCACCCTGATATCTGTTGGAGGGATGGTACAGTCTGGCACAAGCAATCCAGAAGGTTCCTCGATTGCGTGGAAGACAACTTCCTTCTGCAAGTAATGGAGTCAACAAGGAGAGGTGCCATGCTTGACCTCGTCCTCACCAACAGGGAAGGGCTGGTTGGGAATGTGACGCTCCAGGGCAGTCTTGATTGCAGCGATCAAGAGATGATCAAATTTGAGATCCTCAGGAGAGTGAGAAGAGCGTGTAGCAAGCTCAGTGCCCTGGACTTCAAGAGAGCAGATTTTGGCCTCTTCAGGAACCTGCTCAGTAAGGTTCCACGGGATACAGCCCTAGAGGGCAGGGGGGCCCAAGATTGTTGGTTGATATTCAAGGATCACCTGCTGCAAGCTCAGGAGCAATGCATCCCAACCAGAAGGGAGTTTAACAGGAGGGCCAGGAGACCTCCTTGGATGGATAAGGAGCTGCTGAGCAAAATTCGAAGGAAACAAGAGTCTTATAAAAGGTGGAAGCAAGGTCAGGCGGCCTGGGAAGAATACAGGGATGTTGTCCAGGAAGCTAGGGACCAGGTTAGGAAAGCTGAGGCCCACTTAAAATTAAACTTGGCTAGGGATGTTAAGGATAACAGGAAGGGATTTTATAGGTACATTGCCAATAAAAGACAGGTTAGGGACACCGTGGGCCCTCTCCAGAAGCTATCGGGAGAAGTGGCTACCCTGGATTTGGAGAAGGCTGAGGTTCTTAATGACTTCTTTGCCTCAGTCTTTACCGGCAAATGCTCTGACAACACCACCCAAGTCTTGGAAGGCAGACGTGGGGACGGTGAGGGTGGGGACCCTGGGCCCACTGTGGGGGAGGTTATTGTTCGGGACCACCTTAGGAACCTGAATGTATACAAGTCCATGGAACCTGATGAAATCTATATGTGGGTCTTGAAGCAGCTGGCAAATGAAGTTGCTAAGCCATTGTCCATCATATTTGAAAAATCATGGCAGTCAGGTGAAGTTCCCAATGCCTGGAAAAAGGGAAATATAACCCCCATTTTTAAGAAGGGAAAAATGGATGAGCCAGGAAATTACAGACCAGTCAGTCTCACCTCTGTGCCTGGCAAAATCTTGGAGTGGATTCTCCTGGAAGGCATGCTAAGGCACATGAAAACCAACAAGGTGCTTGGTGACAGCCAGCATGGCTTCACTAAGGGGAAATCCTGCCTCACCAATCTGGTGACCTTCTATGAAAGGGCTACAGAACTGACGGACAGGGGCAGAGCAGTTGATGTCATCTACCTGGACTTGTGTAAAGCCTTTGACACTGTCTCACATGACATCCTTGTCTCTAAGTTGGAGAGACATCAATTTGATAGGTGGACCACTCGGTAGATAAAGAACTGGCTGGATGGCCGCACGCAAAGAGTAGTGCTCAGTGGCTCAATGTCCAGCTGGAGACCAGTAACGAGTGGTGTCCCCCAGGGATCGGTGTTGGGACCAGTCTTGTTCAACATCTTTGTGGGTGACATGGAGGGTGGGATTGAGTGCGCCCTTGGCAAGTTTGCTGATGACACCAAGCTGTGTGGTTCGGTTGATATGTTGGAGGGAAGTAATGCCATCCAGAGGGACCTTGACATGCTTGTGAGGTGGGCTGATGCCAACCTAATGATGTCTAACCATGCTAAGTGCAAAGTCCTACACGTGGGTCAGAGCAATGCCAGGCACAGCTACAGATTGGGCGGGGAGGAGATTGAGAGCAGCCCTGCGGAGAAGGACTTGGGGGTGTGGGCTGATGAAAAAATGAACATGAGCCGGCAGTGTGCGCTTGCAGCCCAGAAAGCCAACCGTATCCTGGGCTGCATCAAAAGGAGTGTGACCAGCAGGTCAATGGAGGTGCTCCTGCCCCTCTACTCTGCTCTCGTGAGACCTCACTTGGAGTACTGTGTGCAGTTCTGGTGTCCTCAACATAAAAAGGACATGGTACTGTTGGAACAAGTGCAGAGGAGGGCCACAAGGATGATCAGGGGACTGGAGCACCTTGCGTATGAAGATAGGCTGAGAAAATTGGGGCTGTTCAGCCTGCAGAAGAGAAGGCTGTGTGGAGACCTCATAGCAGCCTTCCAATACCTGAAGGGGGCCTATAGGGATGCTGGGGATGGACTCTTCATTAGGGACTGTGGTGAGAGGACAAGGGGTAATGGGTTTAAACTTAAACAGGGGAAGTTTAGATTGGATATGAGGAAGAAATTCTTTACTGTGAGGGTGGTGAGGCACTGGAATGGGTTGCCCAGGGAGGTTGTGGATGCTTCATCCCTGGCTGTGTTCACGGTGGGGTTGGACATAGCCTTGGATGGCATGGTTTAGTGGGAGGTGTCCCTGCCCATGGCAGGGGGGTTGGAACTCGATGATCTTGAGGTCCTTCCCAGCCCTAATTATTGTATGATTCTATAAATACATGCACAAAAAATGAGGAGAAATAATTCTTCAACACTGTCTGAGGAAAGGATCTGAAGGCCATAGCAAATCAAAAGACTCATGTTGACCTACACTGTGATGCCACTTCAAAAAAAAAATTAGATTCTTAGCGCAACCATTAAAGTAGAAGTGGTTAGTTAGTGCTGTATAATCATCTTCTGCAATACCTTGTCCATTTTTATTAAGCACATTTTAAGAAGGTTGTATTTGAAAAGGGGTACAAAAAACAGTGGCAATAATAAAACACCAGATTGATGAATGATAAAACATTGCAGAATTCTGAGAAGAGTGGAAGATTAATTCATTAAATGCCACTTTTGCCTTTCTTTTGCTAGAGCTATATTTAATGAAAATAATTATAATTCTTCTATAAATTCCTGGAGTCTTAGCCTGCTGTAGGCATTTAGGGTAATGGGAAAAATGCTGGCATCTATGAAAAATGGTTGATACTGAAAAAAAATCTTTTAGACAGGATCAAGAATTCAACCCAAAGGTTGCATTTTTAGGAAAGTGGTGAGAAAACACGGAGTTTTAATGGAAACTGTTGTACAGATCGATATGCAGCAGATGTTACTAGATAACTGCCAAAATATTTTATATATATCAGAATTTACTTTGTGTTTTTAACTGCTCTTAAATTTTCTCAAAAAATTTTAATAACCTTATTTAATGTTTCTGAACCTAAAGCATAACTTAGAAAAGTATATTCCCTTTCAGTCTTTAAGTGCTCATCTTTCTTGGTAATTTATTTAATCGAACACATAAGGTAGCTCATAATCCTTTAAATCTATTAAATTTGAAAAGGTCCATGTGAAAATAGTCTTATTTTTCTCTCCAACTCTGTTTCCTAGCAAGTGTTATCAGTGTACAATGCATTCCCTTTCACATATATAAAACCTTTCACGTATATAAAACCTTTCACATATGTAAAGATTATTAGAATTGCGAGACACTAAACTTTGCTTCATTTTCAATTGAATGAAATTCTACTTTCATCCAAAACCAAGTGTTTCTTTTAACATGTCAAAATAGCTCTCCTTTTAAGCTTTGTTAATGTCTGTTACAGATTGTGCTTTTATTTGACAGCAAATCAAAATTTTCCTAGATTTTGAGACATGGCTTTACCTATGTATTATTGAGAAGAACTTGTGGTTTTACAAAGGTCGTCTTTTACCAAACTCAACCTTCCAAGTAGTATTCTTTCCTATTGATAACAGGCAAGCTTGAATAAGCCAAGAATGCCAATTTTTCTTGGATTTCATCCCAAAAAGAATTCCAGACGGTTCAAAGAGAGAGGGACAGCCCAGAGTCAAGGGTTACACCCCCCCCCCCCCACAGCCACCCAGAGCGACACTGGCTAGATCATTCCTCGTTTGAAAATACAATGCCATAGAAACAGAAATGCTGCACAAAATTCAGCCAGTTTCTCTTGTACATTATGAGAAATTGAGACAAAAATCAGAAAGCAACTGCCACCTACTGTAATGAAAAAATCCATTTTGACATTTTAAGAATTAAATGTTTTTAGCAGCTTCTTTGAATCAAATGTCAAGCAGTTTTAAGAGAACGGGTGAAGTGAAATGGTGGTTACATATTAGAAGTTATTAACATTGAAAATAGCCAATATTTTACTGGAAAACGAAGCATTTGACCTTGTAGCAATAAAATGTATCAGCCGTTCTCAAAATATTTTTCCTACAATTTTCCTTCATGGAAAAATGTGAAAAGTTCTGGTTGTTTTCTTCTGAAACAAAGCAGCTTTTAGACATTTCTAAATCACCAGTGAAATAGAAAATCCTAGAAATTCTAAAAAATTAGTTGGGACTGAAAAAATTGTGGAAAGTGATGACAGTGTAACATAAATATCATGTTTGCCAAAGGCTGTCATCACAGTAGTGTTAGAGTATCTTGTTTTATACTAGTGAGCATCCTTTAAATCATAAGAAACAAAGAAATTTTGAAAAACAAGCAACAAATAAGATGTCAAAACTATATGTGATTTGAACACACTCTTATAGAGAGTTTGTGGCAGATCCGAAATCCTTTACCCAGTTGCACCATTGTGCAGAAATTTGTGATTAAGGGTGGCAGTGAGTAAATGTAAACAGTGCAAAATCAAATCAAATGATCTCCAAAAAAAAAAAAAAAAAAAAAAGAAAAGGATTATTCATGTTATTTCCTAAATAAATTCTCAAGGATTACCTGAAAAAAACCACTACTCTGCAGCCTGATCCAGGGACCAATTGAAATAAATCTCTTTATTTCAACAGAGTTTGAATCTATTAGGAAACCAGGAGAGAAGGGAAGGAAGATTTCTTTCTCTATGAATATCAGGGAAGTCATCTAACTATGGGAAATTTTGCTGTTGATTTTCTGTGCACTAAGGGCTTCACATATGTTGAGTATTAGCTTGGATTGTTAGCTGCTGCAAAGCATTAGAGTTGCCAGCTGAGTATATAGCCCATTATATGTCAAAATCTGATGGGCTTTCTAGGAAAAATACGTGACATCCCTTCCAACCCAAGCCATCCTCTGCTCCTATGACTTACAAATGCTATCATGGTAGCGACTTCCACCTGCTTCATTTGTTGGATTTCAATAATTAAAGAGAATTAGTATGGAAATGACCTCTATTATAAACTGTAATGTATGCATAAACCAATGTAATATGTATTTATATATCATTGTGTGTAAGATGCAGAAACAGAAAGCCTTTCACTCTTTTTATTTTTTATGATATTTAAAGGTTTAAATCCAAAACACAGTTTCTTTGTTGACTATTATTTTCTTTGTTAACTATTTAAGAGCTTTTGAAAAATAAATGTATTCACGATCTGTAAGAACTAGGGCCCAATTGATCAACGATTTTTAGATTTTCACTAAATTTGTACATACATACACTGAATTACAGCCATTTAGATTCATACTAAATGGCTGTAAATGGTCAGCTGCATAATAGAATTTCCTTAATAGAAACCTTCCCAGCAGGAAGCTTCTCCTTTGCAGGAAGTCAGGGCTTACAACCTAGTTATCCCTCAGAAATGTACCCTTTACTTTTTGCTCTGCAACACTTCAGCAAAGAGATAATATTGTATATAGCTGAGTTTGGTGACAGCTCCAGGCCTTGAAGTTTTGTTTTAAGTATCAATTCCCAAAGCTAAACATCTTGATAAGCATTTAGCTACAAATCTTCCATTAAAACAGATCGACTAAAATCTTAATTCTGTACACAGCCCTGCTTACTTTCTCCTTTTACCTTTAGTCTATTTGGGTTCTAAAATGGCGTTAGATGAACAAAAAGCAAACCCTCTCCTAAGAATTTCATGCCAAAAATGGGATATAGGCAGAATCTTGTTATGTGAATCTAACTTTACAACCTAAAACAAGCCCCTTAAGTACTGACAAACACGAAAGCACTCTGGGCTGTCACTGACCAGCATTTCTCATTTTTTTTTTCTCATTTTACAGTGCCAGTGTTTGTGCCATCTGTGAGAGGTAATTTCTCCCTTGATTCCCCCATGTTGACACTAGTTTCTCAGACAGTAACATATCTACCCCTGTGCACACACAGGAGATCCCCAAACTCTACAAATCAGAGCAGGGCAGAGCCTGGCACATATAGAGCACCTTGAAGGTGCTCCTTCCTTGAAACCTGCTGAAATGATAAAAGTCCAGAAGATGTTTCCAGAGGTGATTAAGGCTCTAAGCCAAAATATCCAACCACATAAGTTGTATCATGTCAAACTCTATGAATTAATTTCTGAAAACCTGAATTGTAATCCTGTGCATTTTAAAATAGCTTGACATTTTTCAGGTTGTGGCCCATCTTCTGTTGGTTCTGTTTCTTGTCCTCCAGTAAAACACAGAACCCACAACTAATTAATAAGTAGTAAAAATCATGGTTTTCACTACCCTCATAGTCGTAGAAAAAAGATTTAGCAGAACGTACTCTTCTATTCCACAGTTTCAGGTGCATAATTGTTTGCTCACGAGTATGTTTTGGGACACAGCCACCCCTGATGTGATCCAGCAGAGAACACTGAAATCAGATCTCCAGACCTGTTACACAAAAAGGCAAAGAAAAATATAGCATTTTTAATTGTTACAGCAGATTTTAATGAAATCTTTCAATTTTTTAATGGTTGACATTCAGTGGATGTGGAAAGTTTCCAATTTTTCTTCCTAGGATGTGTAGGAAAAACTTAAATGTCAAGTATCTCTTGAGGAGGGATTTCTGAATTTCAAGCAACTCTTATAGTTACCTGATAGCCACATATAACGAATTCAAAATAGAGAAAGCTATTTCAGCTTTCTTGGCTTTGTAATGTTGCAAAGCACTGTCACTACCCACTAGCAGCAGTCTTTCTAAGTTGTGATTAAAAAATGAATCAGCTTTGAATGTTCATTCCTAATTAACCTTTCTGACATAAAGATTAAAAATCATTTATTTTCTTAGCCATTTATGTTATCCAGTAGGAAAATCTTTCATGACATTTGTTTACAGTCTAGAGTCTGTAAATTCAGAGTCTGAGTTTAGCATTGTTTGGATTCTGTAGACAAAAAACAGTTATGTTAGTCTTTAATTTCCAAACATTTCTTGAAAAAGTGAAAGAATTCATTGTTTTTAAGTTAAGATAGATATGTATTTAAGATATGTATGGATTTCAAATATGTGGGGATTTTTGATAGGAAGAAATACATTATTGCAGTCAGTGAGTAAATTCTGTGAAATGGTTGTGTTATTCAAGGAATAAATTACTGTGTAAATTCATTTTAAAGAAAGGTTCTTTTCTGAAACAGGATTAACGACTTCTGTGTAACAAACTCCTGGGTCTGTATCTCATCATTCAGAAGCAGGAAGCTTTAGACATAAAATTTCTCACATTAATGTATTCTACAAGGACGTTAACATATTGTAATATCTCACAAACCCAAAATTATAGTAAAATATCTATTTAACTCTACTTATAGTAAAATACCTACTTAATGTTTAATTTCTATATGCTTATGTTTAATTAGATGGGTTCACCTGCAAGTGACCTTGGAAAATGAAATATATATGTATGTGTATATCTTCTCTGTTAGATGATTCATTATGATTGTGGATGCTAGCACGTGCTTTAACTTAGGCAGAATGGGCCACTTTAAGTTGTATTACCAAAGTACCTGTGTGATTCTTAGTAATTCGCAGAGATTTACCATTGTATCATGAGGGATGGTAAGAGTTAACAATATCTGTAAACTGACAGAAAGATATCTAATGCTTATTTATATTGGACAAGGTAATTGCAAAGGCAGGGAAGGGAGACAATGCTGAGAGGGTGGAGTAAATGAACTTGCCTTTCCCCACATTCTGCAATGTCTCAGTGTCACAAAGAATAGAGAAGGAAATTTTTATGGGAAAATGGAAACTAGAAGCTGAAATTCCAACAACCTTGGTGAGGATAAACAAACATTATTCACAAGGAGCTGTCACCCAGATCTGTACTCTTCAGCCTGTCTTGCTTTGGTCCTGTGAGACATCCACTGATGTCATGAGCTGACTCCTCAAATATGTGATGTTCAGGGGTGTCTCTGCCCTTTGCCTGGAGAAGTTGCTTTTAAAAGCAGTGGATATAAAAGTGTGGACAGTAAATGGCTGAGAGATGTGATATAGGGCCAAACTGCATCTGTTGAAGATGTGTTGCATGTGGTTAGTGAAAAGAGCTGTGTTTTTTCTTGGAAAAAAGAGTGCATATCTCAGTAGAATTTGCTTCCCATCCTGAAGTCTATGTGAGGGAGTGGATTGGTATGAAGTCCTGGCTTCAAAAAAGTTACCAATATTAATTTCCCAGACTTAAGTAACCAGGGTTAAAACGCACACACATAAGCTTAGATAGATTCCTGAGTTTAGTTATCCTTCACTGGCACAGAGGGATTGTTTGCATTTCATTCTTAGAACTGTGCGTTTCTCAGTTCTCATCTTCTCAATGCTCCTGAGTCTCAAGACCTTCGTATAATTAGTTTGATTTGTCATACAGCCTCAGGGGAAGAAACAATCCTCCCCCTCACAAAAAAAAATCTACAGGTGGCATAAGCACCTTGCTGAGCTTATCCCAGTGCATAAATACCTTGTACAAATGTCCCCTATTTTACAGAAAAGGCCATTCAATCACAGAGTGCCCATCGGAAGCCATGCAGTAAGTGTGCTTGTGCATTTTGGAGACAAAGTAGAGATCTACCTTTAGAATTAAAAGGAGTTTCCTGCATTGCAAACATTGTACTAAGCACCTGCACAGCTCTGGCAATTTCATAGGGCAAAAGCAACATTGAAAGACATGGGCCTAGGTCTCAACGCTAGAGGGAGAAAGTAGTATCATAATAATATAACATTATTTCTTATTCTCAAAAATGAAACAAGATGCTTTGAAGATTTATTTTTTATTTTATTTCATTTTATTTTTTTTTTCAGAATGATTTGTTAATTTGGTTTTCTTTCACCCATTCCTGTGCAGATCAGAAAGACTGATGTTGAGCTGATCCGGGTAACTGATGTTCATGTTCAAATTGGGCAGGATGCTCAGACGAATCGCTTTTCAATAGCTACAAAACAGAAAATTCTTACAACCTACAGCTGCTTTCTGTTTGAAGCAGAAATAAAAGTACGTAGTGCTAGCCAGAGCTGAGGTGGTGCAAATGGAGTTAGTTTTCTATGTTGGTATATATGCTTAATTGAGTAGAGCTGGGAGTCCCAGGATGGGAAAAATGGGCACAGATAAGGGAGAAAGTGGCAAACATGAAAAAGATCGCTTAACTCTGGCTCTAGTTTTGGATTGAACAGGAGATGAATCCTCTGCCAATGAAAACCGTTACTGGTAGTAACAGCCTACACCAAATGTTTGGCTGCTAGCCAGTCGCAGTTGCCCTGTGCCAGATTCCTGTGAGGGAGGCAGTGTGGACCTGTTACTTTCATGTACATAGAGTACAAATACAAAAGCTCTTGTTGCTGTTCTTGTTGTTAAAGCAAAGCTGGCAAATATTTTTGTTTTCTGCAGCTAGCCTTGGCAGGGCCTGAAAACCAGCTGTGCGCTGTGAAACACCTGTATAATGGAGAAGCAAGCAACAGAAAGCTCCAATAACTGCATGAAGGTAAATTTCTTTTGCCGTGCTTTATGTCAACTTGTGAAACATTTTCTTAAGGCAAGGCTATCTTGGCAGTCCAGAAACCAGCTGAGTACAGGAGTTTACCTCTGTGTTTTAACAAAATGAAACAGGACAAAGAAACAGTGCTTGAACTTGCAATCCTTTTTTTCTACCCTAATGACAATTAAACAAATATTTTTACATTCAGGGGTGAAAGTCACTCAGCAAACTGCATTGCACTACATTCAATACAGAATTACAGGGTTTACACTTCTGTTCAGCAGAAAAGCAGTTCTTTTACAGCAGGTGCCAGAAGGCTTCAAGGGAAATTAGAACTGAAGTGAAAGGTAAAAGTCCTGCCCCTGCTTCCCAGGTATTCTGCATTCCCATGCCATAAACTTGGGTACATTTCTAAAAAATCTGACCAGTCAAATCTTCTCTGGACTTTTGGACACTTTGATCCAGAAATCAACAAAGAATGTAGTTTTGAAATCTCCAGTATTTGTTAGCTTTATTTTCCTTAAAACAGACAAGGCTAGATACTTGGGAGTACAAAATAATTTGCAAAAAAATCAAAGTAAATAGTTGTATCTGAGAAAACAATCATGTGCCCTTAGATTAGTTTGATTCAAGGATAAAATTTTATCAATGTATGTATGAGGGATGGTGGGGTTTTTCTTTTATGAGACAGCTCCACTAAACACCAGTTAAAGCAGCCTCTTATGACCACATCACTTATATATGTTTTTGCAAGCACTATAACTGGCAGGAGTACATTGTTCAGCGCATAAATACCAGGCAACAGGGACCATTTTATTGTTTGGCTGATGCAAAGTACAGCTGTGCAAGGTTGACGAATCCAGCTTTTCTTTGTGACAGTTCATTGTGTAGATCCTTAATATTAGGGCTAACACTGAAGCACATATTAAGGCAAAACTCCTACTGCATATGTGCCAAATCAGTAAACAATTCAGGTTCAAACCAGTAAATGCTAGGGTTTGAGCAAGCTGTTTGAGGTCCACAGGCAAAGCAGAGCTGAACACTCTGAATGAACTGCTGCAGTCACCCACATAGTAGAATTTCTGCCATCAACATCATGAAAACCAGCAGGCAGGATGAAAATAAGTCTTTTGTCTTTGCAACTTCACAGTCCTAAGAGTGTCTGTCCAGGATCCACAGATGTTGAGTGCCACCAGAACAGGCAGCAAACTGATGGTTTAGCTGCAGTTAGTCGCAGTCCTTCACGATGAAATTACTTGAAGAAATTTATTTTAGAATTTAATTAATTACAGAAAAATGCTGAAAGAAATTAGGAGATAGAGAGTGTGATCACCCTACTGTTTACACACATAATTTTAACTGGAAGAACTAAGAAATACATAGAAATTATCCTCTGACTGTAAAATGGCATTAGAGATGGCTTTAGAAAGTCATATATCATAGAATCATAGAATCATAGAATAGTAAGGGTTGGAAAGGACCTCAAGATCATCGAGTTCCAACCCCCCTGCCATGGGCAGGGACACCTCACACTAAACCATGCCATCCAAAGCTATGTCCAACCCCACCGTGAACACAGCCAGGGATGAAGCATCCACAACCTCCCTGGGCAACCCATTCCAGTGCCCCACCACCCTCACAGTAAAGAATTTCTTCCTCATATCCAATCTAAACCTCCCCTGTTTAAGTTTAAACCCATTACCCCTTGTCCTCTCACCACAGTCCCTAATGAAGAGTCCCTCCCCAGCATCCCTATAGCAAGAGCTATTTGAATGAAGAACTCTCCAAATTTTATTAACCCAACTTACGCAATGCTATAACCACTTACTATAGCTAGTGAAAAAGAATGACAACACTTAAATACATATTTTTAAAGACAGCAGGTCTCAAGAATAACTACTGCAGGAAATAAAGCTTTCCTCATATTTCTCCTTTAAAATAGTGCTTCTTCCCTACCATCAGACCCACACATACACATTCTTTCAATTTATTGGTTTAGCTTTCAATATTGATAGGACACATTTGTCTTTGATACACATACTTATGAGAATGAATCTAACATAATTTCGAAACACAAAAGTGGAAAGAACATCAGCCATAAACAAAAACCTCCACAGTATATTCAACCTCCAGGTTAATAGATGCTCAGGATAGATTTGTGCATAACACATCCCTGAAAACTCTTTCCCCAAAATAGAAAGACCAACAGAAGAGTTTGAAAATGACACAAATGATGCATTGAGAGAACATGGGTGGCAAAACATATTGCTAACATTCTGGGTTCTTCTTTCAGCAAGGAATGTCTTAATAGAAATGTGTAGATGATTCTAGACAGTGGGTTGCACTACATGTTTAAAAAAAATTAAATAAATCTCATGCTAAACTTCAAAATACACTAACTTCGTTATGAGGAGCCCAAAAAAAAATCTGACATGTCGAAAAATTCCTTTCTGTCACTAAATCTGACAGTTTGTTTAACTCAAAGTGTATTTGGAAGATCAAATGAATTTAAAGATATTTCCTTTAAAATGCAAACTTTTTCCTCCTTTTCCCACTCTCAGTAACATAATTCTGTTTATCACAAAAGTCAAATTTTTTCTTAGAATTTCTCACATTTTATTTGATACACCAATTCTTCTAAAATAATTATGTGGGGAATTTCTTGGGTGACGACATTCCTTTGGATGGATCAGATCATTTTCAGTGAAACTCAATTTGACGTATTTGATTTACATTTTCTGTGCTACTAAAGGCAAATATTTAACAGTATTAGACTCAATTCAGTGTTTGCTAGAAAGGCTTAAAATTCTGTAGATATTTCTCATTCCATAAGAAGGTTCATTCTTTAAAGGAAAAAAGGGAAGGCCAGAACAAAGGCTTTGTAACATAGAAAACCTCATTTTTCCGCCTAAGCCAGGACATATATAAGACTTCACTGCACTTCCTTATGTATGTCTTTAGGCATACATATTTTACCAGGAATTATTTTCTTTCTTTCTAATGCACTCTTACTTGACCAAACTTTTTATAGTACTGTCTTTTATGCTGTTTCTCAGCCATCTTCTTTCACTTATCCAATACATCACATTGGTAAAATTAATTTGTAACTTAATGAAATAACTTTGTCTCAACGGCCTGTTTTCACTAAAACTCATTTAGATGGAACCAAAAACACAAGGTACACAAAAACTTTAAAATAACAACAGATTTATTAAAGGTCTTAGAATTTAGTGAAACATTAATGAATTCTTTAAAATACATAATTTTTCCATAACTTAATAACAATGCACATGTTTTTAATAATTTTTATATATTTATTCTTTTTTCTGCAGCTTACAGCTATGCAAAATTTCCATTCTAAGTTTTAGGATTTTTATCATGTGTAGTGCAAGAATGCCAGAAAAGAAAAATAAACACTGACATATCAAACGATAAACTGAAAGAGTTAGAAAGTAATCTGAATAGGTGCAAAGTGGCCAAAGTTGGTTAACTGGCATTTGTGAATTGCTGTGACTGACTTGCAAAGGTTCAAGTTATATCTGACATACTGAATGAAGGTAATGATATATGATCATTCACCAAAGAAACAAGTGTTTTGTTTCCTGCTCTGACTCCATACTTTGCAGATACCTACAGTGGTATAATATGCACTAGTATTATTGTAAAACAAGAGTTTATTACATGGCTAAGTAAGTTGATCTTTGTAAAAGTGCACAAGCACATTGAAATAAAATAAAAACTACTTAATGCAATCTTCTCTCAAACAATTTCTTTCAAGGAGAACAGACACAGCCTGTTAAAATAACAAAGAATGTAGAGTTTCCATTCACATTCACGAAGTGTCCTCATTCAAACCCCTGCTCTAAAGCTACCTTTCCTCTCTTCTCGACTTTCTTTGCAGTGGAGAAATGTGACTCCATGAAACCAACAGTGATTTTGTTTTATGTTAACTGGCAGAGCTTTTCAAGCCTTGCAGACCTGGTGACACTTAAATGGCCCACACTTTGGATTGTCTTGTTGCGTGGAAAAGGTAGATAAGGGGAGGTGGAGAAACATAAAACAGGTGGGCAAGGGCAAAGTGGCATTCACAAATGTTACGTAGATCAGAGCCAGGTTGCGGATCATTTCTGCTATAAAACAAGTGCTGAATTGAAATGACTTCACACAAGGTGTTATATTACTTACAAAGCCCTGAGAATTCTGTAAAACCTGGCAAGCACATCACACAGAAAAAGGTAAGATCTTCTGAACTTTTAGCCAGGAAATCAACAGAAACTAATATAGTTTAATGGTAATTAGTCTAATATGTGCTCCTTGTAGAACTGCTGCCAATAATACCATGTAGAAACTGCTGTAAACTGCCAACTCCTCTGCCTGCGTTAGGGATTAGGTGGAAGCTTTTAGGACTGTATTTGGCTTGATATGTAGGTCACTCCTGAAATAGGTTTATAAACTAATTTTACAGCGTATGATCCTCAAGATTCTTAGTGGAAAATCCTGAAAAATGTTCATTTTCTATTTCTATTCTCAATGAACTTTGAGACCTTGTAAAAAGAGGGTATGTTTTCCTCTGATACAAGCCTGGTGTTTTGGTGCACACTTGGCTTACGGATGCAGTCAGATCAGAAGAGTAAGGTTAGGATCTAAATGTAAATAAAGTTGGTATAGCATCTGTACTCAGTAGCAAATTGTCATATGACAATAAATGTCAGCACATATGAGTAATTTGAATGAAAAGTTTATTTCAATTGCTTAAGCTAATGTTTTATGTTTGATTATCTTACTAAAAGATAAAGGCTGTGTGACCTTCTGTCCTTCCCCGGTTGTCTCTTTAAAGAAAAGCTTGACCTTTCAACCCCTGTCCCTATTCCATCCTCTTGCTGCTAGTTTCTTTCTGCCTCATGTACACTCACAGTGTTAAAAAGAAAGACTTTGCACCAAAATCTGTGAAGAGGCCATGGAACATAATCTAAGATTTGGGTTTGTGAGATGGACAATTTTGTCAGAGTCCTTGAACGCTGCACTTCTGTGTGCCAAGCAGTGAGCCTGCACATCTAGACTAGGACACAGGTTTCTGTCCTAAAATGTTACCAAAAATTGTCTGGGCTTGAGTGTACCGCACCAGTCTCAATATACTTCAGCGTGCATAGTTGTTCCTCCAAAACCTCAGTATCATAAGATTGCTATGAGGACTGAGACGTAACAACACACTAAGAAG